>JADRCH010000182.1:1589229-1668375 GCA_019843965.1 Rhynchomys soricoides | reverse complement strand
CACCATGTATCCATCTGCCCCTCCCCTTAAGACACCATGTATCCATCCGCTCCTCCCCTTAAGACACCATGTATCCATCCGCTCCTCCCCTTAAGTGCACAGCTCTTATTATAGACTGGGAAATCTGGTAACACCGTTAGCTTATATTTAGTGGACCTGTTTAGAACCAGTGCCGAATCCACCAAGGAATCTATTTTTTCTCAAGCATATGGGATGGTTACAAAGTTTGGAAAATCTTAAGCCGTAATGAAGTCTTAACACATTTAAACTAATTAAAAATAATTATTTTCATATAGGGATCCCATCTCATCCTAGTGCAACTAAAGACTAGATGTCACAACACAAGGATAATGAAAAACGCAACATGTGCTTAGACATTTAAAAACTCCTGAACCAAATACACATAGACAGAAATGTTTAAAACTAGTATTAAATGGTAATAAACATACTACACATTACAGTGATGTTCCTCAATTCCCCCAAAAGATTGTAAAGAAGATAATAAACAGATTGGTAATCATTTGGGAATTTCTTACAGTCATGTTCTAAAGATCTTGGTGCCATTCATAGAATAGTATATTTTATCATAAATTAATGTATACCAGTCTAGTTTTGATCATAGCCTCAATCTCTAATTTTAAATCCGTCTCAATTTTGTCTCCCCCAAACACCGTTGCTGAAGTCCTATTATGGTTTGAATGTGAAATGTCCCCTACAGTCTCAAGGGTTTGAACACTTAGTCCCCAACTGCTGATCCTGTTTGAGAAGCTTGTGGAAGCTTTATCAGACGGAGCTTCTTTGGAGGAAGTTGGTCTTTTTGCCTGGTCCCATGTGGCTGCTGGTACACTATTACCATTTGGCTTCCTGCCTGCCTTCTCTGCCTCAAGCCATGTCCTTCCTGCACTGATGGAATGACCTCCATCAACTATAAGCCAGAGTAAACCTTTTCTTCCTTAAGTCGATTTAGTCAGATATTTTTGTTACAACAATAAGAAAAACATCCAAGGCAAGTCCTGATTCCCAATACCCAAGAATGTGACTATGTATGAAGATGGGGCCTTTGAAATGTAGCAAAGATAAGATAAGGTTAAGTACCTCAATCTAATGACTATTATAAAAACGGGAGATGCACACAGCAGAACTGCTGTGGGGTGATCGTGTTGGGAAGGGGGTGGCCATCACAAATGCTTTACAGCTCTCTCTCTCTCTCTCTCTCTCTCTCTCTCTCTCTCTCTCTCTCTGTGTGTGTTTTCCTGAATTGAGGTTCATAAGACTCTGAAAGCAAGCAGAACTTACAAGACCCTGGAAGTCAATTGAACATCAGATGCTCAGCAGTTTGGAGAATTCACAGGCTTCCATGTCTTAAATACAGTAAACGATGGCTGGGGATGGCTAGGAAGACAAGGCTCTTCAGTGGATTTACCTCCAGTTTTGCAGTCCACCTCAGGGATACGGTTTTGTGAGCTGTCACTCAAGCTTGGATAGCTTTTCAGTATGTAGCTACTTTTAAGTGGTCTATGCTCCCATGGTTACTGCAGTAAACTCATTGTCTAAGGTGAATAGATATTTGTTCATGTCTCCCCAGGAAAAGTCATGAAACAAGTCTAGTGGATTAATACCTTTTATAGCACTTCAACTATTGTTATGTGACAGAGGCTCTCAGTTGATCGTGTTGGAGAGGAGACAGTGGAGTAGCTGAGATCATGTTGGCTGGGTATGTGATAGAGGCTAACAGTGGGTAGGGAAGCCTGACAGGAAGTTGGCAGGGATAGCATGCCCACAATAACCTACAGATTACTCCTTCCAGGTAGGCCCATCTTCCCAAGGTTCTGGGACCTACCTGAAATCACCCCATCAGGGGACATGTGCTCAAAACAGGAGGCTGTGATGGACACTTCAGATTCAAATCATAACATAAGAAACAAAGCTTCAAAAGAAACCAATCTTACTGGGACAATAACTTTAGACTTAAAGCCTGCCAAGAATAAATCTAAGTTGGGTAATATACACTTAATCTTTGGTATTTTATTATGGCACCCAAAACAGGCCAAACCACTTTGTGTTCAAGCAGATTCATTGTTATTAGGCAGTCAATGGCATCCTGTGCCCTCCTCAAATCTGTGTGTTAAAGTCTTGTGACCATCTTACTTAGAGGACCTTTAATAGAGGTAATTAAGGTTAAATGATGTTCTAGGAGAGCACAGCAGGAACACCTCTGTCTTCTCTTTCTCTTCTCTTCCCCCTTTCTTCTCCTTGCACTGCTCTCTCTCTTTCTCTGTCTCTATCTCTCTTTCTGTCTCTCTGTCTGTCTGTCTCTGTCTCTCTGCCTCTCTGTTTTTTTGTTTCTGCCTCTCTGTCTCTGTCTGTCTGTCTGCCTGACTCTCTTTCTCTGTTTCTCTCTGTCTCTCCTGACCCTCCTCCTCTCCTCCTGTAGCTCTTTCCTCCCCCCGCTCCTCCCCCAGCAGAGAAGATATCAAGTGAGGGCATGGTGTTAAAAGTACATATAAGCCAGGAGGGGAGATCTAATGAGAACCCTGCCCTGCAGGCTACTGGTGCTTTATTGTGAACTCAAGCATCCCAAGCTGAGAAAGCATTTCATGCTACTTCAGCTCCTAATCTGTAGTCCTCTCTTACACCAGTGCTGTCAGAGCAATGTGATTCCCCGGTACATGCTCGTTCTCAGTTTCCAGGTGGTTTCCATATGCATCTCACAGAAAATGAAACATTTCAAAGTCCACATTCTAATGAAGAAAGAGAAGCCATCAACAAGTGCTTGGTGCAGGTCCTGTTCGCTTTGAATTGCCTTGTGTTCAACTTTCTTTGGATGCAATTTCAAAAACAGTCACACCATACCCTCTGCTGAGGCAGAGTCTGGGAAAAGCAAGGATAGGGCTGACTTCTGCTAATTCTTCTGCCCAGCATTTGGATTTAAACTGTAACTGGAGACTCTGAAATCACCAAGGTCCTTGACCTCCCCTTATTCTTCCCACCCTAGCATGATCTCAGAGGGGCAGCCCTTTGCTTTTCCTTTCATGTTCTAGAATGTGGGCAAGACCCACGAAAATAAAATGTTGACTCCTGATGCCGGAGGCTCTGAGTTCAGACAGTTCACCCTGGTCACAGAGAATGGAGACAGAGTCGTATTTCTTGCATCTGAGCCAAGACCTCTCTCTGCCACTAACTTTGCATAGAGCATCTAACACACTAAAGACATGATTGCCTCAGAACATGGGAGGTCAGGAGAACCTGAGCCTCTGTGTCTTTGGTGATTAACAAAACTGAAAAAAGGAAGGCCTCTTCAGCTGCTTACTTAGCTACAAAAAGGTGAAGTTTTATTAGAAAAACAGGGTAATTCCACCTTCTTGGTAGAAAGCAAAAATGGAAAAACTTAGATCCACTCTTTCAAAAAGGCTCAAAGCTGGTATTATAATTCTTGGACACGCAGTAAATTATGTGGCCTGTTTTAGCAGATAAAATAGAAGCACCAAGTTAACACATTTAAAATCATAAAATAGCTTTGTTTTCTTTTTCTCCACCCAGGTTATCCTAAAACAATATGTAGCCCAAGCTGGCCTCAAACTCATGGCAACACATAGGGCTCCCATGGTAAGATTATGGAAGGGAGAAGCCAAAGGCCTGAGCACCTGGAGGGCGAGAATGGGAGATGGATGTCTCTGTGAGGAACGTATACCCTCTCAGATGCCGAGATTATAGGCATGAAGCATCACACCCAGCATAAATAAGGCAATGTAATTAGATATAGCATTTTTCCCCATCAGAGCGAGGGTTGAACCCAAGGTCTCACAATTGTTAGACAACCTCTCTAAGCCACTGAGTCGCATCTTGACACAACTTCCTTTGTATTTATTCACAAATGACAGCCACCCATTTTTCTAGGAAGATTCTAGAGGCATGGAGGAGTGAACACATTTATCAACAAATTCATTGGACGTTTGTAAAATTTTACTGTAGGGAAGTCTATAGACAGATGCAATAGCAACAATCTGTTTCTATGATCTATAGTTTAAACCAGTTTTTAAATCCAAGGAATGGATAGCTATGATATGTTGAATTTTGATAATAACTGAAATTTACAACTGTAGCATTAAACCGTCTTATGTCACAACACCATGCAATATTGCCATGCCTGTCACTCCAATACATCTTCACATAGGCATTTTGATGAAATATCACTTTTTCTGATGCAATTTAAATGAATGCATTAAAAAGAAGATGTCAGTTTCCTTGAGAGCCATTTAGTTATAAGATCTGGTGACACTTTCTTTTATTTTGTGATGCTGACCTGAGCACATTCTAATAGCACCTGTGGGTTGGACCACTAACTCAGTACCAGTCAGTCTTAAGATGGAAGGCTATGTGAGTGAGGGCTGAACTACAGCGTTGGATAAGACAATGCTGGCGGCCAACAGACAACCCAGAATCAAGTTGTCTTCAGGGAATGTAGTGTTGTGTGTTCACATGAGAGTAAAGAGTGCACAGTGAGCGATGTCTCGCCTCATGGTTCTTTAATCTCTCCCTCTGCTTACCCTAGCATTAGCTTCACCATGGGGCTGACTTCCCTCATGGTTTCAAATGGCTTCATTGGCCTAGGGAACATCATCTAGTTTGGGTAATGTCCAGAATCAGGAAAGAGTCTTTTCTTTGTATGGAAACCATTACCAGATGAAATCCTGCTGTGGTTACTTCTTTAACGAGCACTTTGTCACTGCTGAGCTGGTGAGGAACGTTATTGGGACTTAGATTGCTTGCACTCTCTGGCCATGGAGGCTGAGGCTCCTTCACAGTCTCGGGGGGGGGGGGGGGGGGCTTTGTGCGAGCTCTCTGTGGTCTGCTGTGGTTGTGGTGAGTTTGGAGAACGTTGAGGATGGGCAACAAAATCCCCTCCAGATCCTTGAGGAGGGGCACAGAAAATTGTAAACAAATCGTAACAGAGTTGATCCTTTGTAGCTAATGAATGTTGCATGGGATCAGAGGGGGAAAGAGCCTGTAGGCAGACACTCCTGGGAAAAATTTATACAAGATGGAAACAAGAAGAAGAGTGAGCATTTAAATAATTGTGGAACAGACAGAACCATGTCTGCCCTGCCCTTTCCCCAGGCTCTGGATGTGCGGGCTTCTCCAAGTACATACTGTAAGAATGGATGCTGGCCTTTCATTGTTGGAATGCATCAGATCGGCCTTTGTTTCAGACCATTCTTCATGTCTTCAGCTCTGCGTTCTTTGACTCACACTTTCTCCAGTGTTTGTAATAGAGAGTCTCCAAGGTTTCTCTGTCAGTATCCACTGCTAACCTTCCAAGGGCCAGTAATCCACCTCCTGAGATAGCACCATCTCACTACTCTGCCTCAATCCAGCTTCATCCCAGACCAGAGGACTCTCTTATGCCAGAGTTTAGGCTAAACCCCTACCATCTTGACCTGTGTGGTAAAGTCAACTCAGACAATCTGCTATCCATGGTGAGAGCATAATCTTAACTATGTTATGGGTTATCATGAGAACTGGTGAGCTAAAGTCATGGGAACTATTTAGAAAATCATCTGGGAAATAAAAATCAGTAAAAATTAGCTGCTGTGAAAATTATTGGCTTTTAAAAATATATTTTATTTCATGTGTATGCAAAAGTGCTTATGTGTGTGTGTGTGTGTGTGTGTGTGTGTGTGTGTGTGTGTGTGCGCGCACGCCATATGCATTAGATCCCCTGGAACTGGAGTTACAGGTAGTTATGAGCCGATATGTGGGTGCTGGGAATCAGATCTAGGTCTTTGAAAGATCAGCAAACAAGCACTCTTAACCTCTGAGCCATCTCTCTAATCTCGAATGCTCCTGTTTTTATTTTCCTACTTTTCTAAAGGGCTTGGGTTTGACTGTGAAAGTAATTATGAATATTTTATCACAGGCAGCTTACAAAGTAGATGTGATAATCTACATGTTAAGTGATCAGAAAATGAAAGATTGGAGAAAAAAGGAAGTAAACAGAAGATGGCATAATTACTCAGGCACGTCAAAGGAAGAAAAGGTCTAACCTGGGCAGTGGCGGAGGGCTATAATGCCAGCACTGTGGAGTCTGAGAACACTCAGACAGGAAGATCCCAAGTTCAGGGCTAACTCAGCTCCCTAGATTTGGTAGCCCACTGGAAGGACCATGTAAAGCCGTTCAAGCAAACAACTCACGGGGCTAAAGCTTCTTTTGCTATTCTGCTAGACTCAGGGAGAAGGTGTGAGCATTCATACTAGCAGTGGGTATTTGGAACTTCATTGTTCACATTGCATGACTTTTCTAGTTAAGCTTTCCATTAATGTTTCATAAGAAGTGACATCCAGTCCCTTTATGTTGAATCTTTTTCTTACTCTACGATTAAAGTAAGTTCCATGTGGTCCCTGGGTCCTTGGCTTGCCGTAGATGTCCGACTCCTGGAAAGGAAGATGGCTTCAGAAGCTGCAAAGGCTGCAGTTGTATCCTGAGACATCTTCTTTGAAATCACAAGTGCAATGAGTTTGGGCAAATGCTTGGAAATCCAATTAAAGAATGGAAGATACTCTTTCTGCCCGAAGACTTTTCCCTCTATGTAAATCAGGTAGAAAACATGTGTAATTTATGAGAATGCCAACTGAATTACCCTTCAGCAACTACCCTTCACAGTATTGTCTTCCCTCCAAAGCCAGAGGAACCAAGAGATGTAGTAATTGTGTAAGAGCAGTTTCCCATTCAATAAAATCAAATTAAATAAAACTGAAAATCATTGCCTCGACAATTGTCGTCATTAACCATGATAATCTTCAGACAACAATAGGGCAATATTCTCAGTCCCGAAGCGGACCATGTTCCCAATGGGTAGAACCCAATGGGCTCAGCAGCAGCCTTGCTGCTGTTGGAGCTGTGACCATTGAGGAGTGGTCAGTGTGTAATTGGTTCCATTCACGTCCCAGCTGTGCATACATCTCTGTCCATCTCCTCCAGGGGCAAATGGAGTGACTTCTGATGAAAGATCCAGAGTCCTGTCCATGTGATTTTCCTTGCACTTTGAGTTAGTGAGACAATAAGTAAGGCAGAGGGAGACAAGATCCAGGATTTTCCCCCACATGACAACCCTGTTGTTCCAATGAGTCCCAGTGAGCTGGCAGACTACTAAAAGTGGTCAGAACTCAGTGAATTGGCTCTGCCTGACTCATGTTCACCCAAATCACAAAAGGCCATGATGAGGGGTGAGTACTTTACCAACAGAAGGAAGGCCTGTAGGGGTTAAACATGTGGCTTCTGAGTGAAAAAAGAAATACAAAAGTGTATGGTGGGAGAGAAAGGGTTTTGTAGATACGCTGGAGAGCAGAGCCAGAGGCAGGGACATCTGGGAGAGACAAGAGTGGGCATGACTGTACTAAGCTGGACCACATGAGGAGAGGAGGCTGGGTGTGGCAAGGGGAAAAAGGAACCAGATGCAGTAGCCAGGAGGCTCAAAGGTACACACACACACACACACATACACACACACACACACACACACAGAGAGAGAGAGAGAGAGAGAGAGAGACAGACAGACAGACAGACACACACACACACACACACACACACACACTAACCAAAATGGTTGGATTATATAGAAAAGAGTAGCCCTGCCCCCTGGGCTGGGGAGTTCAGGGTAGGGTGCCCGGTACACCAGCCCCTGTAACAGCTAGGGATTGAGGGACTGCAGGGAGACTTAGTGGCCAGGTTTGCTTTGATATACATGTTAAATAGGTACCTTAGCCATTTGTCTCTGGCTTGAGACCTAACAACTCCACCTTTAAGAAATCCCCTCATAGTTTTGTACTCTCAGAACCAGAGGAGAGACAAGGCCAACTAGGCTGTTTGAAGGACCAAATGTTCAGGTTTCCCCCAACAGCTATGTGGAAGTCTGAACCCCTAGTGTGTTGGTGTTGATGGCCAGACCCTCACAATGGTGACAGCACACACTAGAGCACAGAACCTTTTTCTCAGACACTGTAGCCTCTAGGGCTGTGGGCTACCCAGACCATGGCAATTGTTATAGTAGCAAGTGCTAAGACAGTCCCTAAGATTAGTGGCCTGAGAAAGAATATCCTAACACAGTCACCTCTAGGGACTCCCAGGAAAGCACAGCTAACACCCCATACCTAGGGAAGCAGGATCAGGATGCCTAGGGAAGCAGGATCAGTATGTACTATCCTTTCCTGGAGGTCTCTGCATTGGAAACCATATTTGAAAGCAGCCTTCATCTACAGAGAGAGGCAGGCCAGAAAGTTTCTCTGGACTTCTTAGGATTTGCACACATTATATAATTTCAGTAATAATAAAAATAAAATATTTTGAAAAAAATCTCTCTTGCTTGATTTTTGTGAGAAAAAATCATTATTAACCTCTGGGACTTTTCTACTGTCTGTTTTTTGCATGCATTTATGTGTTTGTGTGAGAGGAATTTTCCTGGCATGCCTTGAACTCAGCTTTATTTACACTATGATCAGCGATCAGAGGAGAGTGAGTATCAGACTCATTCCTCAAGGCAGGAATCTTTTTCTTTTGCCTTACTACCTACTTCTTTATAATAAGCTAATTTTCCCAACTTGTAATTAATGACAGCACAAATGATTATGCTGCAATACCTGTAAGTGGCTCTCTGTAATTGGCGTTTATGCTGCTCCTCCATTCTCACTGTACAATAACGGTTCTCTAAGTAGTCCCATGTTTGGCTGCCTCCTTAGGATATTTCCCAACAGGTAGATTTGGTAGAAACTGAAGGCAGAGAAATATAAAATTTTAATTTCCTATTAAAATGTTTGGATCTGAGTATATTTGTCTTAGGTGATAAACACCATGACCAAAAACAATTTGGAGAGGAAAGAGTTGATTTTATCTTATGGTTTACAATTCATCATGGAGGGAAGTCAGGGAAGGAATTCAAGGCAGGAATCTAGAGCAGGAACTGAAGCACTTGTCAAGAAGAAACACGGTTTACTGGTCTGCTCCTCATGGCTCACTCAGCCTGCATTCCTACAGCACTCAGGAGGTTACCTTCCCAGGGATGGCCTCACTCATGGTGAGCTGGGCTCTTCCCATCACAGTCTGTCTTGAAGGTTTCCCACAAGCTCATCTTATGGACACATTTTCTCAGCTGTAGTTCCCTCCTCTCAGATGGCTCTGGCTTTTCTTGGCTCTTTTAACTTTCCTAGCCCTCAATTTCTGATTCTTATGATATTTCCCCTACTAAACTAAGAAAAAATAGTCCCAGCAAAATGCGATCTCAGGGTCTAATGAATACAAGAATACTGTGATTTCTTCTCTTACCAAGTGTCTTGGTCTTTTTAATTGGAGTAAAATGTGTGTTTTAAAGGCAGCCTCTGACAACTTGGCTTGAGACATTTGTTTTGGATAAGGGAAAATGTGACTGACCATGTCTGTGAGGAGGTGAGAGTGAGCCTCCTGGTTATGAAATTTTAGCTTACAGACTGCATAGGAAAGCTAATTTTACCTTCAGTTATACTTGGTGGCTTGGAATAACTTGACTAAATATATACACCCATATGATGTAAATGATATGTTAGAATGTGTTTGAGCCTTTTGTTTTTTTTGAGTGTGTGTGTGTGTGTGTGTGTGTGTGTGTGTTTGTACCTATGTGTGTACATTGCATGTGAGTGTCAGCAGGGCAAGGTAAGATTTTGAGCGCCTTCTTCTCTTGCTTTCAGCCTTGTTACCTTGAGACAGGGTCCCTCCCTGAACTAGAGGGTTACCATTCCCTTTAGGCTGGCTGGCCAGCAAGCTCTCAAGATCAGCTTGTCTCTGTCTTCCAATGCTGAGGTTTTAGGCATGCATAGCCACAAATCACTTATTTCTACATAGGTGCTGGGGATTTGAACTCAGGTTCTTATACTTGTAAAGCAATAGCTTTTACCCCCTGAACCATCTCCCAGTGATGTTTGAATTTTTAATAAAGTTGGGTTATAAGTTAGCGTAAAAGACATGATCTTAACAAAGGAACAGTGCTTTCCTCTCAGAAAAGCCTTCAGTGTTTGTGTTTGCAGTGTCACAGCCACTGTCACAGCAGCTCCATTCTGACAGGGATGCTCCATCTGAGTACCCGTTGATACCATGGGGTGCTATGGACATCTTTTATTTCTCAAGAAGGATACAGCCAGTCTCAGCTGTTGGGTAGGAAAGATGTAACCACACACAGAGTTTACAAGCAGTCATTCTGAAGAAGGCAGCAGGATTCATATGAGGAAGTACTGACACCCTTGATATGGCGACCAGTTCTGCTGAGGCACCTGCTGTTGGCTCCTCACTTAGCAGAGCCTTGTCTTAATTCTTCTTCCATCAGCTTGCTCTTGATTCTCTGCATGGCCTCTGCAGTGTTACCTGCAACTGCAGTTTGTGAGACAAACTCACATGCTTCAGTCTATGCTATCATAGCTCTCTAGTCTCCCACCAGGGAATGGGGGTTCAGATGTGTACAGACATAAAGCAAAGAAAAGGCCATCTCATGCCACCCTCCTCAAATAATGTTGCAGTCTCCCAATAAGTGGCTGGGAAACTGGTGTATTTGTCCCTGGCTTTCTTAACCCTGCATGATCACAGAACTTGTCTTTATTTTAAGAAGAATGCACGTGTACACCTATGGACATCTTCTGAATGGAACTTGAAGAGAGACTTGGTGACATGTGCTCCATGTAAGGCCATTTGGAGATGGGAAGTGTCTTATGTCTTTCAAGATATCAATGGCTTTAAGCAAAAGAGAATCAGTGAGCTTTCAGATTATAAAACAGAGCTCAGCCACTGTGATGGATATTCTTGGTTGTCAACTTGACTACATCTGGAGCTAAAACTCATAAATGGAGAACATCTGTGAGGGTTATTTTTTCTTTCTTAATTGGAGTAGAAAGATGCACTTCTGTCTGGATCTTTGAGTTAGGAAGACGCTCCTTTAATCCATATCTTTTGAGCTGGGAAAAGACACACCATCAAATCTGGGCTACATCTTCTGCTGGAAGCCTATGTAAGGACTTGGAAGAAGGAAGCTTTTATTGTACCTGCTTGCTCTCACCTTGCTAGCACAGCCATCCCTTACACTGGCATTAAGGCCTACTGGCATTCCACTGTATACTGAAGGCCAGCTGGGACATCCAGCCTTGCGGACTGATCAACTACTGGACTTTCTATTCATTGCCAGCCGTTCCTGGAGTACCTGGACTGCAGCCTGTAGGTCATTCTAATAAATTCCCTTTCTATCTCTGTCTGTGTCTGTCTGTCTGTCTCTGTCTCTCTATGTCTATGTCTCTGTCTCTCTGACTTTCTCTGTCTGTCTCTGTTTCTGTCTCTGTCTCTCTCTCTCCATATTTATTCATTTATAAGTTCTGCTACCCAGAGAAACCTGACTAATATGGCCACTCATTCTGTCTTTGCTATTGTTGCTTTGTTGGTTTTAAACAATATGACCTACCTTAGTCCTCTGGGATTTTCAAAATAACAAAAGACACACCCAGTGTTTTCTCAGAGTGGCTGAGAGAGTGTGGTATTAGAAAAGTAACCCTACACTTGGAAATACAGCCACAGGGTGACCCTGTGACCTTTGGATGTTGCACAAGAATATAGCTTTATAGTCTTTCTCCTACAGGGACTCACTGTACAGCAAAAAAGCACCTGAGTTTGACTTTGTCGGTACTTGACTGGAACTCCCATATCATGAAGTTACATGTTAATTTGTGAATTTATGCTAAGCAAAAAGATAATACCAACAGTTACTGTTTCATCCTGACCCATCACAGTGGGGTTCTACATAGTTTCAAACTATTCCTTAGTATCTTTAAACTTATGTGTTCTAGCAATATTTATTCCTTGATATGTTTTTTGATCAGTTTCAGTGTCCTGTGGTCCCTTGTTAATTGATGGCTTGAATAAAATGCTTGACAGATGTTCCATCTCTAGTTTTTATGAGAGCCATGTTTTTAACGTTTGGATGTTGACATTGTGAGGGACGTGCATGCTGGTTTTACTCTGTAAGAATGAGTTGTAGAGTAGAGGCTATTTGACAGTAACAGGCCACTGTGTGCTCTGGTGCTCAACACCAGAGTCCCTTCTGTCAAGGGCTCTCAGCAGGGTCCTACTCAACCAATATAGATAACCAAAAGAAAGGACCAAAACAAACTCTTGTACAAGTCTGGGCTTGCTGAGAGACAGCGGTGAAGCTGCCTTAGACAAAGGTTGGACTAATGTTCCAGGGACTATCCTCCGCTTACAAATACCCAAGGACAGACTCAGAAGTCATCAGGGGTTTGGAAAAAGCAGAATCTTTGGTTGAAATAAGTCCCATGGACCTTATAAAAAGGCTACATTTGGGACTCCACGGCAACAATATCAAATTCTTGGCTGAGTATCCCCACATTTGCAAATCCATCTGAAGTTAATAAAAATTATAGAAGGAAATTTTTGCCCCAGAATGTGAGTGATAATGTTCATGAGAATAATGAACAATTGTAAGCCATCAAAATGTCAATAATATGGGAATTACTGGAAAAAAATGTAGTTCATCTATCCCATGGGCTTTTCATTAGCAAATGTTTTGCTAGCAAATCCGTGTTTATTGTGAGATAAAGCATACAATCCAAAATGCACATTGAACACTTGTGCAGCTTTCTGAATTAGGAAAAAATGAGTAGGGGGGTTGTCATCATCGTTTGTACTGAAACATGAAGCATCACCAGAACCCCACACCCATACCCACCTTCTCACCGTCATTTCAGTTTAAAACATGATTCTTTCTTTCTTTATTTACATTTCAAATGTTATCCCCTTTCCAAGTCTCCCCTCCGGAAATCCCCTATCTCCCCTCCTCTCCCCCTGCCTCTATGAGGGTGCTCAAGCACCCACCCACTCCTGCCTTCCAGCTCTGGCATTCCCCTACACTGAGGCATTGAACCCCCACAGGATCAAGAGCCACTCCTCCCACTGATGTCCAGCAAGGTCATCCTCTGCCACTTACACAGTCGGAGCCATGGGTCCTTCCATGTGTACTCTTTGGTTGGTGGTCCAGTCCCTGAGAGTTCCCGGGGATCTGGCCTGTTGACAATGTTGCTCCCCCCACAGGGCTGCAAACCCCCTCAGCTCCTTCAGTCCCTTCTCCAACTCCCCCATCGGGGACCCCACGCTCAGTCCAATGGTTGGCTGCAAACATCTGCCTCTGTATTTGTCAGACTCTTGCAGAGCCTCTCAGGAAATAGCCATATCAAGCTCCTGTCAGCAAGCACTTCACGGCATCCACAAGGGATTGGCTACTGTATATGGGATAGATCCCCAGATGGGGCAGTCTCTGGATGACCTTTCCTTGAGTCTCTTATCCATACTTTGTCTCCATATTTCCTCAGGTGAGTATTTTGTTCCCCTTTCTAAGAAGCACTGAAACATTCACACTTTGGTCTTCCTTCTTCTTGAGCTTTATGTGGTCTGTGAATTGTATTTTGGGTATCCAGAGCATTTAGGCTAATATCCACTTATCGGAGAGTGCACACCATGTGTGTTCTTTGTGACTGGGATACCTCACTCGGGATGATATTTTCAAGTTCCATCCATTTCTTAACCCCCTAATGGAACAATTATATGGAGTTTGTAATTGTTGCTTAAAAATAGTGCCTGTTGGGCTTTTCCACCTGTATATGTGTCCCTGAACACAGCAGGTTTGTCTTTGAGCCTTATGTAGATGGATCAATGTGTGTACTTTGTTTCTCTAATAGTGGATTTTTTTTTCATATTTTAAAAGAGAATCTAGACACACTGTGGAAATCTCTCTCCTTTAAGGCATACAATTGCTGAGGCATTTTTAAAATACCTTCACTTACATGGCAGTGGCCATTGTTTCTACTAAAAACAATGATTCTATGAATATTTTGTGTATACATTTTGCGGATATATATGTCTGTATTCCTTCAATATCTGTTAGGATTGCTAGTTCACATAGTAAATCTATGTTTAGCCCTTTGAAAGCTTGCTAAGTTTTTAAAAAATTAACTTCACTATTGTATATTCTCAGCATCAATATGTGATGGCAATATTTCTATTTCAACTAAGGTCCATCTTTGTGATTAGAGAAAGGTCAGTGCACATGAAGTGGTAACTCACTGTAGTTTTTGGTATGTAATTCTCTAATAACTAATGGCTGAACATGCACATCTGTGGGGTATGCTACCTCAGAATAGCCTAGAATTTACTACACAAGGCTAGCCTTGAAATGGTATGATCTTCCTGCCTCAGCTAGCTCAGTGCTAGAATTATGACTGAATGCTAGCAAGAAAGACCTGCCTTGACAGCTAATCTCGTGAGGATGCCTATCAGACACATGCATTTCCTTGCTGCTTCAGTGTGTAATTGTCTCTAGGCTTAGGGAGTAACTCCCAGTTGCGTGCTTGCCTAGCATGTACAAAGGTCTGGGTTTGATCCACAGCACTACATGAACCAGGCGTGGTTGCTTCTGCTTTCAATCCCAGTGCTTGGGAGGTAGAGGCAGGAGGACCAGAAATTACAGGTCATCTATAGCTGCACAGTGAATTTGAGGGGGACATCTTGGTATAGATAAGACACTGTCTCTAATACAAATATATATAATTATATATATGTATATATAATTTTTGCTGACAGTTTTATTATGAAGTAGATGTAGATAGATATAGACCTTTTTAGAAAAGCAACCTATCTGAGGCATATTAAGTATGTCTTCGAGGTCTATAGCTTTTCACCCAATTATTTAAGTTTTCTCCTTGCCCTCCTTTTACGCATCTCAGGCTACCAGTTGTATAACACAGTACATTTCCTGGTCCCTAAATGTCTTTGAAGCTTTGTTCATGTAGTTTCATCCTTTTTGCTTTCTGACCCTTAGACTGTGAGATCTCAAGAGGCCCATCATCTCCATCTTCACATCTGCTAGCTCTCTGCTCTGCTTGCTCAAATATGATGCTGAGTACCTCCAATATATTTTTTCATTTTGATTATTATATTCTCAAAGCCAAACCTTCTTAGCTTGGTTTCTACTTGCACTTTGGTGATTTGTGACTCCTGATGGACAGCTTTCACTTGTTCAGAGACATTGCCTTCATAGTGAGCTCTCTAGCCATGGTTTCTGTAGTGGCTTGAATATGCTTGGCCCAGGGAGTGGCATTATTTGGAGGTGTGTTCTCGCTGGAGGAGAAAGTGTGTCACTGTGGGCATGGGCTTTAAGACCCTTATCCTAGCTGCCTGGAAGCCAGTCTTCTTGTAGCGGCTTTCAGATGAAGTTGTAAAACTCTCAGCTCCTCCAGCACCATGCCTACCAGGGTGCTGCGATGCTTCCTGCCTTGATGATAATGGACTGAACCTTTGAACCTATAAGCCAGCACCAATTAAATGTTGCCTTTCATAGAAGTTGACTTGGTCATGGTGTCTCTTCACAGCAATGGAAACCTAAGACACAGTCCCACTAGAGTTGTATTGATTGTCTTTTTTAATTAATGGATTTTATAGTCTTAGATTTATAGAAAAAATGTGTGGAGAGTGCAGTGTATTACACTTCTCCTGTCTTCTTTCTATGACCACTGTGCATTAGTATGTTTGTTGCAATAGATTCTGTCTCACTGGTAAGAATATTGTCAACTGAAGCCTGTACATTATACATTCTGTGTTACAAATGACACGTGTTTGACAGATTCAAAGCGGCCTATGTCTCACATGGAACAGTTTAGTGCCATGAAATCTATTGTTTTGTTCACCTTGCCCCTTCCCTAGGATTCTAGAAACTACTGGTTCTTTGCCATCCCCAAAGTTCTGTCTTTCTCAGAAGGTTACATTGAAGGAGTCACAGCATCTTGTCCTTTTATATTGGGTTCTTTTGTACCTATTTGCCATTTTCTTCTTGTATTTTTATGGCTCAATAGCTTGTATCTTTTCATCACAGAACAGTATTCTATCTCATGAATGTGCCATGGTGTTTTAGACATTCATCTGTTTGTGGTTGATCTTGAAAGTTATGAAGAAAGCTGTTAAAACATGAGTGCACAGGTTCTTTGTGGGAGCATAACTTCCCAGCATCTACTGAGATTTCAGAGAAATGTTGGTTGGGTAGAAGGCCCAGTGCAGTAAGAAATTGCCAGTCATCTAAAAATGGCTTTACCATGTTGCATTTCCACCAGTCATAAATTAAAGTGCTGGAGCTCGCTATCACCACAGGGATTAGCTATTACCAGTGGTTTGAACTTGGGTCACTATGATGGATATAAAGTGGTATCTCATTATGGATTTAATTGTACTTCTTCAATAGCATATAAGGTTAGGCAGCTCTCATTTTTAAGTTATTTTAAAAATTATTTTGCTCATGAATACTATATCTACATCATTTCCACCTAGGGGCCAAAGACCTTGATACGAAACCTGAAATACTCAATCTGCTGGAGGAAAACGCAGGCAGTATGTGATGTAGGAATAGGAAAGAATTTCCCGAATGGGACTCCATTCGCTCAGCAATTAAGCAACAATTAACAAATCAGACCTTATAAAACTAAAAGGTTTCTGTACAGCCGAGGAAACAATCAAGTAAGTAAGGGAAACTCCACAGAAAGAATCTTTGCCAACTATTCATCTGATAGAGGACTGATATCCAGAATGTACAAAGAATGAAAAAGAAGTCCAACTAATCAAGAAAATAAACAACTCTATTGAAAAGTGGCTACAGATCTGGACAGGGAGTTTTCAAAAGAAAAGATGAGAATGGCTAAGAAATACAGTTTTTAGCATTCTTGGCAAATTAGGGAAATATGATTAAAACTACCTCGAGAGGTCAGCTTTTGTCTTTTGTCTTTCCTTTCTTTCACAAAGCAAAAATGGTGTGTGTGTGTGTGTGTGTGTGTGTGTGTGTGTATGCGTGTGTGCACACAAGTGCATGTGCATGTGCATGTGCTTGCTTATATGGGTGAGTATGGGAATGTATGTACCCTGGCATAGTCAGAGGACAGCCTTCAGTTACCTGTTCTTGTCTTTCCACCTTTTTGGAGACAGGGTTTCTTTGCCTCTACATTATCCAGGCTAGCTGGTCTCCAGGCTCCAGAAGAGGCTCTGCCTCCCACAGTCATGTAGGTGGGCTGAGGTAAAAGACATTTGCACTACTGCATTTGGCTCTGTGTATGTTCTTGGGCTCCAAACTCAAGTAGTTAAGCTTTCATGGCAAGTACATTCCCCATTCTCCCCAGACCAGAAATATGTATTTTTAATGAAGTTTGACTCATGAATTATTTCTTTCATGGATGATGTTTTTGGTGTTCTCTAGTTTTGAACATTTTTTAAATAATTAAGGTCTTTGTTCAGTAAGGTGAGCATCTTGGGTTACTTACAAAATATTTTTCCCATGTATGGCTTATTTCTTTGAATAGTTCATATTTTTCAGTGAAAACTGGAAGTTTTAGATTATATAATTATATACATATTATTACAATATTTTATTCTCCCCTCTGTTGCCATTGATTCTGCTACTACTGATGCTTTCAAATGACTTACCTGAATTAATTATATAAAATTTACATTTGTGTTACACAAAGTGTGGTAGTCCACCATAGATTCATGTGTTAGAATGCTTGGCCCATAGGGAGTGACACTGTTAGGAGTTGTGATCTTGTTGAAGCAGGTGTGGCCTCATTGGAGAAAGTGTATTACACCTCTCCAGTGGGAGAGGGATTTGAGATCTCCTATGCTCAAGCTCCACCCAACGTGGAATCCAGTCTCCTCCTGGCTACTTTTTACCAAAATGTACAACTCCCAGCAGCACACCCGCCTGCGCACTACTATGCTTTCCATGATGAAGATAATGAACTAAACCTCTGAAACTGTAAGCCAGCTCCAATTAAATGTTTTCCTTTATGAGAGTTGCCTTGGTCATGGTGTCTCTTCACAGCAATGGAAAATTCTAACTAAGGTAGAAGTTGGTGCCAGAAATGGGCTTTTGCCAATTGACTTGACCATGTTCGGAGGAATGTGGATTTTGGGACTTTGGATTAAGAAAGCAGTGGGATACTTTAAGTGAGGCTTAATGGGTTATACTTGTAGAAACATGGAAGACAGTGGTGCTGAGGGTGATTTGAACTGTGGGAGCCTGGCTCTAGTTGTTTCAGAGGAGAAAAATTTTAGTGTGTGGCCTAGCAATTGTTCTTGTGATATTTTGGTGAAGAATGTGGCTGATTTCCTCCCCACCTTGTTTGAAGAGTCTGCCTGAAGCTAAAGTGAAGAGATTTAGACTAATTGAACTGAAGAAGGAAATCACAGAACAGCTTAGCATAGGCTCTGTCCTGTGGTTCGCTCTTATGAAAAGAGTTTTGATAAAAAGTAGCAAGCTGAGAAAGGAAAAATACAAAATATATGGTTCAAGGGTTAAAGGGGTATGAGAAAGTAGAGCAGAGTTAAATTCTGTGTTCAAGGAGATAATCAGATTAAAGATATGAAACAGAATTAAGGAAGTGGTGTCCTTGGGGCAAGAGCCCACCCAACTAAGCATCCAATCCGTGAAAGGGGGACAGATATTCTAAATTTACTATTTATTTGCTGCTATATGAAGGATACTTATATCATGTTAGATGTTATTATGACCTGGTTATTGTTTTCATTTGGACATAAGGAGATATGATTGTGTGTCAAGTTGACAAGGGGCGGATGTGATGCCTATTCTCGGCTATCAACTGGACAATAACAATAACAATCCAGAAATGGAGGCCACACCTGTGATCTGGATCTTGAGGGAGCAAGACAAGATGCCTTTGATCTATATCTTGAGGCTGGAAGACACAGGCTTTCAATCTGGATCTTGAGGTGAGATGACACACACTTTTGATCCAGATTAACACACACTTTTAATTCAGATCATGAGGCACAGTGGCCATGCTTATAAAGATCTACAATGAAAGGGAATGAAAGAAAATCTTAGGTCCAGGTGTGGTGGTACATGCCTTTAATACAGGCACTTAAGAGACAGAGGTATGCAGGTCTCTGAGTTTAAGGCCAGCCTGGTCTATAAGTAAGTTCCAGAACAGCCAAGCTTATTCAGGGAAGGAAACTATTCAAAACAGAAAGCTGGTGAAGATGGAACAAGGGGACCATGTTCCATCCCCACTAAACAGCAGAACCTGGCAGCTTCAGCTATGTGGTTCTGGCTTTAGAATCAAGGATAGAAGAAAAGGGTTGTGGAATTTCCTTCTGCGAGTAAGGAAAGACACTGAGGCCAGAAATGTGTCAAGGGTGTCCCTGTACGGAGGCCCAGAGAGGACACTGTGTGATAGGGGTTATGGAATCTCCCTCCATAAATAAGGAAAGTTACTGAGGCCAACTGTGTAGCAGAGGTGTCCCTGCATGAAGGTGTAGAGAGGCCATTGCATGAAGCTGTAAAGGTGAACTCTGGATTGCCTTTGAGACCCCACGATGTTAGAGCTGCCAGAGCTGCCAAAGAAAGCTGGTAGAAAGGAAGAGAACCAGCCCAAGAAAAAGTGTGTTGCAGTCAACAATGCTGAAAGGAGTTGGAGATATGAAGAACATTTTCACATCAGACATGGAGATGCAGAGTTTGGAGTTTGACCAGCTGGGTTTTGGTCTTGCTTTGGTCCAGTATTTCCTTACTGTGTGCCCTCCCTATGTTTTGGAATGGTAATGTATATCCTGTGCCATGATACATTAGAAGTATGTGATCTGCTTTTTTATTTTGATTTTACAATGAAAAGATTTCAGGAATTTCAGAAGAGACTTTGAAATTTGGATTTTTAAACTGTTGAGACTATGATAGACTATGGGGACTTTTGAAGTTGGACTAAATACATTTTGTATTATGTTATGGCTACAAGCCTATGTGGACTAGGTAGAGGGACATAGTGGTTTGAATAGGAATGCCCCCATAGTCTCATGCATGTGAATGCTGGACCCATGGGTAGTGGCACTGTTAGGAGGTGTGACCTTGTTGGAGTAGGTGTAGCCTTGTAGGGAGAAGTGTGTCACTGTGGGGGCAGGCTACACTGAGGTTATATATGCTCAGGCTACATTCAGTGACACGTCTAGTCTCTTTCTGCTGTCTATGGATCTTGGCTCCTCCAGCACCATGTCTGCCTGCACACTGCCATGCTTTCTGCCATGAAGATAATGGACTAAACCTCTGAAAGTGTAAGCTACCAGCTCCAATGGAATGTTTTCTTTTATAAGAGATGCCTTGGTAATGGTGTTTCTTAACAGCAGTAAAACCTAAACTTAGACACAAGGCACCTGAAATCTGCTTAGTTAGTTTAGTGATCATGTCATGCCTGAGATTCCATTAAGTTTATGGAGTCTATGATTGTCCTTGTATTCACCAAAACTTTGGTACAGGTTGTGGGGCACTTTCATATCAAAGTAGACACGTTACAACTTGGTCATACGTTTTCCACTCGCTTCTTTGGAGCTCCAGGGTTGGCCAGGGACAGGAGTTTAAGACTGCCTTAGATTTTAGCAGGGCACATGCACAGTTGTGCATCTGTGCATATCCCTGCATATGTGTAGTCCTTGGTTAGGAATTCAGCCATTTCCTTCTACAAATTTTTAAAAAAGATTTGTTTATTTTATTATTATAGATGTGCCCCATATACATTCAGTGCCGATAGAGGCCAGAAGAGGGCATTGGACACCTTGGAAGTGGAGTGACAGATGTTTGTGAGCTACTGTGTGAGTTCTGCATACCAAGCCAAACCCTAGTTCCCTGCAGGAGGCCCAAGTGCTCTTAACCACTGAGCCATGTCTCTAACCCCAACCTACAGAAATTTTGTCATGAGAATTAAAGCCACCCTAGAAGCTAGTAGAATGTCTGCTTTGGAATCTTCTAGTTTGTCCTAGGATTCTGGTCAATGGATCTTATACTCAAAACTGCCATTGGAAAGGCCATTTGAACCTTAGTCTTGTTTGGAGAACGGGAAGAATGAAACCCACCCCAGAGCACATAGTGAAGATTAAATGAAATATTTGAAAACTAAATAAAAAGCTAGTCTAACATTATGGCTTACAATAATGGGCTTTAAAAAAAATGCCAGTAAATCTGGGGCCCAGGACAATGCTACCACCAGGAAGCAGCCGTTGCTAGTGTCTACCTGGCAAGATCCAGGTTAATTGGCCTTCTATGTGTCCTGAGCATGTAGGGTTTCTGAAAAGCTCCCCAGGTGACTCTCTGATGTCGACAGGGTAGCTTCACCCTGTTAATAGTTAAAAGCAAAGACAACTTCAAAATGATGGCTTTTAGATCTCTGTTTATCTCCATGGCTGCAGTCCACTGCTTGGATTTTGCTTCCATAAGGCTTAAAAAAGGAAACAAAATCAGTGAACGTGTGAAAGTGGTTCTTGAAATAACTCCTAGAGGAGCTTGAATCAACACAAGAGAGAGAGTCAGGATGAAACGATGAACAGGATTCTTTTGCCGTTCTGGTTTTCTCTGTCGACAATGAAGTCATCACCTAACCTACATACAGCATTTTCAATTTCTTTTCAGGGTGATATATCCTGTGGCAATCTCTCCTGCTTTTGTTAAGACCAGGGCAGTAACACATGTATGAATCTATTTCCATCACACGGAGAAGGAACATGTTTGCGGCAATTGTGAAGATCATGCCTGCCCTATACACAGGGCACTTCCACTGGCATGAATCCCAGGCAGCTTTCTGTCTTTGTTTTTTCATTGTTTCTTTGTGTTTTGTTTGTTTGTTTGTTTCTTTTTTGTTTTTTCTTTGTTTCTTTGTTTCTTTCTTTCTTAACCCTTTCTGACACATCTCCAAGAGAGTCTCGACCTTCCATTGTAATCTCATGGCTACTAGAGTGGATTGAAAATTCAATAATTCTTCCTTATTGGTTCCTGTATTTCTTCTTAGAAAAGTTATATAGAAGAAGCCACTGAAGCTTGGGCTCACAGTACTCATACACTAACTGACTGGGCCCACAGAAGATGACCCCTTTCCTGAGACTCCTCTGTGCTGTGTGTGACCTCATTGTCATTAAACAGAGCAGAAATCATTCTTCCTCAAGCCTTGCTTATAAACTAGGAACAGCCACCTGCAAGAGTTAACAATTACCATCTGCAAGTTAGTCACAAAAGAAGGAGGAAGAGTCCCAAATCCAGTGCAATAAATTCAGAGGTCCACAAAACTGTAACTTTGTTTTAACATCTAACTTTTGAATGTAAAGCTATATTGAATTGTTTTTGTCTTGCTATTGAAATTTTGGTCTTTTATTTTAGTTTTGTAAGATTTTATTTATTTTTATTTTACATATGTGTTTTCCTGCATGTGTATCTGTCCACCTGTGTATCTGCAGGCAATGTGTTCAATACCTGCAGAGACCAGAAGAGGGCATTAGATCCTGTGGAACTGGAGTTATAGATCTTTGAGGGCCAATGTGTAGGTGCTAGGAATTGAACCCTAGTCCTCTGGAAGAGCAGCAGATGTTCTTAACAATTTACCCATCTCTCCAGCCTCCTTTTATTTGCATTTACTAGGTTTTCCAATGCCCTTACTTTAAAAATTGTATACTTTTAAAAAGCTACCTGTATGAAAAAGTGTCAAAATGAATTATACTTTTGAGAAAAAGTCTCATGTATCCGAGGCTGATCTTGAACTTACTATGCAGCTGAGGATGACCTTGAACTTCTGATTCTTTCTCTTAACCTTGTGAATGGGGGAATTGCAGGCATGTACCACCATGACTAGGTTATTCAATACTGGGGAATCAAACTCAGGGCTTTGTATATGCTACCAACTGAGACATATACTTAACCTGAATGTTGCAAATTAAATTTAAAATTATTGTTTTCCCTCCAAACTCCCATTTTTCTCTGTTAACACTCTAAAGCCTCCAGTGCCTAAGACATGATTGGAGTTACATGAACTTATAGTTATTTTTTGTAATGGAATAGGAATTGTGAGACGGCATTGACTCTTATCAGTTATAAACCTGAAGTCTTTCCACATCTGTTTCAAGTCCTACAGGAAAAAGCTTACATGTTTGCAAGTTCCATATTCCTAATTTAATATAAAATTTGTCTTTTACATATAAGAGTAATCTTTCATTTCATTTCTTTTGTTCATTTATATATCAATTCTTTCTTTTATTTTTATTTTTGAGGCACATTCTCAACCATGTAGTTCAAGAAGAATTAGTATTCACTATGTAGCCTAGGATGAACTCAATATTGCAGTCACCCTTCTGCCGCATACTCGGTAGTGCTGGAATCAAATGGCTCCCATTAGTCTGCTTACATTTGCTGTGTGAACTGGGCCCAAGGACTCTGAATGCAGGTTTGTGTCTTCCCACTCAACTAAAGGACAATGACAAGGGATATGCTCTTTATGTTTCAGCCTGGATGCAGGTTCCACAGATACAATGTGAGGTGGTCCTATTCCTAAACTTAGATGGAGGCTGGACCCTGAAAGGCTTGTCATTGAACACCCATCAGATGGAAGGGAAAACCTCCCAGGAAGGACCATGGCTGTGTTAGCCAGTACTCCAGGCCTGTCTTTTCCCCCAGGCTATCCCACGACACTAGTGCTGAAGGTGTCAAGAAAGGAGTCAATTGTTTCAACTGTGTGAGGGGAAACCATACACACACCTTCTGAGAAAAAACTGTCCCAGTTGAGGCTGAGCTCACTGGTGATAGAATACGGAAATGATGAGAGCATTTCTGGGTACGGTGTGAGGGAAGGAACACACAAGGGAATGGCTTGGCTTTGCTTAGTTTCCCAGGAAGAAATGACAAGTTAAGAGGCTGGGATGTATTGAAGCTAGCAAAGTAGTTGCTTTGAAAGCACAAAGACATGGATGTAAATCCCAGGACCCCAGATGTGCTGGTGTGTGATTTCAACCTGTGCTCAGGATGTAGATCCATGATGTGCAGTTGTGTGGTATCAAGCTGTGCTCAGGACGTAGATCCATGAAATCTATTGGCCAGTCAGTCCCACCCACATGGTGAGAGACTCTGTCTCTACAAATGGTGAAGCTGTTTGAGGACCCAATACCCAGTTCTGTCTTCTGGCTTCTACTCACACATATGCAATTGAACACATGAATATACACAGACACAAAGTCAAATCAAGCCATCATGTACTTTACCACAGCCACGAATAATAAAAAGAAAAGAGCTTTTATTTAGCTGGGGGATTTGTCATTTGTTCTAAAAATGTTTGTGACAGTAACTCCTCATTTGAATCTCTCTTCTTTTCGGCAGAAGTGAATTCATCACGTATTGTTTAATACATTTTCATATTTGTTTTAAATAGACATTTGTCTGACCTAAATTTATTTTGTTTTGATCTGAAGAATTCTTTTTCTGATATTATAAATATAGATTTATGTTTTTGGCTCAGTGTATAGGTTTCGTCTCTCACATAAAAGCTTTAATCCATTTATAGTTGTTTTTCTGTTTTTTTTTAAACAAGGGTGGGTTGTGAATATTTACTAAGTTACACTCAGTTTTAGAAAGAAAAATAAATCAACATTTTCTCGTTTTTTATTACACTCTTCCTATGGTTTTCCATCCACTTCCATTAAATTGTTGGAGTCAGGAAAGGAATTTAGTAAGACTGTCTGTTTTCTTGTTACTTTAAATGTTCATATTTTGAGATCCCTCTTCCACCATTTTCTCCCATGAAGTAGAATCCAGCTCTGAGAATGAGGGAGAGGAAGTACCTCAATCTAGCAGGTGGGACATCCACAGAGTCATGCTCTGGTTGCTGGGAGACTTAGACATAGCTTCTTTTGAGTGGTCTTTGAGGGAATGGAACATTTGGCCAGTCTTCACCACAGACGCAAGGGATTGAGTGAGTTTTAGCATCTTTTATCCACCAAAATGGTGAAGGAAGACCCCTGCCCTATGGTTATAATGAAGGCTGGATTTATGACCCCTACCTTGGACAGAGGGTTGGCCTGAATCATTGTCAGCCTGGCTGGGTTTTGTGGCTATTTCCTTGGGAAGGAAAGGGGAGGAGACTTATAAGACCGAGGGAGTAAATGAAACTCACAAGGTCAGGAAGCTCCTAAGAGTCACAAGCCCCATCCCTCTGGATACACAAGCATAAGGAAAGCAACTCTAAGCCTGGCCAAGACGTCTATGATTATATGGAGAGCCCTCTGAATACAGCTTTTATGAGCTGTGGCCCATGCTGGGGTGGATTTGTTTGATAATGACAACTACCTTTGAGTGATCCATGTCCCTGTGATACCCCTCCCCCCCCCCCCAGACTCCTGCAGTAGACAAATACTGTTGTTACTGTTGTGAGTTATCCAGCAAGCTCACAGGCTCACTGGGGTAGATTGAGGTAGAATTATTTGTTTAGTCTATTCAGTGCTCAGTCTGGGGTAAATACAATTCTGTCTCCCCAGGAAAAGTCAAACACTACTAATGGAGGAGAATACCCAGATAGACATAGGAACTGACTTCAGCAGCTAAGTGCCAAACAAGAGCAGAACAGATAGCTCTGTAGGATCAAGAGAGAAGAGCGATCTGTGATACCCATGGGAGGATGTGATTGGCTATCAGAGGACTAAAATCTTCTTCCCAGAGACTGGCAGGGGCAGTGCCTGCTCTTCTATCTGAGAAGGGCTCAGATGGGAAGATGTGCCCTGGGGAACAGAGTGAGGGGTCTGATAGCTTTCTCTTCTGGAAGATTTGTGTATACTCTTGCTATTTGGTCCAGGGAATTGTGTTTAGAATTATAAAATCAGATTGGTTATTTATGACATTTTAACATTTAAAAATATTAACTAAAAAACAATATCTCATTAACACATGCTAACCACTCATTTCCATAAAGGCATGCATACTACATGCACTGGCAAACCTGGCTTCACATTTTCTAACTTTTATATTATTCCTTAATAACATAAATTCTTAATAATATAAAAAAATCTGTTTTGAATGCTGTTCTACCAACAGCATCCTTCCTTGTCCTCTCTGCAGTAATCCTGGACATAGGAAGAAGACATCACCTGGAATGAAGCACAGTGGGAAGACAAGAGTTCATGTGTTTAAATGTTGATGTGCATCATACAGTCTCACATGTATGGGTGGAGAGTCTAGTAGCAGTGGGCTAAATGCTTATCAGTTTTGATAGCATGGAGCAGAAACCCAAGGGAATGGGGGAGGGCATCGTTTTAAGTCCCAGTTAGCATTTTCCCCTAGGAACATTTCTTTTTAAAGTGTGCTCACCTCCTCAAGGTGAGTCAGAACTTGAAATGTAAACATTGAGTTTTTACTTCAGGCTTTGTGTTTCCCTTGTCCACAAGCGCTGGCTGCTTCCCAGCCGTCCCTGTCCCTTCATTCTCCTCTCCAGCTTGTCTTTAAGTTTCAGATGTGCATTTTTGCTTGTCTTGTCAAGTCATGGCTTGCTTTAAATCCATTTCACATTATTTGAGTATTTGACTTGCGAATTCTAAACTATGAGATGAGAGAGAGAGAGAGAGAGAGAGAGACTTTTTATTACCTTACTTGTTCTTCCAAGGACTGCCCTTAGTTGCCAGAAGGGAAAGAAAACCTTCACACAACATACTCAGGATAATGACAGGTAAAGTCTTGGCTTTTGAACTTCAGAGTCCCATGTCATGGTGATTTAAGGATAATTTTTTTCCCCAGAACATTTTGAATGATGTACTTCTTTCTCTTTCAAGCTTCTGCACTTGATTCCAGTATCAAAGGCAATCCATTTTGTACCCAATTCCTTAGAAGAGATTGGTAAAAGCTGCATTTTCTTCCCCTCAGTTTTGGAGCCCAGACTGAAGTGCAGGCTGTATAGGCTCCCACAGAAGATGCACAGAAAGGGGACAGTGCTGGGATCAGAGGCACAGCAGGGCTCTGCTGGGTACCAGAACCTCTGCAGCCTTCTTTCTGGAGAAGGATGCCCTGATTCAAGGGCAAAGATAATCAACCAATCCATAAACCCCCCAGCACCGTTCTGAAAACAGGGACAATGCTCGTCTCTGCATCTCCTCATACTTCCTGCTTAGCCTGAAGACACTGTTCAAGTATCTGTGCCTCTGTTTTTATAAGGAGAGAGAGGACATTTTTACACAGTGTCATCAATGTTCATTTAGTTCCAAACAATGTATGGAATATTTTAGGGTTGGAATCAACATGTCTGAGTGATGGAGTGACCTTCTGAGTAGATGCATAAGTAGGGAAGTTAATGGTGCAAGTTGAACTATACTCTTGTTCTTTAGCTCTAAGATGCAAAGGCCTTCACATTCTGGCATCTTGGAAGACAGGCTATGTCTCCCAGTCAGGATGTTCCAAGGCTGGCCCAGAGGTTCCTTATTTCTTAATGGCATCTTGGAGTGAATACCAGGTACACTGTGCTGTTCTGGTGTTGTTTCTTTTTG
The DNA here is from genome assembly GCA_019843965.1 of Rhynchomys soricoides. NCBI lineage: Eukaryota > Metazoa > Chordata > Mammalia > Rodentia > Muridae > Rhynchomys > Rhynchomys soricoides. The sequence goes on along the minus strand of JADRCH010000182.1, from coordinate 1,640,987 downwards.
AAAAATATCATTAACAGGGCATGTATAATATTCTCTCCTTCAAGTAAAAAACTAACTAAATGTATATCCATTCAGGATTTTTCAATTAGATCTTTAGTTCTGAAAATTATACCCTTTGGCTTACATGAGTTTGCAATGTTGCTTTTCTGCTCTTTTAAAAAAGATTTATTTTTATTTATGTGCATATCTGTTTGTCTATGTGAGTGCATGCTATGCATGTTCAGGTGATGTCAGATCCTCTGGAACTGGAGTTACAGGTGGTTGTGAGTGGCCTAACATAGGTGCTGGGAACTGAACTTAGGTCCTCTCATGGAACATCAAGTTCTCTTAACTATTAAGCCATCTTCCTAGTGTCTACAATGTCACTGACATTTTTTAATGGAAAAAAACTCTAATTTTTAAAAATAATAATTGTAAAACTTATTTATGGAGCCATCCTTAGGAGGTAAGTTAGATGTGAAGATCTGGAGTCTGACAGTCTCCAATAGAAAGACACTCTTGCTCTATTGCTCAGGGTTTGCACACGCACCCATTCACGAAGCTCTCCTTTAAAGAGAGCTTAGCTGGAAATAGAGGCTAATGTCGAGTCTGGAGATTTTAGTTATTTGCAAGCAAGCCAGAAATGGGCAGGAAGACAAAGCATTCATTAGAAATGAGTAGAGGAGTAGACACTAGGAAGATGGCTTAACAGCTAAGAGAACTCGATGTTCCACGAGAGGACCTGTGTTCAGTTTTCAGCACCCATGTTGGGCCACTTGCAACCACCTGTAACTCCAGTTCCAGAGGATCTGATATCACATGAACACACATAGCACGCACTCACATAGATGAACAGACATCACCTGAACCCACATAGCATGCACTCACATAGACAAACAGACATCGTCTAAACACACATAGCACACACTTACATAGACGAACAGACATGCACATGAACACACATAGCACGCACTCACATAGACGAACAGGCATGCACATAAACAGAGACTGCATTTGTCTTGCAGGACAATGCTAACGGCCTTCTCTGCAGGGAGCTTCCAGGATTCAGCCTTGCACTTTTCCTCTGTTCACACCCATTTTATTTTTTCATGTCTTCAGGGAAAGCCAGCTCACCAGATACATGGTCATTGGTTTAATGAGTATCCTTTTAAAATTCATTTGTGTAAGAATTTCTATGTTTTAATTGAGCATATTTCAAACTTTCACTTTAAAAGATTACTTATTTTTATTAACTTTGTGTGTGTGTGTGCGTGCACATGTGCGTGCGTGCGTGTGTGCATGAGTGTGTGTGTGTATTCACCACATGATGTTTGTGCCCAAAGAACCCAGAAGATGGAGTCTTATCCCCTGGAGCTGGGGTTGTCATAGGTGGTTGTGCACTACAAGATGTGGGTTCTGGAAACTGGACTCAGGTCCTCTGGAAGAGCAGCAAGGGCTACTAACTTGAATCACCTCAACAGTCCTGATTTTATATTTTTAAACTGATGCATACAACTAAAACCTTGTGCGAATTAATGAGATATCACAGGATGCTTCAATACCAGCCTGCAGTGGGTAAAGTCTAAAGCAGCTCTGACAGACCTGCCTTCCCAAGCACCTTTTTTCTCCTTTAAACTACAAAATCACCCCAAACCTTTTCTTGTAGCCCTTACCTCTGCTCACCCTAGGTGCCCCAGCTTACTGGAACCTCATGTACCTTCTATGTGGAATGGGATTGCTGTCGCTGGGTCTGCCTGTTGCCACCTCTGCAGTGCACTTTTTAAAATTCCTTCAGCAATTTTCCAGAATCTGCATTTATAGTTGGTATCTAGACCCTTTGCCAAACATCTTACCTGTGCTGTTTTTGGGCAGTCTGGGGAACAGTGTCCTAGGTGTGAAGTGTGTGTTTATTAAAGCTGAGGCTAAGAGCAGGAAGCAAGAGGAAGGCTTTCTGCAAGAGCAAACTCCAGGACAGGAAGGGATTGCGTTATGTCAGAATGCAGAGGGATGAGCAGTATGTGGGCGACCACCCTTGGCAAATGGGAATAAATGATTACTTCATTCCATTCATGTTGAAAGGCAAAAGCTGACTTCTCTTTTGGGCTTTTATTGGAAAGCTGATTATTTTATCTTGAAATTTGAAGGCAGGCATACTTGAGTTCAAATATGAGCCTTGCTCCAAGTTCTCCATGAGACCTTGGCAAAGTCACACAGATATAATCAATTTTGTAATGATGAAGTGAAGATCTGTCTCTTGGGAGAACTAAAATGATTTAAAATGATTAGACAGAGCATTTGCGTGTGACTTGTTCCATAATGGTGCCACTAAAATGGATATTCAGTTAGATGTTTCACTAAGTTTACATATTGCACACACACAAAAAGTGTTCACTCACAGATGAATGGACAAGAAAAGGGATAGTATTCAACCCTGAAAAGGAAGGAAATTCAGACTCATGTTACTAATTTGATCTTGAGGTGAGATTGAGGAAGTTATGTTAACTGAGATAAGCCTGTCACAAGAAGGCAAATATTGTATGAAGCATCAAATGTGGCCAAATCCATAAAAACAGCAAACAGAATAATTGTGGTTTCCAGAGGCCAGAGGAAGGTAGATTAGGAGGTGTTTGATGGACATCAAGTTTCAGTTTTGTAAGATACGAAGGGTCTGAGGGCTGGTCGTTAGCCACATGGAAATAGTTCATGTTGGGAATCCACACCTACAAATGCTTAGGATATGTTAGGTCTGGATACTACCCCCGAAACCATGTTAAAACCTTGCTCGCCAATTAAGGCGTTATCTGGAAGTGATGCAGCCATTAAGTGATGGGACCCACTGGATGGAGGTGAGGTCACTGGGGTGTCCTTGGAAAGGAAACCTGGTCCTCTGTCCTTTTGACCTCCATGAGATGAGCTACTTTGTCCCAGCACATGCTCAGCTCTGTGCTCTGATACTCCTTCTCACAGGCTCAACGCGTCATAGCCAAGCAACCATCAATGGAGACCTCTGTAAACGCAGACCAAGTAAGTCTTGCCTCCTAGACAGCTTCTATCATGTATTTATCTCACTGACTAACACAGAGAGTAATTTGTTATATGCATTTTATTACCATTAAATGTTAAAGAGTTTAATTAAAATATTTCATATCCTTAGACATGGGGCTGGTGAGATGGCTCAGTTGGCAAAGTACTTGGAACACAAGGATGAGGAACTGAGATCTGAGTTCAAGCCCCAGAACCCACCTAAAAACCTGGGTATGGTGGTACCTGATTGTAATCCCAGCTCTATGGAAGTGGAGACAGGAGAGAGAGAGAGAGCGAGCCTGTCTCAAAATGTACATACACACGCACCTGCATACAAAAGGGCATCTTCGTACTCCAGAATATGCACACACATATGCACACACAAGTGTGTTAATTCGATAAACCACAGTTGTGCATTTACTGTGACCGTGGTTCTGACTGTCATCTCTTTACACAGAGCTTTTGTCTCTGTGTGGTTACGTTTCATTTCCCTTCAGCTCTTCTGTGATTTCTTTAGGGTGCCTCTCTTAACAACCACAGAGATCACATGACATTTTTCTCGCTCACCCAGAAGGTCTTTTGCTTTAAGTAGGAACTGAGGCTTCTGTGTGCGTTCTCCGATCAGACATGTGGGTGATTTCTGAGACCCCTCTTCTGAGGCGTCCTTGCTTGCTTTATATTCTGCCCACCTTGTTAATGGACTGTGTTTTTCCTTTGAACTCCTTAATGACCATACAGAAATGCAGCTAAGTTTTGTTTGTTTTTTCCTTTGAGATAAGTTCTTTCTAGGTAGCCTAGACTGTCAGCTTATGGTCCTTCTGCCTGTAATTCTAAGTGATAGAATGACGTATGCTACTCTGCCTGGCTTCCCACTTAGCTTTTCTGGTCAATTGATTTTTTTTCCCTAAGGAAATGATAATTTAGAGACCAAGAGGCAAGGAAGTTCAGTGACATATGATTTAGAGTGGTAACATTGTAGAAAAACAGAAATGATCAAAAATAAGTGTTAACCAGGGTAAAGTTATATACAAATAATAATCATTTATATATTAGGAACTTTGAGTCCATTAAAGATTATTTTAAAGTATTTAATGGCATGAAATAAAGTCACAATGAGCTATTCTGTCCCTGTGTCAGAAACAGAAGAATATATGTGTATTGGTTTCTTTTCAATTAAAATATTACGACAAAGAGTAGGATACCGGGAGAACTAGGCTCTAGAAGACAACTGAGAAGAGCTCGTATGAACTCACAGAGACTGAAGCAGCAATCCCAGGCCTGAGTGGGCCTGCACCAAGTCCTCTGCAATGTATATGACAGCTTTCAGTTCGGTGCTTTTATGGGACTCCTGAATGGGTGAACAAGTGAGTGTCTGATTCTTGTGCCTTATCTTGGGCTGTTTCATTTGTTTCTGTTGGCTTGCCTTACCCCAACTTCATTACGATGGTTTTTGTTTTATCTATTTATATTTTATTTTGTTAAAAAGAAAAATATTACTTTTTAACTTTTTAAAAATTGATTTAGTGTGAATTTCACATGATGTACCCCAATCCCACTCATTTCTCCGTTCTTCCATATGTGCCTTCCGCCTTTGCAATCTCACCTCTAAACAAAACAAAACAAAACAAAACAAAACTCCCCCATGAAGGCTGCAATGCATCACACAGTGCACCCTTTCGTCCACACAGCTTCACTTGAAGATGTTCATTGCAGTGAGTCATTGGTCTGTACTGAGGACTCTGGCTTCTGCCACACTTTCGGGGTTTTGTTTGTTTGTTTGTTCTTTTTGCTTTTTGCTTTTTTTTTCTTCAAGACAGGGTTTCTCTGTGTAGCCCTGGCTGTCCTGGAACTCACTCTGGAGACCAGAACACTTTCAATACTTGACACTCAACGGGACTTCTCTCGGATTTTCATTTGTTGCCTTATATCATGGAGATCTGTCAGCTCTAGCTGTGCAGTCTCGGCCCTTTCACATGCTCCAGCAGTTCATCGATAGGGTAGATTTTGAGATGGGCTAACTCAACGTCTTGGATCTGGGCCTGGGTGTTAGCTGACTCGGAGTGTCCACCTGGTCTCCTACATCTATACCACCCAGGCCAGCTCTCCTGCCTGCCACAGGCTGCTAGGGGCAGGTGGGGACTATGTCTACACCACTACATGGCTGGAGAGGGGTGGGACCATCTCTGCTCACCTACATGGCCCAGGTGGCAGCCCAGACATGGCCTTTGGTAGTAACATGGGCCATAGACATCAACACAGACCTTGGATGCTACAGGGTGACAGATCCAGATATGGCCCTCAGTGATAGCATGGGCTTGGACTTCACCGTGACCTCACGAGCCTCATGGCAGTGAGGGCTACTCACATCAGGCTGTTCTTCGTCACCCTTGAGTCTCCAGTTCTGCCTCCCTTAGTCGTGCAGAAACTGCTCCTCTTCTCTTTCTCTCCCATCTCTCCGTCACATCTTTGCCCACTGTAGTGTTGTTACCCACACACGCCTCTTCAGTAATGGTATCTTCTTTTGAAAGGTAAGATGGTTAAATGTTAGTCTAAATGAAAGATTCCAACGGAAATAAATCTGTGGCCAAAGTTAAATACATAGAAAAACAAAACAAAACAATGAACCAAAAAACCAAAAATAACTGTAATTCAACATAGAGTTGTCCAGTCTCATGGTGGAACTGCCACCACAACCAACTAGAGAGATGAGCAAATGGGCCAAACACAGCAGGACGTGTGGAATCTGCTGTAGGTCTCCAGTCTGAAGATCCTGTTCTTCTGGGCTAAGATACAGCTCTGGGAGTCACAGCAACTCACACAGTGGAAGGGGGGGGTCTTCTAAAAGGAAGAAGATATAGGCTCACTGGCGCTTGGGTTTGTTACTGGCTCTATTGAAGGACAGTGAAATTTCCCAAGAAGCAAGAACAGCAACAGCCTTTGTGTCTCCCACTCAGCCTATACCTCCCAGTCTCTCTTCCTCATCTGACTCTCTACCACCTATTTATTTACTTCCTGACATGCCTGCCCCAGTAAGGATGAGGCCTGGAGAGGGAAAAGTATTTTTAATAAAAGAAAACCAGGCAAGAAAGAATAATGAGGCAGATGGAACTGTAGATTGTGAAGTTTCGGCAACAAGTGAAGACTATCAGTACAGCTCATGAGATATTTTGGATTAAGGCTCAAGGAAGTATGACCTTTGCCTTATCAGGTGCTGGTTAGTTAGGAGTGAGTTAGTAAGATTCAATTCTGATTAGGAAAAGACTATTGAATTGAGGTCAACTCCTCTTGGAAATATTTGCCCATGGGCAGTATACCGAAGCTGTGGGTCCAGAGGGGTTCAAGGCTGCATTTCAAGCTGGCAGTTGAACTTGGTAATGTGCAAGTCTCCAAGTTGGTACTGGTTTTGGCAGAATTAAAGCTGCAGGATTGACAGGGTCTTGTAGAAAAGCTGAGGCTTGGCATTGTAAGAAGCCAAGAGAGACATTAGTGATGATTCAGCCTCTGTTGCAGGGGAGAGCCCAATTTCTGGGACATGATTGCCTGGCATATAGACAAGTAGTGGCCATTTGATGACTAATCTTGGTTCTAAACAGGCCTGGGAAGAGGGAACCTCATCTGAGGAAATATCCACATCAGTGGGTCTGTGGGCACTATCTTTATTTATTTTGAGGCGGGAGGGCACATCTAGCCTGAGTGGGTGTTTCTAGGTCACATTCAAAAGTTTGCAGAGCAACAGCAGGGGCAAAAAAAACAGTAAACAACATTTCCACGGTCTCTTAGCTCTGCTTTGGCTTTTCTTGATCATGGACTGTAAATTGGTAAATGATAAACCCTTTTCTCCCAGAAATAAAAACATATTGTTTATATTTTGAATACAAAATGTCCCCCACGGGCTTGGACATTGAATGCTTGGTCTCAGTTGGTGGCGATATTTCTAGAAATGTGGGTGAAACTTTGAGGCATAAGAACTAACTGGAAAAAGTAGGCTACTGAAGGGGCACTTTCGGAGGCTGTACCTGGTCTCCATACCTTCCCCCTTCTGTGTTTCCTGTCCACCAGGAAATGAGGGATCTCTGTTACACACTCCTCCTGCCATTCATCTTCCTACCTGTCTGGAAGCATGGAGCCAAGACACCATGGGTTGAACCATCTGGAACTGTGAGCAAAATAGTTTCTCTTAAGTTGTTTCTGTCAGGTGTTTTGGTCATAGAAGCAAGAAAAGTAATGGATACAATTTCCTTGTGAAGTGTTTGTATTACAGACATTTAGAAAAAACAAACTGGCTCAGAAGTAGTATAAACACTGATTATTTGGGCCTCCTAAAGTTAAAGATGATCTAATAAAAAGAAATGACTAGAAACATTCAAATGGAATAACTCAGAACACACAGTCAAGAGGTCTTGGGTAATCTAATATTTAATATTTAATGTTTTAATATTGTGTCCTGTTCCCTATGCACACATTCCATGACTTGTCTGTATTGGAGAAAAGATAAACATTTCATGTTTATGTGCATGTGTGCATACTTACTTATGCATTTTTATATGCATGTATGCATATGCACAAGTGTGTGAGGGTGTGTACATATGTCCACCAGAGATCAACCTTGGCTGTCATTCCTCTGGCAATATCCTCCTGCTTTCTTGAGATAGTGCTTTCTTTCTTGAGGTTTCTTGGCTTGGAAACTTACCAAGTAGCCCAAGCTGACTGGTCACAGCCTGAGGGATATGCCTGTCTCTAACTTCCCAACACAAAGATCATAACTATGCCCAATTACAACCTGATTTTTAAGACCTAGTATCTAAGACTCAGATTCTGGATTTCATGCTTGCAAGACAGGCCTGTTACCAATTGAGCGTCTCCTCAGCCTTAGTACGTGTTAATTTATCACATTTCAGAGTGCACAGCTTAAAGATAAAAGTTCTTAAAATAATTAGCCAGACTACCACCACCAGCCTACAGTTCTCCAGGCTCCTCAAACTCTACATGTACTATTCAAAATGTCTCTTTATCTACATGCAGGCAGTTTGATCTATTCAAATTCATGTCAAAAACACAGTTTACAAACATATTTCCAGTATCATCTGATTGTTCTTTGATCTACAGATCTCCACCCTCTGGGTGCTTATTATCACCTGACATTTATTGGAGGGGTAGTATATTTCCCCCTGCATAGTCTCCCATGTTCGTAACGGTCCTTTCTGAACTCCCACATGCTGCATTTCCTGAACCTTGTAGTTAGATCCATGGGCTCAATGTAATTGAAGTGTAAGTTGTGATCAAGAACTCTTCCACTGGTGATCATGGTCTAGATGTATAATTTTCCTAACAGAAGTAGCAAACTGATGATTTTTAAAAACTTATTATTTGAAATAATTCTGTCAAAATTAAAACCTTTACCCACCCTGAGATGAACTTTGTAGAGTGGACATAGCTGCTCGTGGGAAATCTGCCTTTGCCTCCTCCTGACTCACCCACTCTTCTAGACCATTCTGGTTTCATTTTATTGCTGTGATAAAATACCATGGACAAAAACCACTCGGGGAGGAAGGATTTATTTGGCTTACACTTCCAGGTCAAAATCCATCATTAAGAAAAGTCAGAGCAGAAACTCAAGGCTTGAAGCAGACTCCATGGAGGAATGCTGCTTATTGTCTTGGTCACTGTCTCATGTTTACCTAGCTTTCGTATACCACCAGGCCCACCTGTCTAGGAATGGTGCCTCCTATAGCAGCAGGCTGGGCCCTCACAGATCAAGCATCAGTCAAGAGAGACACTCACAGATGCAGTCACTGGCCAATCTGATCTGGGCAATTCTTCACTTGAGGCTCTCTATTGCCAGATGACTCTAGGATGTGTCAAGTTGACAATAAAAACTAATAGGCATCACTTCCAGAAAAATAAGTTAAGTTTTCCCAGTGTTTCCCAAACATGAACAGTACCTTCCAGAAGGATTTCTGTGAACACAAAGATTCAAGTACACTTGTGGCATGTTTTAATATACTGCAGACATTCTATCTACTGTCAACTGAATTTTTCCATCTCTCCCTGGTGAAAGCCACATGAGTCTGGCATTTGATTTTTTTCTGACATGAACCCAGTTTCTGGAAGTGTTAGGAAAGTGAGGGGAAGGGGGCTGGTAAGATGACACGCTATAGTCCGCCATTTTGGCCTCATCATATTGACAATGGTTGCCTTACACGGGCATTCGAAGAGAATGGCTTAAAGAAGAACCCAAGTAGAACTGCAGATGAATTTGGCATGGAGTCATGGCATGGAGTCAGCATGTAGAACTTGTAGAGTGGGAGGGAGAGAGGAAGGAAGAGACAAATGGATGCTTTGAGAGATGTTCCCCTGACCTCCGTGCAGCCACTGTCATAAATTTTCTTAAATTCAAGCTCTTCCGCAGAGGCTTGAAGAGATTCATTCACATCTTTGAGGTTCCAGTGGCAGGATCCAGGAGCAAATTCTAGACTTACTGGCTCCCTGGTCTCAGGTAGCTCCTCAGACATACAGCATTTAGGGTACACAATAAGACCCTGAAAGTTTAGATAAAAACAGAGTGTACTTTTATTAACACTCTGCCTCTTGCGAAGAAAAGGAAGCAGGCAGCCTTTGAAGGCTCCTTCATCTCTCAGTATCTAGGGTAGGGCTTCTTAAAGTGCTGACTGTGATCCAAGTAGCTCTGTCAAGTATCTGTCACTGTTGGGAGTTACAATAAATACAGGAATTGAATAAGTATCGGAATTTATATTCTCACAGGCTAAGTAACTTCCTGTTCATTTAATCTAAAAATTAAAAACAAAAAGCCAAACCTAACCAAACTAAACCAAACAAAAGAAGCCAAAAAAAGTTTAGCATTTATTTCATACCATTACACATTTCATCATTCTAGTGACTTGCTCTTTTTATATTCTCCAAAAAAATTGTGTGTGATGGATTGGAGGGGTGACCTTGTCCCCTATCTTCACCCCTGCCACCCTAATATAGTCACACTGAGTTTGAGAAGTTTTGGAGTACAAAAACATTCAAATATCTCCTTGTGGCAAATACAAGGAGCCCCTTGTCAAATGCACGCAGTGACTTTAAATACTCACTTGGAAATCATTTGGTGAGAAGCCCACTTATAAAGAAGACCATACTAGAGAATAACAGATGAGGAAAACGCAAAAGTAATTATCTCTGCAGTGAAGCACGAGTTGGCAGCCATTGCTGAGCATGCCTGTGCTTTCTGTTACAACCTTGACATTTCAGAGGGGAAGATTCCACACATGTAACCTGATGCCTGAGTGTATCCATCCCACAACCACAATCCAATGTGCTTGCTTTTATATGTGCTCAGAAAATGTATGCCATTAGTGTAAATTATGGATGCAGATGAAAACATGTGCTCACTCTTCTTAATGGCCCTTATAAATCTGACACACCCTTGCCTGAGTTTCCAAGAAGTATACATGGCAGAAACATTACCATTTTTGGTCAATCAGTGTCTATTTTTTTTTTTTTTTTGTCAGACTTCAGGAGTCAGAGGGAAGCAAAACTATTGATTTTGCTGCTTTAGGAAGGCCTTTGTTGGGCCTGTCACCCTTGTTAAAAAAGTTGAGACTATATATGAATGGACTGGAAGCTTGGCTGACCTCAGGAAAATCAAAGCAATTTAGTGGTTCTGATATGGCGTCACCAGACTGCCTTGCCTCCTGTTAGACTGTACTCAGCAACACATGGATGGCAAGGGTTCAGGAGAATGTGTGCCCATGGCCTATTCTGTCTTTCTCACCCAACACAGACTGAAAATACATTGGGAGATTTCACTTTGGAAAACTTAAATTTCATACAACTATAAGAAGACTAAATATATTGAGGGAATTAAACGCAGTAAGTGTCTTCAAGTTTTCACAGGATCTAATAATCTCCCCAGGAAACACAGACCCTGATTCCCTCTGCAAGGAGTTGGGGTTTCTCATCCCCACACAAGACTTTCTAGCATCTCCAGAGGTACACTGAATCCTTTAGTCTATCTCCAGACTCCCCTGGTCTGGACAGATGACAGGCTGACAAATTTACTTATATATTTGTTATACCAAGACAAAATTCTCAGAGGAGTGGTTTTATTCTGTATTACTCAAATTCAACCGGATGTTCTTTTCTTTGCACTTGGCAATCCCCTTCTGTATGACATGGTACCGACTGTGGTAGACTTAAGTGGGTGGGAAGGAGGTAACGAGGAAATTTTCCATATATCGTGTCATGGGATTGGGTAACTCTCTGGAGCAAAGGTTAGATGGGCAACTGATCCGAAGAATAAAGAATTTCACTGACTTGCTTATAGGCTATCTCCTGGCTTATCTCTGATTGTGTGAGCATCCTTCTTTTTGTTCATAAAGCATTCGGATTCTTGTATTTTCATCCAAATTAACAGAGGCACACCCATCTTCAGAATACTCTGAATATTCCCTTCTCAGAATGCTTTTGGCCAAAGTGGAGACCATTATTATTGAAGAAATAGTTAAAGGCCTGGTGATACGGCTCAATGTGTAAAGGTACTAACTACTCACTGCATTACGATCTCAGTTTGATTGCTGGAACTCACGTGGTTGGAGGACGAGAATGACGACCACACGCTGCCCTGGACCCCAACACATACACACATACATACAAACTAATAATGTGATTAAAAACTTTTTAAAAAAAGATCAGGAAAAGAGTTATCACAAAGCCTTTGATAACATCATCTTTAAAATCTTTTTTCATTGTTCAAATGCTGCAAAAACTAATGCATTTTATGAAGAATCAAAGAAACATTTTGGTTTAATAACCCCCATTTTAAATGCAAATTTTACTTTGTTGTAAGATAAAGTACTGAAATTTCTGAGTAGGCTAATGATCTAGGGACCACTGCTTATTTGAGAGTATTACCTAATAATAACTGAGGTGAAAGAGCATATTATAAATGCTTAATGTAGAATTAGCATATATACTTATCAAGGACACATAGATATTATGTAAGATTTAAAAACAATTTAAATATATTACATGCAAATATATTGATGCAAATATATATAGTTGTATTGTATGTAACTTTGAAACTTAGTCTACAAATGAAATCAGAATGTTTTTTAGAAGAATCACAATTAATAACCTAAAGCATAAAACAAGCTACAGTAGATTCACTATTGAATTCTATCACACATCTAAGAAAAATGTACACCAACTCTATACAATGTTTTTCAGAAGATGGAAGCAAAAACACTCTATATCTCATTCTCTGCTGATAGGATTTCCCCAATAGCAAGCCTGGAGACACTAGAAGCAAAAAAACCCCATAGGTTAATGCCTCTTGTAAATGTGAATACAAAAATTCCTAGCAGTATGTTAGAAACTGAATCCAATAGCAAATGAAAATGAGTACACAATATGAACAAGAAGGATTTTTTCAAGGATACAAAACTGCTCCAATTTGCAAAAAAAAAAAAAATCAATTTGTATAATCCACCACATTAACAAGTTACAAAGAAAACCACACAACTATATCAATAGATGTGGTACGGATATTAGTTGAAATCTAATGCTCATTCAAGATGAAGGAAAAAAATTCAGTAAAACTAGGACTTGAGGGAAACTTCCTCAAATGGTTAAAGATACCAACAATATCATACTTAGTGACAAAGAGCTAGGAGCTCAACAAAGATCACGAAGAAGGCACAGCTCCCCTCAGTCCCTGTGTTGGTTGATTTTTGTTCCCTTGACACAAACCTAGACATATATGGGAATAGGAGATCTTAGTTAAAAAAAAAAAATACCTCCACAAGACTGGCCTATAGGTAAGTCTGGAGTATTTTCTTAATCCATAGTTGATGTGGGAGGGATCAGTCCATTGTGGGTGGCACCATTCCTTAAGTCAGGTGCTCACTAATACTATAAAAAAGCAGGCTGAGCAAGCCATGGAGAAAGCCAGTAAGAATCATTTCTTAACTTCTTTAATTCCACTTCTAGGTTCCTGCTCTGAGTTCCTTTTTGATAATGGACTGTGATGTAGAAATAAACTCTCCAAGTTGCTTTTGGTCATAGGGTTTTATCACAGCAATATAAACCTAAGTAAGACAGTCTCCCATACATCATCTCAGTTTAAATTCCCAGATCCTCAAGCCCCTCTAGGAATCTCCTTGGCTCTAAAAACAACATGTCAGTCTTGACCACCTTGCTCATAGCCAGGTTCAGGTCATGGTGGCATGGCAGTCATTCACACTAATGTCAGAAACTGCCTCTCTGTGGGGTTGGGGGTCACGTGGGGTTGAGTGTTGGTCCCGCTCTAGGCTAGCCTGTGAGTTTCATTGTGTCGTTAGAGTGGCTTGTGGCTTAACAGGCTATTCTATAAAATTCACCACAGGTAATACAAAGTCATTTTAGGCAAATCTAAGCAAAAATCTGGGGCCTTTCTCCAGCTACATTTGACTTTCAGCTTTATAGATATACTAGGAAGAAAAAAAAAGAATCTTTCTTTTAGGGTGCAGAGAACTCTGGGTGATTTGCAGCCCGGTACTTGCAAGTCACATGGAAATGTGCAGAAAGCAAAAAGACAGGGAGAGAGGAAGCAACCTGGCCAAAGTTTCTGTGAGATCCAGTGTAATCCAGAGGCCAGTGACTCTTGGGGACCTCAAGGCTGCAAAGTCCAACTTACACTCGGGAATACGGGTCCCAGAAAAGGTAGTCACTTTACTCTTGAGCAGGAACAGAATTTTCAGGCAAATAAGATTCGAAAATGCATTCTTCATCCCCACAGCTGCTCTCCTGTACTGAGCCAGTGAAGAAAACGAAAGGACAGAAGGAGCTACGAAGACTGAATCCAGCTCAGCTCACCAAAGCCCTTCAGAAACAAAGAAGGCAGGTTCTGGGCCGTGTAAGGATCGTGTCTTGGCTTCTTCCCTGCTTTTCTTCAGCTTTACTTCCCTGCCCTGTTTTGGGGGATGCTGAAATTCTCTAGAGAGTCCCCTGAGCCACACCTAGGGCAGCAGAGAGCCGGAAACCCATGAACTTGGCTCTAGAAATTCAGACCTCCAGCCAGTCTGCTGCAAGCAAGGAGCCCGAGGCAGGAGTGAGTGGGAAAATGAAGGAAGGTGTGAAGGGAAGGTGTCGTGAATATGTCCCTAAAATGCATAGAAGGACTGTGGGTCTGTTTTCTAGAGTTGAAACGGTGTTAGGAATCTCAAGAAAGGCACTCCGTCACTCCTCATCTCCCCAGCTCAATCATACAGACATGATAGTCAACCTGATTAGTCTTTATAAACGAGCCACAGTGGATGTCACTGACGTCAGGAGTATTTAATGCTTACCGTCCAAGGCAGAAGCTATCAATCTTATGTGGCTGTTGACTACTTGAAGTGCTTATTAGTGAGAAAGAAAGAACATTCAAAATTTTATTTTACTTCAATTTAAATAAGTGCATGTGGCTTCACGTCCACATTTAAAATTTGTTAGTATGTGTGTGTGCGCGCGTACACACATGCACACTCATGCTATAGTGCACATTTGGCAATCAGAGGCCACTGCAGGTGTCTGTTCTTTCCTCCCATCATGTGGGTTCAGGGCATCAATTTCAGCTCACTGCTCTTAACAGCAGGAACAGTTGCCCACTGAGCCATCTTGCCAGCCCTCATGTCTGAAAACTTTCCTGATATAAATGTGCTTCCCTTTTGGTTCATTTTTCATACCACAATATATATATTTCTAACCTTGGTGGCTTTCCTATAAATCCTAAAATGCAGTAAAATGATAGCATAGGATCCATTTTAGAAGTAAGGGAGCTAGAGAGAGCGTGCAATGGTTAAGAGCACTGGCTGCTCTTCCAGAGGTCCTGGCATTGGGGTTCGGTTTTCAGTACCCACATGGAAGCTGAGAACCATTTGTAACTTCAGTTCCAGGGCATCCAGTGCCTCTTCTGTTCCCTGAATGCACCATGTTTGCACGCACACACACACACACACACACACACACACACACACACAAACAAAAAACAAACACAAAACCACCCCTGGCTTGGGGTGAGGTGGCTCAGCCGTTAGGGCTCTTGCCTCACAACCTAAATGTGATCTCAGGATGCCATGGTGGAAGGAAAGAACTGAATCCTGAAAGCTGTTTTCTGACTTCTATACATGGGCCATGGCATGTCTCCATTCACATTCATAATGCATGCACCATATGTGTGCAATGCACTAATGATAATAATGGTAGTCATAATAAATAATACAAAGTCTATGCACTGATGTCTCTTGTATAAATTACCCAGTAATGCCTCTGTAAGCAAATACTCTAGCTTTTGTGAGGATGTACATACTGTTTTTATCTTCATTGTCAATGAGAGAATGAAATTCTGAGCCAATGTTAAAACCAATAGTAACAGAAAATATATTTCAAAAAGTATACTGAAGTAAATAACTCAGCACATTAGCTGCTGTGTCTATCAGAATGAGGATCTGGTGTGGAATCTAAGAGAAAGGGACAGAGTCTCCTTGCTCAGGCCACATGAGGAGGGATCTGCTTACACATTGTTGTAGACTTACTAGTGTCTCCCTAAATACATCTTTTGTTTGAAATACAAGATCTTTAGGAGTCCCTTCAAGTGAATGAAGGTCCTAAGGGTAGAGCCCTACTTGATTAACATTGTTGCCTTAAATGAAGAGACTTCTCTCTACCTACACCCAGTAGGGAAAGGCCATGTGAGCATGGGAAGACAGTGTCTACAAGCCAAGAAGGGGCCTCACCAGAACCCAACAGCACTGGTGTCCTGAACTCCACCTCCAGGACTCTGAGAAGTGAGTTTCTGTTGTTGAAGCCACCAGGGCTACGCTGTGTTAATATGGTGATTCAACTTGACCCTCTATGTATGTTATATCCTGATAATGTGTCCTTTTTAAAAATTGGGTTATATAAATGGACAATGGGCAAATATTTCTATTGAAATTCAAAGTTAGATTCCATTAGTGTGGCAAATTCCAGATGGGCTAATTGTTTAAATGATAGAAAAAAGAATTTAGCAACATTCTCAAGAGAAAACACCACACAGAATCCATAGTTCATTAAAAGCAATCAAGCGGATAAAGTCATGAGTTGTTTTTAAGAAGTCAGTGCATTTAGGCAAAATGAAGCACTGTTATGTAATGGGCCCAACTGAGAGGTCTCAGGTGAATAGCAGTGTAGTTATTACTTTTCCACCCAAGGAGGCTCAATAAGCTTAGAGCTCATTTTGGCTAAAAGATCTTGATAAGGAAAGAATGATAGTGATAATTCCTTAAGCTGTAATTGACGTATCCACAGATAGAATCAGTCAGCCCTGCACTGAATGGTGAAATAAATGACTATATGAACAGAAGTAAACAAACTTGCCAAGGAGGTATGGCTTTTTATTTTAATGTAATAGATGTCCCCAGCCAATAACTATATGGAAACACAATGGGTAACATGTAAGTGATTGTTATGAAAGTTTTTTTGAAAGTTGAGCTACAAATCAGTATGTAAAGTCCAACCCACATAAAAATCATGGCCACTAACATCTATCAATAATATTTGGCACACCATGTTGGAAGCAATGGAACTATTTTAGGGGCTCTTTGAGAAACAGCCAGCCTTCCTGCTGCCCAGGGGAAATGCAAATGACTATATACTACCTAGTGGAGTTTCACAAGCACTTGAGTTAATTTTGCAGACCTGTGCCAGAGATGTTTTCCCAAAGATGGAATTAGGTTGAGCATCAACTCAAAGGCTATCCTGCTGGGTTTGCTTCAGACTTTTTTATATAGTCTCACTCCATAGACCAGGCTATCCTGGAACTCACGTAGCCCAAGCTTGACTGAACCTTGTGACAACTCACCAGCCTCAGCCTCCTGAGTGCTGGGATCACAGTGGATGCTACCATACCTGGCTCTAAAACTATTCTTACAGACTTTCTCACACATGGTGAGGGGGAAAGTGACTGAGAAAAAAAAGCAGATTATTTAGTCATAGTGTATTTGTTAAACATTTTATAAGTGATCAATACATTTGTTTTAGAAGCACAGGTACATAATTCTAACATTTAGTTACACATAATATGTAATTTCTTCCTGTTTGTCAATAGACAATAGATGCACAGAGATCTGTGTATCAGTACCTAACTTTAGTTTATGTCACCAACACTACTGGCTCTGTACACTAAAATTTAATTATTTAAATAAAAACTGATACAAACTGAGATAAAACTGATACAAACACAATGTGTGTTATCATTTTAAAAGTTTCTTTGTAGAATGTAGGTTATATTTGTTAATTGATCTATGTTATTTGCCTCATCCTCTTTCAAACTCAGCTTTACACTGGCAGCAGGATTCAGCTCAGGGTATATATTGTCAATATTTGTAAAACTGAGTTTGCATTCTTACTGATATATATATACCCTTGCTTGTCAACTTGCTTGTCAACTGGACCAAGAATTGTCTAGAGTGGTAAAACTCACTGGCATCTGTGTGGAATTGCCAGAGAAGGTTGACATTGGTGTGTGGGTCAGTGTCACTATGGGAGAGACCAGCTCTGAACTGAGTCATACCTTCAAACACAGTGGCAGTCAGCACATGGGGAGAAATTAGAAGAAGCCAGCCCCTCACCTGAAGATCTTGTTCTTTAAGAGTGAGTACATATGTGACCGAGCCATGGCAGACTTCAGCTTCTTGGGCCTATAACACAGACACAGACTTCAGCTCTCCAGGAATCTGCCAGGTCTTCAGCCCATGATTGCAACTGTTGAGCTACTGGAATGAGAAGCTACAGTGTTCTCTGTCTCTCTGAGATGCAGGCCACCATTGTCAGACCACTTATCTCTTCTCAAACAAGTTACTTCTGTAATAAACACTCATTCCTTTGCTCTGTTCCTTTAGAGTTCCTAGCCTAACACAGTAGAAAAGCACACTTTTCTTTCTCAACTCTAGCAGTACACCTAAAATGTAGGATTACAAACTAAGCGAAAGAATCAAAGAGACTGAAGGTAAGGTCATGCAGAGACTGCCTGATCTAGGGATCTATTCCATCTGCAGACACCAAACCCAGACACTATTGCTGATGCCAAGAAGTGCTTGCTGACAGGAGCCTGATATAGCTGTCCCCTGAGAGGCTCTGCCAGAGCCTGACCAATACAGATGCAGATGCTCACAGTCAACCATCAGACTGAGCACAGGGGCCCCAATGGAGGAGTTAGGGGAAGGACTGAAGGAGCTGAAGGGGTTTTCAAACCCATAGGAAGAATAACAATATCAACCAACCAGACCCCCCTGAGCTCCCAGGGACTAAACCACTAACCAAAGAGTACACATGGAGGTATCCATGGCTCTAGCTGCATATGTAGCAGAGGATGGCCTTATCTGGCATCAACGGGAGGGGAGGCCCTCGGTCCTGTAGAAGCTCTATGCCCAAGCATAGGGGAATGCTAGTGAGGCAGGAGTGCGTGGGTGTCTTAGTCAGGGTTTCTATTCCTGCACAAACATCATGACCAAGAAGCAAGTTGGGGAGGAAAGGGTTTATTCAGCTTACATTTCAACACTGCTGTTTATCACCAAAGGAAGTCAGGGCTGGAACTCATGCAGGTCAGGAAGCAGGAGCTGATAAAGAGGCCACAGAGGGATATTTATTACTGGCTTGCTTCTCCTGGCTTGCTCAGCTTGCTTTCTTATAGAACCTAAGACTACCAGCCCAGGGATGGTACCACCTACCAGGGGCCCTCCCCCCTTGATAACTAATTGAGAAAATGCCTTACAGCTGGATCTCATGGAGGCATTTTCTCAACTGAAACTCCTTTCTCTGTGATAACTCCAGTTTGTGTCAAGTTGACACAAAACCAGCCAGTACAATTGACCCCTTGTCAACTTGACACATAAACAGATCACCATTAAGCCTCAAGCCTTACTTTCTTATTCATCCCAAGATCTAAATAACTTTAAAAGTCCCACAGTCTTGCTTATTAAAAGTTCCATCCCTTTAAAATATCCAATATCTTTTAAAATTCAAGGTCTTTTAAAAATTCAGTCTCTTAACTGTGGGCTCCACTAAAATATCTTCTTATTTCAGGAGGGAAAATATATCAGGTCAGAGTCACAATCACAATCAAAATCAAACTCCAACTGTCCAATGTCTGGGCTCCACTCATGATCTTCTGGATTCCTCCATGAGCTTGGGTCATGCCTCCAGTCCTGCCCTTTCTAGCACACACCTTGTCTTCTAGGTTCCAGATGCCTGTACCCCACTGCTGCTGCTGTTCTTGGTGGTCATCTCATGGTACTGGCATCTCCAAAACACTGCTGTCTTCTGATGCAACTAGGCTTCATCAATAGCCTCTCATAGCCTCTCTTCATGGTGCCAAGCCTCACCTCAGGACCCCTTCAGTCCTGGGCCTTCAACTGCAACTTAGGCTGCGCCTTCACCAATGGCCTTCTGTGGCCTCTCACAGTGCCGAGCCTCAGCTGCTCTTCATGACCCCTTCATGGCTTCAAAAAAAAGTACCACCTGGGTGGCTCTTACACATTACTAAGTCCAGCCAAAGCACAAGGTACAACCTTGGCTATCTCTGGAACACAGCCTCTTTATGCTCTCAGAAAACACTTCCCAGAAGATGTCAAGTCAATGATGCTGGACTCTTCTTAATCACCACTAATTTTCTTAGCTCCAGCTAACCAGCATCAATAGTCCCAGTAATGCAAAGTTTTCACTTTAGTAGTTCTGGTATCTTGTTAATCACAGCTGATTCTTCAGCCCCAGCTAACCAAAACCATAGAATCTTCACAATCAAAATATCAACGACCCTGATAAGAGTTTTTAATCTTCCCTCTGAGATTCCACAAGCCAGGCCTCCATCTTCTGCATTGTTCTCAACATTATCTTCCAAGCTCCTACACAACATCCCACAGACCGCTTAACACCAAATGGCTCTTCTAGCCCAAAGTTCCAAAGTCCCTCCACAGTCCTCTCCAAAACATGGTCAGGTTGTCACAGGAATACCCCACTCCTAGTACCAATTTGTCTTAGTCAGGGTTTCTATTCCTGCACAAACATCATGACCAAGAAGCAAGTTGGGGAGGAAAGGGTTTATTCAGCAATATATGCTGTTCATCACTAATGGAAGTCAGAGCTGGAACTCAAGCAGGTCAGGAAGCAGGAGCTGATGCAGAGGCCACAGAGGGATGTTTCTTACTGGCTTGCTTCTCCTGGCTTGCTCAGCTTGCTTTCTTATAGAATCTAAGACTACCAGCCCACAGATGGTACCACCCACCAGGGGCCCTCCCCCCTTGATCACTAATTGAGAAAATGCCTTACAGCTGGATCTCATGGAGGCATTTTCTCACCTGAAACGCCTTTCTCTGTGATAACTCCAGCTTGTGTCAAGTTGACACACATAACCAGCCAGTACCGTGGGGGAGCACCCTCATAGAAGCAGGGAAGGGGAGATGAGATAGGAGTTTGCTGAGGGGAAACTGGGAAGGGGGATAACATTTGAAATGTAAATAAATAAAAAAAACCAAAAAATCAAACATTTCTTCTGGAACTTTCCAGAACTCATGTAACACACAGGTGCTCCATGACCAGGTGACAGTGAGGCTGTGCTGGGGCTGACCTTTGCCCCTGCAGCGCTTGGTCATCTAGAGTTTCCAAAGGAGGAAATCCATCTGAAGTGGAATGAATGGGATAGAACTAACACAAGGGCAAGAAAACGCGAACAGCAGCAATGCGGTGACAGGTTAATGAACATAAATGGACTAAATTCATGAGGAACATAAATGAATTTTGGTGATTTTAGTAAAAGCAACACAAAATAAATAACAACAACAAAAGTTCCCAGTCTATAAAAGAGACATCTAGGCCCTAATAGGTTTTGAAAGGTTGAAATTCAAAGATGGAAAACAAACTTGCAAGTAAATGCTAAATAAAACCAAACTGAGGTAATTATATTAAGTCAGAAAAAATAGACTTCAAAGTTTAAAAAAAAAAATTGTTAGACCATGGGAATAAAATTTAAATGGTAATAGACTGTAGACTCCATTTCACATGGAATGGATCGAGGCCACAGAGCCTACCGTGACTCCACTATCCTAGTCAGAAACCTTACCAGGTTTGGAGTGACATGCAGCAAGACCCAAGGAGGCCTAAAGATGTAGCTTCTTTTCTAACAGATTTTCCTGAGACCAAATAAATGCAGGATAAACACAGAGATGGTGGCAGCTGACAGGCTGGATTTAGATCCTTGAATTCCCCAGCTTCTCTGAACATCCATTTCTCAGCCTAGAGAAGGAAAAGAGTGACTCTCTCCTTGTGTTAGTCCATTATGTATAATTATATACATAATTATATACCTGAGCCTGGATAGCTTCATAAAGGAGAAAAGTTTATTTAGCTCACAGTTATGAAGAGCAAGGGCCTTTCTTTCTTTCTTTCTTTCTTTCTTTCTTTCTCTCTCTCTCTCTTTCTTTCACAGAGTATTTTGTGACAAGAGAGAGCATAAGCATCTCTATCCTCTTTCTTTCCATCCTATAAAGCCACCAGTTTTTGATCACAAGGCTCCACCCTAATGACCTCACTTAATTGTATTCCTTCCTAAAGCTTTCCTCTCTGAGCCCCTTAGTCAGACAAATTTTCACCCTCTTAACACTTCACTGTGAGGATTAGATTCCAGCACACGAGGCCTTGGGGACATAATCAAGCCATATCAAAGCCATAGAATTCTCTCAGAGATTTCCCTAATGTACTGTTCCATTAGGAGGCACAGGGCAGAGGAAGTGAGGTCAGATAGGCCTGGCTGGAATCTCTAGCCTTCCATGTGTTAATGATGTGGCCTGGCTGACTCTATCTCACATATCTGAGCAGTAATTTTGTGCCTTGTAAAGTCAGGGTGAATGCCGCAACCTCAGAGGTAAGTGGTGAGACTTGAGATAGCCTTGATCGTAAGGCCATTAAGTAGGAAGACATTAAAGGGAGCTGGGGTTATTAAGTGTGACTGTGGGCTGGAAAGAATCCCACAGTAGTCAAGCACAGGGTCAGAAAGAGTACATCAAAGACAGAAATTGCTCTTACAACCATTTGGTGACTAGGTTTAAGTCAACTTGATGGGATTTAGAACTATCTGAAACAAAGGAACATCAAATGCTAAGATGCCTCCATAAGATCTGGCTGTTAGGCATTTTCTTAGTGGTTATCCCAGACCATGTTGAGTGGTGCCATCCCTAGGCTGTGGTCCTGGGTTCTATAAGAAAGTAGGTTGAGCAAGCCAGGAGGAGCAAGCCAATAACTAGCACTCCTCCATGGCCTCTGAATCAATTCCTGCCTCTAGGGTCCCACCCTATTTGAATTCCTGTCCTGACTTCCTTTAGCAATGGACTAAGATGTGGAAGAGTAAGCTAAATAAATCAAACAAAACCTTTCCTCCCCAAGCTGCTTTTGGTCATTGTGTTTCATCACAGTAACCCTAACCAGAACAGATCACTAGCCTTGCCTCCTAGGGAAAGCAAGGAAGAGACTACACGCTGGTCTCCTGATTCTAAGTTCACTGAATCTCAACCTTCCAGTTTTCTATATTTATTTATTCAGTACTTCATAATGACAAAATTAGGAGATTTTGAGACCCAGTTTGATTTGGGCCCCAAAGAGAAATGCCAGGAAAGAATTGCCATTCAGGCCCACATGCCTGATTAGCTGAGGGGACTGCACCTCAGAAGAAGGGGAGCAGGGGCGAATTGGAGATGCAATTCCTGAAGGCTTTGCAAAGGTTTTCATGCACCCTGATGGCCGCCTTGGCAGCCAAGCACAAGCTGCTTACGGGACCACAGCCCAGTAGTTACCCACCTTTCTAGCTGAAGAAGACAAGCAGAAAGAAAACTTCCAAACTGATAGCTCTTAGATGTAAGAACAGACAGACGAAAAGGCAAAGGGAATTAATGTAAGATGACAACAACAGAATCTAAAGAATGCTTGCTCGTGGGTCACTGAGATGACTCAGTGGGTGAAGGAGCTGCCAAGCCTAAGGACCTGACTTTGGACCCTGGGACCTACATGGTAAAGGGAGAGAACTTATTCCTGTAAGTGATCCTCTGAACTCCACCCCTGAGTTCATGTCACACATATATGCACATGCACACCAATGCACACACACACAAGCTAAATAAGCAGATAAATGTAATTTTCAAAGAACAACTATTCCTATAAGCAAAACATTTTAAGATATATATATATATATATGATATATATATATATATATTTAAGATATATATATATATTTAAGATATATATATATATTTAAGATATATATATATATATATATTTAAAAATTGCTCATGGCTTTGTAGAACTGGAAAATATTTTAAACATTAACTGCAAATAAAGAACAAATCAATGATTGGCTGACAGATTTTTTTCCCTAAAATGTTTATCATTAATAAAACATTAAACATCAGAATATATCATGTGAAAAAATCTATTTTCAATTTAAAAAGTAAGACAATAAAAATGAAAACCATCCTAATGAGTTAGCTCTGGGCCTTTCTAGTGTTTTGTTCTCAGCAAATGTAGCTTTCCCAGAACGCTATTCAGTAATTATGACCAGAGAGGTCACAGATGACCCAACAGAACCTACGGTTTCTGCTTGGCTCCTAAATATATCACGCAGTGTATCACTTTGAGACAGTCACTTTTTCTACCTGGCCTCAGTTTCCACAACTGAGTCACAAGGGAAAGGTTGGACAAGACCCTTCAATCTGTGAAGGGTCTGAGGTTTTGGGGTGAGTTGTCATAAACCCCCACTAGGGGACAGTATTTACATAGTCCAGTGTAACTGCCTGTGTGCAGAAATCAGTGTGTATTGTTACCTCAGGTCTCATTTCATCCCTGTTAGGGGACAATAGGTACTATCATCAGATGGGGGCCACAGCCCAGCACAATATGCCAACCTATAGCTCATGAAGTCTCAAGAATCCAGGCCCAGGGGCATTTTTGGTACCGTCTGAGGCTTCTCTAGAGGTCTCATGCCACTGTGGACTGGGAATGACAGAAAGCTTTTGATTATAGTTTAATGTCTTTAAGGGAAAATAATTTCTTCTTCATCACCTACAATTTTTTTCCTTTCTCTGGTCAAAGACATCTGTGTCACTTTACCCTTTGAACTTGGTGATTGCCCTCATTGCTAGAGGACTCCTAGATGCTGGAGGCAACAGGCAGCACTCCAGCCATATGAAGCCATCATCGGCTACTGTTGCTACTGAAAGAGTTCTAGTTCTCTGGGAATACCAAAGATCAAGGTCAGCCCATTTCCAGGGTCTTGAGTCTGTGGAGATGTGGAGTACTCACGGTTAATAGGGAGTCCAAATAGCTTTGAGATCACATTCACTGTGCTTGACTCCACCAAGCTTTTTATGTCCTCTAACCAATAATAATTACAAGATCCTGAGACTGTAGATACCCTTCTTGGTAGGGCTGCTGAAGGCTGTAGAATCCTTGAGGCGAGCCATTGAATACATACTGTCCCCCACGGGACAAGTTGGTACAGTGTGTGCACATCCAGGAAACAGGTTTCTGTCCTCAGTGTATTTTAGGAAGAGTAGAAGGCCAGAACAGAAACATCATCATTTCTTGATTTGTGGAAGATTGGTTTAATAATTTCTGTACACACCAAAGCCTGTGCACCCCTGAGTCCCTTTGTTAAACTGCACAGAACTTAGAGTGAACTTATGTAACTCCCCCACACACTTCCAATCATCTCCCGATGACCTGTAAGACACAATGCAGTTTAGGTTCAGTGCAAACAGTTGTGCTCTGTTATTTAGGGAATGATGAGGAGCAAGTCTTTGTCAACAAGTTTGAATGTGTGTGTATGTCCAAGTATTTCCAATCTGTGGTTGGTTGCGTCCTTAGGTACAGAAGCTGAGCATATGCAGGGCAGATATATTGTAAACAACAACAGAGAATGCTGGGGACTTAGGAGAGAATAAACCAAGGGCTGTGAGAAGGGACCGGTGGTGACTGAGATGACATCCCATGACACTCTTTAACCTGAGTGGCCTGGAAGTAAGGAGATAATTTTGACAAACCGAATACAAGACAATGAGAAGTGAGAGGCTCAGAAAAACCCCGCAGACTGGGGCAGGACAAGTGGTGTATATTTGGAGAAAGGGGGGCTGAAAGATAGAGAAAGGGGGGTGGTGATGAGGGATAGAGGGACATTCCCAACCCATGCCATCAGCCTGAAGACAACAGGCTTCACTCAGCTCATTGTTGCCTTGGGGGTTCCAGCGTTAGAAATAACATGACTGGTGGGCATCCTTCTGTGGCATTTATGTATATGTAAATAATCTGCATACCCTAGTTTTTTCCCAGGCAGGTTGGCACTGTGTAACAAAATGCAAAATATCTACATCTGTGGCCATGCTTTCTCACTTCAATGACTTTCCTTGGGAGAAGCCTGCACAGGCCATCCTAGAATTGTTGTTGTTGATTGCTAAAAATTAGAAATATTTGCAACTAGAGAGATGACTGAGTCAGCAGTGTCTGACGTAGAAGCATAAGAACCTGAGTTCAGTATCAGTAGGCTAGGTAGTGTGGTCAAGCATGTGTGTAACACTAGTGCTGAGGGGGCAGGAGCCAGTGGATCCCCAGAGCTAGCCAGGCTAGTCAATTGTTGAGCTCTTGGTTCAACGAGTGTCCCTGTCTCAAAAGATAAGATGTAAAGTGTCAAAGAAAGACACCAGTGTCAACCTCTGCCCTCCACACACACATGTACACACATGTATCTATATCTATCTATATTATCTATATCTAGATCTGAATACTATATACATGTACCACACACACATACACACACACACTCACACACACACTCACACACACACTCACACACGCACTCACACTCATGCATGCACACAATTAAAAACAGTCTGTGTATTTCAGAAAAGAATCTGAATAGTCATCTGTAGGAACCATTTAATATGACAGTGAGAATCATCATGTAGCCAGAAGTTTCACTCATGTGGTAAAAAAGAAAAGTCATGTTCATAGGCAACTTGTGAATGGCAATTGAAGTTGTCTACATGTATGTGTGAATGAGAGTATGTCCCCATTAAGAGCTGTCTGAAAAGATGTTTGTCAAAATGGTAACAGATGCATTAGTCAAGTTCTAAAGCACACTGTGTATGGTGTGCTTGCTTTTATACATTGTCTCAATCCTTCACAGCAAATGTGTTATTTTTCCAGAAACTTCTGGGTCAATGTATCAGGCAGGGAATTAGCTTGTGTGCAGGGGGAAGCAGAAGACGGCAAAGTGGCTCCAAGGGCTGGGGATCTAGGAGAGTGTCATTACAAATTTGATGGCTGCCTGCTGGCAGAATCCTAGCTTGGTGTTAAGGCCTTTGGCTTGATGAGATGAGAGTATACCCTAGTTTATAGAGAATCCACCAACCAACCAACCAACCAACCAATCAACCAACCAACCAACCAACCAACCAACCAACCAACCAAGCAACAAGCAAACATAGAAACATACAAAAATAGTGTTTGGGAAAATCACCCATGCACTTAGCCTAGTGATTTTGACAGAGAAGAGGAAGGCCCCGGGGGGGCAGGGCAGGAAGCCCTACCCTGGAACTGGTTTTTGGCTTCCTATGAATTCCAGTAAAATCATCTCATGGTGGGCATAGGGAATAGGGGACAACACTAGGTAAGTACTCTTAGAGCTTTGTTTCACATGGCCAGCTAGGGAAAGCTAGAGCTGTACACCAAGTCACCACCTTTAAAACAAAAAAGGAGTCAGAGGGTTTTTTTGTTTTTGTTTTTGTTTTCATTTCATTTTGTTTTGCTTTCCTTATACCAGATCAAATTTAAACTTGATCTGTCTAATCCCTCAAACAAACAAACCAGACCCACTTGAGTGTCTCTCGAGTATAGCCTCTCTCTGCTCTGGTGTGGTGACTGTCTCTACATCCTCTTAGCTATTCTGAGCTTTTCTTACCAGTGATTCTTACATACACTTCCTAAGAAGCACTGATTGGCTGTTAGTTTCAAGGTTGTGCTTTCTCCCCTGCACTTCTTCAGCTGGACCAGGGGAAAGTCAGGGTCCCACAGCTGAGTCAGGTGAAATTAGTTCAGTGCAGAATATCCTGGTCAAATGATGCTCAGCCTCCATGTAGAAGGTGCTGACCTTTCCTATGCAGTGGCCTCTTCCTCACCCATCTTCTGGGAGAGGGGCAGAGAGCATGGATGCATAGTTTCTATAGTATACGGCTCCTGAGGACGTGGGCTAGGTTTCAATGAAGCAGCCATAGAAGGCTCATTCATCTTGGCATCCCCATGGCTCCTTTTGTCTTTGAGAGCCAGGAAAACACACTACTGGGGAGCCCTTCCTCCTCTCCATACTGCCCACCAGGCCCTACTACCTGTGCTGGGGAAAGCTGAGCCAAGGATGGATAGAGTTCTATCTGCTGGGCTCTACTTAGGCCCTTCCTTCCTATCTCTGCATGAAGCCAGACTCCTTCCCCAGGAGCAATTAGTCTTAATGACAAATGACAGAGGATCTAAAACTTGGATCAGAGTAAGACTTTCAGACGCAATGATAAATAAACCCAGGAGCTAGCCAACGCTAGCAGCAGGGCCAATGCCTGCTGGTATCAGAGGCCGTAGCACAATGCAAGGGCTTGTGCTCCCTTGGCTGCTGTCTCTGGTGTAATTATGCCTTCTTCCTGGACACCCTGGGGTTTTCATATGGAGAGTTCAGAAGGAGGAGGCATCTGCAACCTTCCCTTGGGCTCTCCTTTGCTTCCTTACGAAGTGTTTAGCCAACTGTCCTTGGGCAGGGAAATTTCAGTCATCACTACTTCTAATGAAGATTTTCTTTCAAAACTGAATTCAGCAAATGTAGGTTTGGCCCACGTGTTTGCTTACCTTGGCCCGGCATCCATGATCTTCTAGGTCCTTCCAAGTTCAATGTTTAACTTGAGTGCCTGTAAAAATGGCGAGACTCTGATTTGCTTTGCTCCACCTGAGTAGGAGGCATGGGGAAGGATAGGAACTTGATTTCTGAGTCATGGACTCTCCAAGGTACACAAAATATCCTGGGGACAATCTGCCTCAAAGATCCACCTCCCAGAGTAGGCTACTGCTGACCACTCTGTCTGCAGTTGCAGCCTCTCCTTTTTCTTTAATTTATTTTTCTTTGTTTCTTCAGGACTACCCAATGCAGTTTGGATGGTTCTCAGATTCATCTTGCTCTTTGCTTTCTCCCAAGCTCTCAGTATATCTTTGCAAGAGTAAGGATTTTTGTTTGTTCTGGCCAGGATGTTAATACTAGACCTTAGGACTCTGGCTCTCAATAAGTACCCTCTGAATTGTAAGTGAATGAAAAAAAATTCAGTGCCTGCTTCCTAGTTCTACCCTTTGTACCTCACAAAATTAATCTAGTAATTGCTAATCAGTACGAATTTTCTAGCTCTGTGTTATGTATGAGGTATTAGAAAGCATAAGCTCCCACTCCCACTCCAGAACAGCCTAGATTTATAAAAATGGAGTATTTCTCCAATTGATTCTAAGATGCTAACTTCACACACAGTTCATAGGTCATAGTTCATTACTCCTCTTAACAGCAGGGTGAGGTAAGTGTAGTCACCATCATTGTCACCTCATTTTACAGGTGAGCAAGTAAGGTTCACAGAAACTGAATAACTTGCTCAGAGGCACACAGCTGATGAGTACTGGAGGCAAGATTCAGATCCAGGAGGTCTGTCTGGAGAATCTACGCATGACTGCTGTCATCTCTTGCTTATCCAGCAGGGACTTGGTACTAGAACATTCTAGAGAAGTCAGTAGGAGCCTTCCATTTGCCAGCTCATGCTGTTGGAGAGGAAGGAGACCAGTCACCTTTTTCTCAGACAGGAGAGTCTTGTAAACAGGCAAAGAGTAGGATCTTTCTGTGACCAGTTCTCTAGATTTCTAGGACAACCTCTTCAGTGATGTTAGCAAAGTGCACATAGCATCCCATATCAAGCTCCTTACAGGTCTCTGGAAACAGCCCACACTGTGTCTACGAGCCCTGCTTGTCAGAGCCATGGAATCATCAGAGTGTTGGAAGGGTCAGCACTATTTTGGTGTGAAAGTCTCTCTTTCTTGTGCTTGAACACTTGGTCCTCAGATGCTGACATTATAGTGGAAGGTTTAGGAATTGGAACTAACCTAGAAAAAGTGAGTCACTACTGGGTAGGCCTTGAGGCTTATAATTTTGCCCTGCTTCATGTCCTCTCTGCTTCCTGGCCTCTCTGCTTCCTCCAGTCTTTGCTTCCTTTCATTTCTGCTTCTTGTCCTTTCTTTTCCTGTCCTCTTTGCTTCCTGTATATTCTGCTTTCTCTTCTCTCTGCTTCCTGCCCTCTCTACTTCCTGCCAACTCTGCTTCCTGTTTTATCTACCACCTCTTCTCTCTGTTTCTCAATCTGTTTCCTGTTCTCTCTGTTACCTCTCCTTCCTGCTTCCTGTCCAAACTGCTTCCTCTTCTCTTTGCTTCTTTATTTCTGCTTCCTGTTCTCTCTCCTTCCTACCTTCTCTGCTTCCTGTCTTCTCACCTACCTGTCCTCTCTGTTACCTGTCCTCTCTGCTTCCTGTCCTCACAAATATGAATGAGAAGACTCACATTTCTGCTGCTGCGGCTGAGAGCTGCTTCTGCTGCTCTGCCTCCTCTAC
Organism: Rhynchomys soricoides; assembly: GCA_019843965.1. Lineage (NCBI taxonomy): Eukaryota > Metazoa > Chordata > Mammalia > Rodentia > Muridae > Rhynchomys > Rhynchomys soricoides. Next base: position 1,611,272 of record JADRCH010000182.1, on the reverse strand, counting down.
CAAGAAGAACTGTACCCTTAAGCCATGGATCAGAATAAACACTTCTACTCTTGAGTTATGTCTTAGCCGAGGTTTCTATTTCTTCACAAACATCATGACCAAGAAGCAAGTTGGGGAGAACCGGGTTTATTCAGCTTATACTTCCACATTGCTGTTCATCACTAAAGTCAGGAAGCAGGAGCTGATGCAGAGGCCATGGAGGGATGTTCCTTACTGGCTTGCTTCCCCTGGCTTGCTCAGCTTGCTTTCTTATAGAAGCCAAGACTACCATCCCAGGGATGACACTACCAAGATGGGCCCTTCCACCCTTGACCACTAATTGAGAAAATGCCTTACAGCTGGATCTCATGGAGGCATTTCCTCAAGGGAGGCTCCTTTCTCTGTGTAGTAATTCTGGGAGATGGTGGGATCATTGAGGGGGAACCTTGTGAAAGGAGGCTGGGTGACTGTAGGTGTTGTCTCCAGAAGACATTGTTGTATTCTCAAGGGACTCTGGTTAGTGCTTAAATTAAGTTTGATTGATTGATTGATTGGTTGATTTTGTATGTGTCACAACTGTGTATGGAGGACAGATGACAACTTGTAGTTGTTATTTCTTTTCTTCCACCACGTAAGTTTGGGGATTGAACTTAGGTTATCAAGCTTGGCAGCAGGTATCATTTACTGCTAAACCATTTTACCTGTCCTGGCCAGCTTGTCAGAGGGGATTCATATAAAAAAGCAACATTGCCCCCTTCTCAGTTACTTTCTGGCTTCTTGTCTACTGCACCATCTGTTCTTCGTGCTTTGCTTGCTCTCATCATAATGTCTTTCACCATGATATGAGGTGCCCAAAGAGCCCCTGACTGGACCAGTGTAGCTGCCCAATCTTGGGTTTCCGGTCTCCCAAATTATGAGCTAAGTAGATATCTTTGCACATGCAGAAGTTTAGACATTTCATTTAGAACATAGGAAGTACACTCAACACAGTAAATATATAAAGCAACTTTTCAATCAGTCTTTGCCACGAAAATGTAACAAGGTACTTGCTTGAAGTTTTCCAACTTAGTACTGTTATCTGTCCAGGAAGGGCAAGTTGACCTCTTGGAAGATGGGAAAGAATAAAGACAGCTTTGCTCAGATATTCACACTCAGTTCACAAGGAAAAGAAAAGTGACTGGATCAAGCTTGCTCCCTTGGGGTGGGAAGCATTACCCCCCTCCAGGGAGCATGGAGAAAAGAACAGTGAAATTGGGGTGTTTATTAATATACTCTGTCACAGTGGGGTATATACAATCAGAATGGGAAACAATGGGTTGATGAGGCATGTGATGGTTTGAAAGGAGGTTCTCAAACACAGTGAACAGTTGTTCAGGGCCAGGACAGAATTGTGAACTTAGGGACCATACAGGAAATAATAGGGAACAGGGGAGGGCCACTGACTAGTGAAGTGACATGATTGGAGCATTGCTCAAGTGACAGTTTGGCCCCTTATGTATGCGTGGGCTGCATTCCACAGGGATAATAAAATATAATTGCTCTCACAAAGAATAGTTCACTAGAAGCAACCTAAATCAGGACGCCTGGACACTTGTCTACACAGCGGTGCCAGTCTGGCGGCATGAGATTCACAGCAAATCCTGGTGGCTGTCCCTTCCTAGTACATCTTAATACCACCACTTCTTACCACCCCCACACTTCTCATCCCTCCAGTCACCACACTCCACTCTGACCACCCAACTTCTGCTCTTCCCTCTCTGTAATCCCTCCTCTCCACCCCAGCAGGCTCATGCCTAGTCATGTCACTGGCTTGCTCAAGCCCTCCCCCAATATACATATGCACAAGCATACATATGAATACATGCATACATGAACATATAAAACTACCTGCATGCACCCAAACACATTCACGTACATGGACACACATGTGTGAACTTGTATATGCATATATACACATGCATATGCATGCACATATTCCTGTGAACACACACACACACATACACACACACACACACACACACACACACACACACGGCAACACGAAGACTTTTAAGGAATTTTGGAGATAAAATGAATCTACATTGCAGAACTCTAGTAGTTACATGTCTCAATATTTCTGCTCCCAATCTTAGTTCTCTTGGGGCCTTGGGGACCACATTTTCACCACTGCTCACACTTGCTGACTCTCTCCCCTTTCCATTCTCTCACCTGACTCTCCAGGCACCGTCATCATCATTATGCACTTAGGGTGCAGACGTCAGAGTCTTCTCTCACTACTGCACTGCACTCTCACTTGAGGAACTAAAAAGGCAACCCCAGGAGGAAATCTGAAGCCACTCATAGGTCACAATCCCTCCTTCCCTCCCTCCTTTGTCCCCATCAGAGTCCTGCAGATAGTTCAGGAGAAATGCATGCACTTTGCTTTCCAATTCTGAACTTAAAACGATTTAGTTGGTACCTTGAGACTGGCTGTCACACAGTCTGTTTCACACTACAGAAAATGACATAGGCCATATCTAAGCATTTCTCCCAGGAGAGCTAATTTAACCAAAGCACCTTTGTACCTGCCAATGATTTGTCTCGTGTGTGTGTGTGTGTGTGTGTGTGTGTGTGTATGTGTGTGTATAACAGAACCATTTATGTATATACAAAATACAGTTGAGATATTTATAGGTACCTATTTGTGCAAATCTTTAATTATTTACTTGGAATTAATGATGAAAACTAGAATGACTCAGTCCCAGGGTATTCATATTTTTAGTTCTTGATGTGCGTTGCCAACTTGATCTCCAGAAGGGCTGCAGCTGTCCATATGTTCACAAGGGCAATATAACTACACCCAGTTCTCTTTCAACCCTTAGCTCAGTTAATAAATTAATATAAGCTCACTCTGAGTTTTAAAGGTGTATAGTTGGAGGGACTTGTCCTAACTAAGAAAACTTCATTTGTAAAAGGAAGTATGTAAGAATTCCTGTGCTCAGGACTGACTCGTTTGGTTGGGATGTTCAAGTTCATTACCAATCTTCTTATATCTCATTTTGTTACCTGCACCAAAGTCAAACATCAGAAAGAGCGGTAAGATCAGTGTGTGTATCTGCTGACACCCATGGATGCTGCAGATGGAGCTCCATGTGTGTAGCACAAAGACAGACTAGACATTAGTGATGAAGGGGAAGAAGTAAGAGCCATCTCTCCCCAGTGGCGAATGAAACAAGTGCATGGTGCATAGTTTAAAAGGTAAACAAAGGCATAAATCATGGCTATATTTACAATTATAAGGCAGAAAAGCCATTGTAAACCTGAAAGAAAAGACAAAACTAAGACAAGATAATTGAAAGATTTATTTTTGTAATCATTTATAGTTAAAAAATAGGGGCATAGAAAGATGAGTCTGGAGGTGAGAGTGTGTAGTGCCGGTGTGGAGAGCTAGGGTTCTCGTCTCAACACCCTCCCTGGCCTAACTGCCTGCCACCCCAGATCTATTGGATTTAATGTCCTTTTCTGGCTTCCGTGATAAACTATAGTCATGTTGATATACTCCAACATGGACACACACACACATAGACAGAAGTAAAAGTAAAGTAAATCTCTAAAAGTGAAACAATATATTTCCCAACTACAGAGCAGAGAAAGACTGGCTGACTACACAAGATGATGATGTTTTATATAAGTTAAGAAAAATGTGAAAATGCTGGCAAGTAATAATTTATAATTTTGAAAAGGAAGATTTCAATCCTATATGTTAAGAGATGAAAAATTGCCTGGTGTTGTGGCCCACACCTTTAGTTGTAGCACTGGGAAGTCATAGGCAAGAGATGCTTCATGAGTTCGAGGCCAGTCTGGTCTACACAGAGACTTCCAGACCAGCCAGGACCTCATCCTGACACTCCATCCCCAAAACAATAAAAGAAAAGAAAATTTCAGTTGCAGATCTACAGCTGTCTTTTGTCATGTTTAGTGCTGCTACTTTTTTCTAATCTGTATCTTTTTTAGTTTTGTGTTTGCATACAAAGCATATTAGTTTTAAAGATGTGACTCATTAAACTTTAAGTTTTTGTTGGAGATTAGTTCTAATGCTTTGATTCAATCGGAAATCTGTGTGTTCAAATGCTAAAAGTCCTTGTCCCCAATTGGTTTTTGATTGATCAATAAAGATGCCAATGATTGGGTACAAGGGGGGACCCTTAGAGTGGCTAGGGCTAGGTCACAGAGAGAAGCAGGGAAAATCTCCATGACTTGGGGATGAAGGATGGGATGCAGGAGCTGCAGGAGAGAAAACCAACCAACAATGGGGGAATTCGTGTGGGTGGCCACTGGCCGCTTCCGAAATTGGGCCTAAGGTGGCAGGGGAAGGTTTAGGAGTGCCCAGTAAATCAGTTAGCCAAGGCATTTCAAAACTAAGCTCATGTGTGTGCCTTCCATTCATGAATCCGAAGAGTTCCCGGGTGAGTGGTTGGAAGCGCACGACGCACCAGGAGTACAAAGCAGTGTAGTCAAAACTCAGTACTGCAAGTCTTATGACTGCTATCGGCTTTGGAAATAAGATGGTCACTTTTAAAAACATACTTTAGTTTGAAGCATAGTTTAGTTTTCATCATTCTGCTTTTCCTCTTTAAATAAGTTTATATGAAATTGGAGCTAATTTTATTAAAGGTTCAATGGTTCTAAAATAATGTTATCTACTTATTTTTAAAATAAGTGTTAAACCTTCATTTATTAATCCATCTCCATTTATTAAGAGTTTGGAGAGATAGCATGAGTATGAGAATTTTTATCATTAGTACCCCAGCATGTATCTTAGTATGTGGTATTACCACCTACCTGAAATAGAAGTGCCTTTTATCTTTCTGGTGTATCCATATTTGCTTCATTTCTTTAATTAATTTTTAAAATTCTTCCAAAGAACCAGATATGGTCACATAACGAGGGCAACAGTGAGGGAAGAGGCATGTGACAATGTAAAGCATGTCCTTAAGTTGATTGAAAAGCTCAGGGGGAAGAGGAGATATAATCGGCTAAAACTCCCAGAACACTGGGCAATATTTTCTCGAGGAGATCCCAGTTGCAGAGAACAGTGAGATGGATCAGCTTCATCTGAGAACAAGTGTCAGTCACTTCTGTGTCAGAGAGGTGAGGAAGGACTACTGACGCCACACACGCACACGCACACGCACACATGCACACATGATTGCCAAAGAAGAGAGTCAAGGGGTCATTCTCAAAGACTACTTTTTCCATGGTCCCTCAGAGAGTGTGCCCTTCCCAAGGTATTTCAGAGAGTGGAAGAAACTGACTCCAGCAGGGAGATTTTCAGGAGAAGTGATGTTAACAAGAGGACTTTTACAGAGAAGTAGAAGTATGGAGGACACATGCAAGAAGAAATCATTCTGCAAAGACCCTACTTGGAAAGTGTCGGCAAGTACAGAACCTTGTTAGAGAGAAGCGAACATTGCTCCTTGGGAAGAAGGTGCAACCTCAATTTTACAGTTGTGTAAAATTTCAGCAATGCATGTGCTTGCTGCACTTTAAGCACACAAATCCCAGGTGGGCCCATGAGTCCTGATATGCACGCCATTTTCTGGTACATCTTTGGCTTACAATGAGAGTGGCCTTAAGGAAGACAAAGGGTAGATGCTGGGATTGCTAGAGGGACTTTATTCTCTCTAGGGATGGAGTTCTTTAAGTGAATGCAGATAAGGGATAAAAATTGGCGAAGGGGTGGGGATGGGTTTGGGGGAAGTGCAGTAACAGGCTCCAAGCTTCACTTCTAGAATCTATTTAGCATGGGGTCATGCATTTTCATAGCAGAGCAGAGAAGTTACCACCTGAATGTGACACAGAGATGCCATGGGCCCATAACTATCAGAATCCCTCCTAGGAAGTAGAGTTTCATTACCGGGGTCCATAGCAAGGTGGCTGAGTTTCCTCACAGATCTACACATCCTAAAGAAAGGGTGTGTTACTTAAGGACAACAGACTATCATCATAATGACAAGCACAGGCATGTCTGAGTAGGGAATGGTGGTGAGTGTTTGTAATCCTAGCACTCTGAATGCTAAGGCAGGACGATCACCAGTTCGAGGCCAGCCTGGGCTGTATAGTGAGACCTTGTCTAAGTAAGAATAACAACAACAAAATCATCCAGATGTTAAAACAATTCAGTTGTTTCTAATGCTTCCACTGAATTTCATCAGTGTATTTACATGTATAAACAGAGACCTTAAAAAGCACTCTGCCATCAGTTGGTTCAGCCACAGGATGAAAGACTGGCTGGGCTGGTGGCTTTTTAGATAGAAGGGGATGTGAAGGGGGAAAATATGCCTCCGTGGTGGAAGCGGGAGGTACTTTGGAGACCTTCACTTAAAGTTGGCAGGATGAAGGATGGTCTGGCGAAGGGACCAGTTTGTAGATGAAAGATCCAGTGGTCAAGTGATTAGAGGTGGGAGCCTGTGCCAGGCTTTGGGCTGAAGCCCCAGTGGCAGGCTCCCTGCCATGGGTTGCGGTGTAGCTCTGTGCCCTATCAATTCTAACAACAATGGACGTCTGCCAGGAACCTTGCAGCCACTGATGGGCTCAGCCTGACTTGTGTGTGCACATTAAAACATTCTCCCTGATCTCAATGGGGAAGCTTGTGTAGGGGCAGAAAAAGCCCGAGTTAAATACCTTTATTAAGGCTGCAAGCACTTATGTAGCTGAGCAACAAAATCGAATGCAGGCTTCTAGGTTTGATTTGACAATTTAGCCTTTCGTGATGGAGGGACGTGCAAGGGTCTCTTTCAGCACTCCAAACCCAAAGGCTATAGCATCAGGGGTTGGCAGCTTTCCCTGAGCCCTGGAATAGTTTTCCTCCGAGAAATGTACAGCTGAGATTTTAACCATATAATAACCTGCAAGGCTCCAATAAGAAATTACGTGGTGGGCTGGAGAGATGCTCAGCAGTCAAGAGCATGCAGCGGTCTTCCAGAGGATTGACTGTTCCAAGCTCCCACCCCTAGTACCAACATTGGGAGGTTCACAATTGCCTATAACTCTAACTCCTGGGAATCTGATGCCTCTTGGGGAGTATCCACTCATGTGCATACACACACACACACACACACACACACACACACACACACACCACTAATAAAATTTAATTAAAATTTTTAAAAGAGAATGTGATCCAAACATAAATCTATTTAGTCTTAAAAAAATATTTTTTCTGTTGTTGCTAAATTTAGACTCAACTATGATAGTGTATAATAATCAAGATTTGCTGACAATAGTTACCCCAACAGCACTCCATCTGAATCAGGATTTTTACCTTCCCAAGGGTCTTTTGCTTGTAAGAGGGAATCACTCAAGAACAAATCGACAATGGTGTTCAGAGTCAGTCAGACAGTGATGCTATAAAGGGAGTTACCCACTTCACAGTAGCTCCCTGGAGCCCAGTGGGTACAAAGCCTCTGCTTCGACCCCAGATGCTCAGGAGCCTCTCCTAGAACAGTCGTCAGTTGGCAACTGGCCTTTGTTTTAAAGATGGAATACAGCTGTTGTATTAGCACTTTGGAGTTAGAGGCAGGAAGATCAGGACTTCGGTATTATCTGTGGCTACACAGTAAGTTCAAAGCCAGCACGGGCTCTATAAAACCTGTTACAATCAAGCAAGCAAGCAAACAAAGTCCAAAGAAAAAAGTTCTAGAGCAGTGGTTCAGCATCTCAAGATCTTGCCAAGGGTCATGCGTGTATAAGTCTGATCTTGAGGAACAGCTCCTGCCCATGCAGGGTTGCGGCCCTGCTATTCTCTAACAGATTCTGAACAAAGGACAGTGTGTCACCACAGTGTTCTGAAAATTTCTGGACCTACCCTGTCCACACAAATGGGAAGGGTGGAATCTCAAGCCCACTGTCAGATTCCAAGCCTGCCTGATCACTTCTAAGATCTTTGTGCTTTGCATATTCCTCAATCTGTAGAGGACTGGACTGAGAGAAGGTTTTGTATTCCTCTCCATGTCTGTCTTCATGTGGATGGATTCTGTGGGGGGAACAGATATGACCATGTGCAAGAGACCAATTGCATGTGACCCATGTAATATAAAAGATTCAAGATTTCTGTGAGTGATCTCCCCAGCCACACATGACCCAGAAGATGGCTAACATCTGCGTAGTGAGCTGTCTTCTGTTACCCTGAACCCTTCTTGTGTTCCTTTCAGCCAAAACCATAATCTCAAGTTCCAAGTGAACAAAGCAGGGCTCAGAAAGAGTTAAATTATATACAAAAGGGAGTCATCAGGCCAAACTGTAGATCTGATTCCATTCCCATATCTATGTCTGTAAGCCATCCCAGGAATGGAATATAATTGCTTGCAGGTATGTATTCTCACACAGACATCTTCCAGCAAACAGTTAAAGCAAAAGTGTGCCATTTCCTTCTTCCCTTCCTTCTTTGGAGTGGACGATGTGGCTCTGTGTCCCTTGGGTGTCTCTGGGAAAGCCTAGACCAGAAAAGCTATATATGGACTTTTTAAGTGGGGAAATTTTAAGTGGGAACCCCCATAAAACTTAAGTAGAAGCAGGCATTGTTCCTGGAAAACACCCACTGCACATTACAATCTGCAGCACTGCCTCAGCAACAAGAAGTGAGCTGCTACCTCTAGATTCGTGGAGAGGATTTTAAGCCCATCAATCACAAGCGGAAAAATATTTCAACAAAGCCCTTTCCAGAAACTGGAGCAAGGCTAGGCTGCACTTGAGAAGTCTATAATCTAGTAGCCACAGCTTGCCAACCTGTGAAAAGCAAATTCTAGGTGCCAGATATGACAGCTGCCTTCTGCCGGGGGGCATTGAGAGGTTCGCCAGGAAGGCTGGGCCTGAGAAGGCGGTCAGTGTGATGGGTTCTGGCTTCACCTCTTACCTGAAGTGAGTTGCCTCCCTCTGGCTGTGTGCATTCGTTTCTTTCATTAAACTAACTCCAAGAGCACTAACTTTCTGCTTTTGCTACAGGGACAAAGCAACAATAGTTGTATACGAAAGCAAAGCATAAGTGCTCGGTTCTCAAAAGCCCAAAGAATGAGCTGTAATAAGTCCATGCAATGGGGTTGCATTCATATTTGCTGATCCTGAAGGTGACCACATAAACACTGCAGGATTACGTTCAAGAAATTTACAGATTATGAGGAAAGAGCCACCCCTCTCCCCAGCCCCACCCCAGTGGAATGATTCTGTTCAGAAGAGGCAGCAGAGAGAGTTTGATGAAAGGTTTGCTTACAAAGCTAGGATTCGGTCATGAAACTTATAAGGCAATGGCAAAGTGTCCTGGGTTCTCAGCCATCTGGAACATTCTCCGACAGAACATGAAGAAAGTGAGAGCTTTAGGAGAGGCTTTAAACAGACCAACACAAATGCTGCCAAACGTAGGCATGGGAAGGACCAAGGTCAATGCCTGGACTCAGCTCATTGAGTTCCTCCTACCCTCTCCAGCCAGAGCCTCCGGAGTGGAGCCAAACCAGAAGCAAGGGTAATAGGCACCAGTGACGTGTTTTTCTGAGTGTACATGGGGCAGACAGAAGAATGGAAAAATCGGGAATAGGGCTGCATAGAGAATACAGATACAAGAGGCCAGTCAGTGATAATGATGGCAGGCATTCCAAGGCTGGCTGATACTCAACTCACCTGGGGATCAACACATGCACATGTGCACATGCGCATGTGTGCGCGCGCACACACACACACACACACACACACACACTAGTTCAGAAGATCTGGTTTGAGGATCTCATCTCAGATCCATCCCGATGGACGCACACATTTGGGAACCACAGAAAACTCTTCTTTGAGAACAATGCTATTGGAGGCACATGGCAGATCTGCAGCCACACCTGTGAGATGGAGATGGAACTCTTGATGTGTTTGTTTGGCTGCCCCCCACCCAGAGAAAAGCAGTCAGCAGTGACACAATGTGTGCAATGCCAGGGACAAGAAAGTGGTGCCTATGTGTTGCCATGCCAATGGATGGGCTGGGTGACTGTTTACTGTACCCATTTTACAGACTGGCGGAGTGAGGACAGCAGAAACTGCATTATGGATTTTGTGAGTCTAGGCACTTGCTTTCATAAGTTTATTTTTAAATTCTATATTAAAATTACTCCAATATAAGGGTGAAGGTCATAATCTAAATATCAATATCTAAGCATAATCTTTTTATTCTTCTGATGTAAAAAAAACTATAGTTCTTTAAACATATCTCAGTCTTAAGCTCTGTGCCTAATAGAGAGGTTGACAATGAGTAGGGGAGTTGTAGTCCCGAGCATATAGTTGATGACTCAAATTTACCTTTGGCTTTCTTCTTCATCCTTAGCTACTGCTCACTCCAGAGAGCACAGAGGAGACCTATCACACCGTCTCTTTGATGATATCTCCCCTCCTGAAGCCAGGCCAGCCACATGCCTTATATATTGATAGATACATCAGTAATGGCTACTGCTGTCTTCTCTGCTTTTGCCTTACTGTCCTAAGCTCTGTCTTCAGCTTGGCAGACACTTCTCTGTCCTGGAAAGGCTATGCTCCTGATGGTTCAGCTCTTTTCTACTCTACTCAGAACTCTAGCCTGAGCTTAATTTACCAGAGCAGTAATCCTTCAGTGGCTTTTCTGTGCTGGGCACCCAGGGCCCTGGAAATTGCCTGCCTGCTCTAAGAGTAAACCCCATGGAAGACCAGCTGGCAGCATCACCCTGGACTTTCTAGAAGGCTGCAGAGTGGTCCAGGACTGTGTTGAACATGTGTCCTAGGGTTGGACTTCTTGCAGGCAATGTCCTGTGTGACACTCACAAGTCCCACACTAAGGACATGGTTAATTCCTACCATTGGCAACCTGCCACTACAGTTCCCAATTCCATTCTTGCCTTTGAGTGGCCTCAAGCTCCATTTACCTAAAGTGCTCAGAGGGGGAATAGCCAATGTGTGGAATAGTACTGACCTGTATTTAAGAGGAGTGCATGGAAAAATCTCTCTTCAAGAAGATTGAGAAGACTGGCTTTTAACAAAAGAAAATATACAAATAAAATCTCTGGAAACTAATAGTATATATTTATATAGCTATTATAAGAAAAATCTATTCTGTGTATCAAGAAGCCACCAAAAATGTCTTAGTTATCAGTAGATCAACCATGTTTGTGTCCCCAGTAATATTAGATGCCACTGTATTTCACTCAATTATCATGAAAGAATCTCTTTCATGTGTTTCCCTGACATTTAAAGGAACACTCTTTTGTTACAACATCAGCCATCACCACAACAAACAAATAACAACCCCCCCCCCAAAAAAAAACCATAATAACCAACAGAGCAACACTGAAACAAAAATCCAAAGACTATTATTCAGCTTCAAGACTCACAGAGTCAGGCTTGGGCTATCTTGCTCAGTTCCACCCTTTAGCTGGAGTTTGTTTGTTCTCACATTCTCAGAGAGGGCCTCTCTGCTTCTCTGAACACTCCATATAAAACACCACCCTGCTCTGACACCAACCTCTCTCTTCATCCCGATTTACTTCTCTTTACAACCCCATGCATGCAAACACGTTCTTCCAGTCTTTGTTTAAAACCAGTGACTACAATGGCTCACACCAAAGTGAATGTGAGATGACTCTCCATCATTTGAACATCTTAGGATTTCTGAAGATTGTGACTCAGCTGTATCAAGAACACACCAAGGTGTCAGAAAGAATTCAGAAAAGACTTTCCTCCCTCTGAGAACAGTAGGCAGTGATGCTCTAAATCTCCCTGCCTTGGTCTCAGAGTAGTGGTGGAGGAACCTATGAGCATCCTGCAGTCTGGAAGTGGGGTAGGGGATATGCATGATGAATAGAGAGACCCCGTAAGCCTGAAAAACCCAAGGAGGCTCCAAGGCAATGGGAGACAGTCTACCTGACCATCAAGTTGCAGGGAAAATGGTGCTGCTGAGGCACGGGTAGAGATGGCGAAGAGAGCAGCAGCCATATAGCCTTGCTAATGAGGACTATCTGTACAGTAGTGAGTGTACAGGGGAATTAATGAGTGGGGGCAGAAGGGAGCTGGGATCACTAAGCAGCTGTGCCTAGGAGGAGCATGTGGTTGCTCTCCCAGCTCTGGAGGGCCAGATCCAGAAACTGGGAGGCTGTGGGTCCACATCAGGAAGGAGAAGAGAAGGTGCCCCATTTTCCTTGCAGTTCATACGTACAAAGCTTGCTACGGCTGAGCAGGGCCTCAGAGAGGGCTGGAGTCTGAATAACTTCATTTTCATTCTTATCTAAGAACAGAGGTTAAAAAAGCAAAATTGAGATTGTATTTGTGGTCACAAGAAATCAAATGACTCCATGAATGTCTTTTTTGTTTGTTTGTTTGTTATTTGTTTGTTTGACTCCACCTGAGTGTGAGCAGAAAGTTCTAGATCTTGCTAGAATTGGTAAGGGCAGAGATATTGGTGCTCACTCAATATAGCAGCCCCACTCTCAATACCACAGATATATGGACCAATTGCTGCTAGTTTGTCATCTTCCTCTCTGGAAACACCACGCTCCACAGGAGGAGTGATTGTCCAGCTTGCTCACTGCTCTGTCTTATTGCCTGGGAAAGAAGTACTAGGTACCAGAAGAGTACTCATTCACCTTTTCTAAAAACAAAACAAACAAACAAGACAGGACATTATTCTATGTATTACTCACCCTGGTCCATCTGCAATGCATAGGTCAACTAAAGTGTGGAGTCCAAGATAAAGCGTTATGAATAAAAACACACACTAAATATTTATTATGAAGCAAGAGTTTCTGAGGACAGAAAGACTTTAAGTCATTTCTAGTAAAGAAGAGGAAACAGCAAACTTAAAATCAGTATAATCCTAAAATTAGTGGGGTTTGTTTGTTTTTCTATGGTGCTGCGGATCAAAAACAGGGCTTCACATTTGCAAGACTAACATTCTTCTCCTAAGCTGCTCACACCCTATTTCCCAAACTGTTGAAAGTTTTCAATAGGTTCCCATTGAATACACACACACACACACACACACACACACACACACACACACACGAAACCAGAGACAGAAGAGTCAAAAGGGAAAAACCACACTGACTCCTTCAAAACCACATTCATGTATGCATTGCAAAACTGGCAATGAGCTAGAAATCTCCGTGGAGGGACTGAAATCAATCAGTGTGCTCTGGCACAAACCACTCAAGTGCTTTTCAACCATGCCAGGTGGAGTAGCTAAACCAAAATACACAAAGCAGTTTTTTCTTCTTAAATGTCATGTTTGAGTCTCGAGAGTCATAATTGAAAAATAAGTGGCATAATAAATATAGTCTTTTGATGTGTAGAGTTATTTAAACAGAGTATCTTCCAAATCATACAGTTTAAATCATGGGCAGTAATTCAGTTGATGAACTGTCTTTTTAAAGGTTATGGAAATGCTTAACAATTTGAACTCTTTTGTATTGAAAAAAAAAATCTGATTGGGCCAAAATGTAAGGAAATTTATTTTTAAAGGAATGGTTTCTTCATGTAAATAAACTCAATAAATATGCACAGCCATTAAGGATGCATAGATTACTGCATGATCCATAAAAGTGTCCCTCATGTGTTGTTGAGAGAGCAGAAATATGTCCCAAGGCATTAGATTAGAACCATGGATTAGAACAGTGTTTCTCAATTTGTTAACTGTGCTGTACATTCAGGAGGACACCAGTGACAGCACAGAGGCATAACACACACAGACACACAGACACACACACACAACACACACACACACACACACACACACACACACACACACTAGTTTGGTTGGCTTACAACCTGTGGTCTGGTAGTCCAACAATGGCTGTGTCACAATGAGAAGGCTAAGGATCTGGTAGCTGTGAAATCCATAAGACTGGATGTCTCAGCAGGTCTAAATGGTTCTGGAGTCCCAGAAAATTCCTAGAGAGCTGCTAGTTGTCAGGTTATATTGGAATCCTGAAGAAGCATGCTCTAACACCAGTGAAGGAATATAGAAATTATGTCTAGTTCTTTCTTCCAGCTGCATACTCCCAGAAATAAGACTCAGATTTAAAATATATTGACAAATACTTAGTCATATAGTGAGGCTCTTCTCTGACTAGAATCATATATTAAGACAACCCATTTATTTGAATCTATGTCTTGCCACGTGGCTGGTTACCTGTGCTCAGGTACTGTACATCCATCTTTCCAGATGAATCTGCCTGGCTGTAGCCTAGGATTCTTTCTCCTGGATGTCCCACCTCCTATTTCCTGACTACGCCATAGGCTACCAGATTTATTATTGATGTAAGTTATTCTCTCTACAAAGGATTGTTTCGACAACAGAGTAGATGAACTTGCCGCTGGGAGAGTTGGCAAGCACGTAAAAATAAAAATCTTCCTTCTTCCATGTCCTTCGATGAAGGCTGCCACCAGAAGCTCTGGTCCAGATTTAGAATGGGACTCCCATCTCAAATATTCCAACCAAGGTGTACCTTCACAGCTGTACCAGCTACTCGAGTTTTAGTTGATTCCAGTTATAGTGAATTTGACAACCAGGATGAGCCATCACACAAGGTCTTTCAGGGATTCTTATGCTCACCATTTTGTCCACACTTTGTTGGTCTGTGACATTCTGGAGTCCAACTATTTTTGTTACCCAGCCCTGGGGTTGCAGGTATAGACAGCCACAGAAAGCTTTTACATGGGTGCTGGAATCTGAACTGAGGTCCTCCTATTTACACAGTAAGTACTTTTACCCACTGAGCCATTTCTCCAGCTAAAGGAGCCAAAACGATGAATCCACACTCATCTCTTTTCAGAGATGTTGACATGACATTACCTTTAATCTGCCCTTAACATATACACATAAACAGTCTGGAGATTCACCCCAGAATGAAGGCAGGGGTCATCTCTGAGTAGAAATTAGGGTGATTTTCAATTTTTCTACTTGCTTGATTGTATTTTCTATTTTTAAAAATTAAAGTGTAATTTTTTAACTTGATGACAATGTTTTTGTAGAATTCATCTTGACCAAGCAATCTTTACTCTTCTACGTCTTTCTAAGCACCCCTGGGCAACTTGGTTTGGTCATCCAGAGAGGTTGTTATGGAATCCCTTTAACAGCCATTGATGACTTTTCTGATGGAAGAGGATCAATCATCATAGAAATCAAGGTCAGAGTTACTGCTCACTAGCAAGAGGGGAGATTTGCATCTCCTCTCTGTTTGTAGAATATTACACATGACATCATGAAATCACAGCTGCCCTTCTATAATCTCCAACAACTATTTGTTTCATGAGGAGGAAGGTCTCACTAAGGAAGGATTTAAGAAAACAGATTTCACATAGAAATCTGCCTGTGCCCTGAAACTTACATAAGTCCTTTCTATTGAGCCTTTCTCCCTGGACCAGAAAGACCAGGCTCTTCTATTACACAAACACCAATGCTCCACCCTTTTGTCTGTCTATACAGTCACCACAGTCAGTTGCATGTTTTTTTTTTTTTTTAAATTGGATATTTTCTTTCTTTACATTTCAAATGGTATCCCCTTTCCGGGTCCCCTCCCCCCCCAGAAATGCCCTATCCCATCTTTCCTCCTGCTGCTTCTATGAGGGTGTTTCCCCACCCACCTACCCACCCTGGCATTCTCCTACACTGGGGCATTGAGCCTTCACAGGACCAAGGGCCTCTCCTCCCATTGATTCCAGACAAGGCCATCCTCTGCTACATATGCAGATGGAGCCATGGGTCCCTACATGTATACTCTTTGATCGGTGGTTTAGTCCCTGAGAGCTCGGGGGGGGGGGGGGAGGTGTCTGGTTGCTTGATATTGTTCTTCCTATGGGGTTGAAAACCCCTTAAGCTCCTTCAGTCCTTTCTCTAACTCCTCCATTGAGGACCCTGTGCTCAGTCCAATGGTTGGCTGCAAGCATCTGCCTCTGTATTTGTCAGGTTCTGGTAGACTCTCTCAGGAGACAGCTATATCAGGCTCCTGTCAGCAAGCACTTCTTGGCATCCACAATAATGTCTGGGCTTGGTGTCAGTATATGGGATGGAACCCCAGGTGGGGCAGTCTCTGGATGGCCTTTCATTCAGTCTCTCCTCCACACTTTGTCTCCATATTTCCTCCTGTGAGTATTTTGTTCCCCCTTCTATGAAGGGAAACATCCACACTTTGGCCTTCCTTCTTACTGAGCTTCATGTGGTTTGTGAATTGTATTTTGTGTATTCCAAGCTTTTGGGCTAATATCCACTTATCAGTGCGTGTATACCATGTGTGGTTTTTTGTGACCAGGTTACCTCAGGATGATACTTACAAGTTCCATCCAGTTGCCTGAGAATGTCATGAAGTCATTGTTTTTAATAGCTGAGTAGTACTCTATTGTGTAAATGTACCATATTTTCGGTATCTATTACTCTGTTGAAGGATATCTGGATTCTTTCCAGCTTCTGGCTATTATAAATAAGGCTGCTATGAACATAGTGGAGCATGTGTCCTTGTTATATGTTGGAGCATCTTTTGGGTATATGCCTAGGAGTGGTATAGCTGGGTCCTCAGGTAGTACTATGTCCAATTTTCTGAGGAACCACCAGACAGATTTCCAGAGTAGTTGCACCAGCTTGTAGTCCTACCAACAATGGAGGAATGTTCCTGCTTCTCCACATCCTCTGCTGTCACCTGAGTTTTTGATCTTAGCCATTCTGACTGGTGTGAGGTGTAATCTCAAGTCCAAGTGGATCAAGGACCTCCACATAAAACCAGATACACTGAAACTAATAGAAGAGAAAGTGGGAAAAAGCCTCAAATACATGGGCACAAGGGGAAAGTTCCTGAACAGAGTACCAATGGCTTATGCTCTAAGATCAAAAATAGACAAATGGGACCTCAGAAAATTGCAAAGCTTCTGTAAGGCAAAGGATACTGTCAATAGGACAAAATGGCAACCTACAGATTGGGAAAGGATCTTTACCAACCCTACATCCGATAGAAGGCTAATATCCAATATATACAAAGAACTCAAGAAGTTAGACTTCAGAGAAACAAATAACTATTTAAAAATGGGGTACAGACCTAAACAAAGAAATCTCAACTGAGGAATATTGAATAGCCGAGAAGCACCTAAAGAAATATTCAACATCCTTAGTCATCAGGAAAATGCAAATTGAAACAACCCTGAGATTTCACCTCACACAGTTGTATGTTTAATAGCTGTCTTCTAGAGAGGAGAACTTCTGTCCCTCTGTCTCCCCGTGTTCTCCCCAGCCCTGGCTCTTGTCTAACACACAGGTTACTGAAGATTCACTGAAGGAATGAATTGCGAACAGCAAGTATGTCTAGAAATCAATGAAACTGATAATGAAGAATGAGGAGTCCTTTGAAAACCTTCCCTTTCCCCTCAAGTAAAGATCTTGCTTTATACTGAATTCTAGAGAAATAGAGATTTCTACTTTCTCTTCTGAGGACCACAGTGGTGCAGAGAGTCCTTTATAAGAGAACATTTCTGCCCAATAGAAAAGCGCTTTTGGTACCTGGAGACAGCTGCCTCTGAGGGGTTTGGCTTCTCAGGGCCCTCATTTCCTGCCGTCAGAGATTTGTAGTCCTAACAAAGACCCGACAAGACTCTCACTTCCCAGAAGCTTGTGTTTGTGTTTAAATCATCATTCTGATTGCTGGTGCAAGTGTGAGGGGTCACGTGGGCACTGGTGAGCTGTTCCCTTGTAATTCTGGGAAAAAAAAGTATGGAAAACAACTGTAGTACTGAATGACATAAAGCCAGAAACCAGATACAAGGTCCTGAAGAAAAAAATCAATTTAATGAACTTTAATGTTTAAAATATTCATAGGCAAACCCTCAATATTCTTTCAAGTTTGTACATATTGTGCATATGCATGTTGCTTTTAAGTCCAAATAAAGCAATTTGAAAAAAAGCAAAATATGATTCTATCATCTTTACTGACACTAGCATCATAAAAGTGATGTTATCAAGTTATGTTCACATTAATTGCTTAAGGATATAGTGACCTACCAGCTGATGATTTATTAAGTTCATATTAATGATTTAAAATGATTTTATTTTACTTTTGATTATGTACATGTTTGTGTCTATGCATGGGTCCCTCATCTACACATGAGGCTAGAGGCACTGGACTCTCCTGGAGCTTAGTTATAGGCTGCAGTCCCCCATATTAACTTTTGAAACTAATGCTTTGACTTTTCTAGCTAGACAGATGTTTTGCTCAGCCACCGCCAAACATGAAATGCTATCCAATTTCTAAAGCAAAATACTTTAAATTCATGGAGCAAGAACATGCTTTCTGATAATTCTGTCTCATGTCCTGTGCACTGATGAAAACATTCTTTCGAAGAATGTGAAGATTTACGTAAAATTGGTGTTGTGCAGGTGGTGACTCACTCCAGCGGCCTGTGAGCAGCATCACCCACATTTACAGGATTTACATCATGGCCCTGGCAGAGTCTACAAATCCAGGCATGCTTTTGGAAAGGTCTAATGTGCACTCCAGGAAGGATGTGGGACTGTGATTGAGCCCTGAGAGTGGGGGTGCACGCTTTGCAGTAAACCTCATTTTACACGACATTGTCACAGGGAATCTATTCAGGGAAGCACTCACCATTCTACAGCTGAGAGAGTTCTTGGAGTGAAGAGACTCTAAGCTTCACTTACTGAGCATGAGTCTGGCTGATCTCCTGAGACAAGAAGCCAACTGCCACTCTTCTTTTTACCAATAGCAATTCTTTTGGCAAAGCTTCTTAAAGTAAATCTTTTCTTTTTATCAAAAGGATCATTTGCAATCATTTGACATGAAAGCTTAAAAGGCACTGAAAGATTTTTTTTTTCAAAAATTTCAAGCATCTTTGAACACTGGTAGAATAATCTTATAACATGGCACATGCCAATATATTCCTGGTGGGTATCACCTGTGTCCATGTCTGTCCTGATCACAGCAGGGAGTCTCCTAGCTCAATGGACTGACAGGAATGTATGGAATTTGACTATTAAAATAACCTAGGTGTGCCTCATCATCATACACTTCCTTAATTTTGGTAATCCTGTGCTCATCTTAATTCATGGATTACCATTAATTATAATGGTGAGTTTCAATGTTCAATGATTTGGGATTCAGTATATGTCATTACTGTGTATTAAATCTACCAACTTCCAGGGCTAGTGAACTGGCTCACTGGATAAAGTGTTTGTTGAACAAGGGGGAAGGGGGGAAAGGAGTTGGATCCCTAGAACCCACATAAAGCCTGGCAAGTGTGGTGTCCACCTGCAGTTCCAGTACCCAGAAAGCAGAGACAGGAGATTCCTGGGTAAGATGCCTAACTAGATTGGTCTGAATTAGTGAGCTCTGAGTTCAGTGAGAGACCCTGTTTCAAATTAAGTGGAGAGTGATTAAGAAAGACATTCAAAGTCAAATTCAGGTCTCCATGTACACACACACACACACACACACAGAGACAGAGAGACAGAGAGACAGAGACAGAGACTGATAGAGACAGTCAGAGAGACAGACACACAGACATACAGACACACAGACATACAGACACACAGACACACAGACACACACACATACAAAATCAATCAATCATCAACCAATGTCTATCTACTCCTAGAAAAGGGAGATTATTTCTGGGAAAACAAAGAAAATTAATTAGACAATCAGAAAGCATGATCATTGAAATTAAAGGAAATGTCATTGAACTCATCTTCGAAGGCTACGAAGCTGCTAGATGGCTGGGATGGGAGGTCCTCTCTTCCTGCAGACCCTCTGGAGAAGGGATGGGACTCTGATACATGGCTTTCACTCTTCTGTGAAAATATTTGTACTTTTAGGGTTGCTTGAGTCTTAGGAAGCATCAGTCTTGGTTGCTAGTTGAGCTATCTAGAATTCTTCCTTGAGGGTAGATTTTTAACACTTTCTTTTAAACTGAGAAATCACCATGGAGACTCCCAAAATTACCTGCTCTGGACTATATTTATAAATAGCCTTTTAAAGCCTTTTTTCCTATGCCCATCTCTTTTCTTCCTTGTGATATCTATAGCTGTATTTTATTACTCCTAGGTGAAATTCTTGGACAAGATGTGTAATACACTTTCACAAGTTATAGTTATTAGTGAAATGATTTAAGACCATGAATTTTCCTCTGACAATAGCTTTGTCCTATTGATTCTAATGGCGTTTTCATGATCTCTCTCTCTCTCTCTCTCTCTCTCTATCTCTATCTCTATCTCTTTCCTCTCTCCTCAGTCTAAGGAGATGCTTTATCACTGAGCTACAATCTTTGGTCCACTGTTGCTTTTTATATTCTATAAATTAGTCTTGCTTGTTGTTTTCAGGGGTAGGATAAACAAAATCAGTTTCCAACAAAAGTGATATGTGACAAAAGGCCATGGGGTAGTGACTCTATGATCGGGAATTTGACTCAGTTAAAGATCTTGAAGGAGACTTTACTTAAAGAACCACATGAGGGGGATCTGAAAATGATATGCTGTGGTAGGGAGGGGCCATACAACATCCCAAATCCCTATAGTAGAAGGAAGTGACATTATTCAAAGAACTGTTAGAAGACAATATAGATGAATCAAGATGTCCTGCAAGAGGGTAGGAAAGAAGGCTGGGAGGGAGGTGGGAGGACCATCTGGGCCACAGAGTGGGCAGCTAAAAGGCCAGCTAGGAGGCCATGGCATCAGGACAGGCTAATGACAACAGCCTTGGGTGGTGGTGGAGACACAGAGAGGGGTGGGGAGATTTACAACCTCTCCAGGGCAGGAAGCAAGACTAAGGCAGTGCTACAGTGCTGGTGAACAGTGTGAGGAAAGGGGATGTCCATGCATGGCTGAACCCTCTCTTTCTGCCCCAGTGTGGTGTTTTTATGCCCAGCTGATCTCACCCTCCATAACTCACAGTGCACATCCGCCAGAAAGCCTGTAGTTTTCATGTGTTCTAATGATCCCTAATCCAATGTCTCATCTCAAGCTTAGAAAGCTGTATCTCTGTCACCCATCCACATATGGTAAGAAGGAATTTTACATAAGTGAAAATGATTCTGCTTCCTCCTATAACTTCTTTTTGTTTTGTATCTCTCTCCCTATTTCTCAATGTATTGTGGCTTCACGGGAGGGATGTTCTGGCAGGAATAGCTCATGGTACTTTTAAAAGTAGAAATGTCACAGAAACTCAGATAGCAATGTTCTCTGAAGAGGATACAAGCCGAATCACTGGAGTGTGGAATGCACATGTGAGTTTGTTTGCTTCTGCAGGGGAATTGGTGCTCTGGCCCTGATCAGAGCATCTTGGTGAATGAGGAAGGTGTGGGCTTCTCCTTCCATGAGCATTAGCCAGACTTTTTACTTATCTGCATGCCTCATCACTTCCACATGCTAGCTTAGTGGTCTCTAGGTTACACTTCAAGCTAACTCAACATTTAAAAATGGATAGGAGGCTTGAAAAGATGCTCAGAAAGGTGTCTTGATTCAAAATTTTACCAGAATATATAGAGGAGAGACATAGAAATTTCCCGGGCCCCAAGTAGGCTGTGGACTATCTCACAGGGTTTCAAAACAGTAGTTTTAACATCTGGGGGGAGGGGTAACAGTGTAGAAATTAGCTGAACAATTTTGAAATTCTTCAAATTACTTGAAATACAGGTTGAAATGCACTACCATGAGCAATAAGCCTAAGTATATAAAATTTCCCCCCAAAGCAATGAATTAACAATTATATATTATAAACAAATTTTATTTTGGCAGAAGATGCCTTCTTATTGATCATAAAGAGTATTTGATAGATCTTATAACTCTCTACCTACCGAGGTTACAAATTTCCCTCTATTTTGTGAGAAAGAGGAGGAGAATTGGGAGGAAGGGTTTAGATTATAACCTACTTTGTAAAGGAAGTCTATGTTCTGACTACCTGGGCGTACCTGTTCTAGCGAGAAGACTTGTGACTGAGTACAGGACCTCTTGAGTTGGTGGGGACTGTGTAAATTGAGGACATGACTGTTCCGTTGTTTGATTAAAGGGAAGGTTTTTATTGTAGATAAGACAGAGA
>JADRCH010000182.1:1544106-1579489 GCA_019843965.1 Rhynchomys soricoides | reverse complement strand
GAGGGAGAAGGGAGGAGGGAGGAGGGAGAAGGGAGGAGGGAGGAGGGAGAAGGGAGAAGGGAGGAGGGAGAAGGGAGGAGTGTCAGGTATATGATTTTCAACTTAGTGTTGGTAGACAAGCACAGTGTTTATCTCCAGCATTTCTGTGAACAGCTTTCAAGGACTGGTTAGAGGTTTTTCTTTTTTTTGTTTTTATGTTTTGTTTTGTTTTTTTTAAATCAGCAACTGAGAACTGAGACAGCTGACTCATCTGAACTTGAACATCAGCCTTCTAGGGGGACGTGGAGTACGATGAAGGGCAGACTGGCCTGAGAAATTACTTCTATCATAAAGACAAAAATTGCCCAAATATCAGTGAAAACAAAATTTTCTTTGGCTGGAAACCTAAAGAAACTGATGATACCAATGAGTTTACTGCCTATGAGGAGTCTAACATAACAGGACCTGGGGAAGTTTCTGGAAGGACATCGTTGTTAGAGGACTTTTGGAGAGTGTATATGCCACTGATGACAGTGTGACTCACACATGTCTAAGAATGCTGATAAACAACAGTATGTTTGTAGAAAGATAAGCTCCGGACTTTGAGACAGCTTAGTGACAAGTTACAGAGGAGGGCTTAGAGTTCAAACAGCAGAAGTTGGTCATCTGTGAGATTTACAGCCCGTTCTCAGAGACAACAGAGGTCCTGCAGGGTTCAGGAATGCTGGAAGGACCTAGGAAAGCTGACACAGGTTTAGCTAAGAATAGAAGGACTTACATGAAAGAAAACATTTATCCTGCTATTTGTGGAAAAGTTACAAGCTTGCTGTGGAGTGAGCTAATAAGCCTAATGCAGAAACCAGAATGACAGAGACAAGGAGCCTCACTTGTGTAAAGCTCATTATGCAAAAAAAGGTGGGTTTTGTTTTCAAGACTATCCATTTGAAAGAGAGGAGAGAGGAGCATAAAACCTTTACCTTTACTGTGTTTCAGGAACAGCCTGGTTTCACTTGGCATCTCACTGGAAACATTGCTGTGTGAAGAACCAAGTTTTATCCAGAAATCGCAGATGGCATTCCAAGCTTCTTTGTTTTCGAATAAGAGCGAAGGTTTTGCAGTGCTAGATCCCCTGGAGCTGAGTATCAGGTGATTGTGAGCTGCCTGATATGGGTGCTGGGAACCAAACTCAGCTCCTCTGCAAGAACCAGTACATGCTCTTGACCACTGCGCTGTCTCTCCAGCTTAGCTGCGTATACATACCATTCTTAAGAAGGGGGTTCGCTTAGCTGTCCACACACATGAGCGTGGAAAGAAAGTCGGGAGACTTTCTACCCCTGATTGAGAAGTTTCTAACATGCAACTATAGTATAGGTACAGATGAGGGGGTGAGCTTTACCCCCAAGGCTGCAGCATGGATGAATGAGGAAAATGAGTGAGGAATGGAGGGACTCCTATGGGGAGAGTCACTGGGAAGGAAGGCTCTAGGAAGCTCATATGTTAGGAGCTGATATCCAGCTCCTAAGAGGTGATGATTAAGAGGCTTAAGCCTAGGATATTGGAGAGTGGGATTTCAAAGATGGGCCAGGTTTGGGGATCCGTCACCGAAATGGCTGCATTGGAGAGCTTTCTGCCTTTAGCCAAATCCCCAAGACAATCAGCTCATAAAGAGAAAGGGTTTATTTTGGTTCACGGTTTCAGAACTTCTAGTCTCTCATCAGTTGCCCTCTGCCTTAGAATGGATCAAGCGAGCATAGTGGAGTAAAACTGCTCACCTCGTGGCGAGGGTATGTCGGGGACCGGAAGAGAGCGAGAGCGAGTCTCACCGTCTCTTTCAGGAGCACATCCCCTGTGACTTCTCCCATGAAGTCTCATCTCTGAAGTTTCCAGTGTTTCCCTCATAGTGCCAAGCTGAGAACTAAGTGTTTATCCCAGGAGGCTCTGGGGACCTTCCAGATCCAAATCACAGTGAGAGCTAAATCTGTTCTTAAGTGTGGGGTTAATTAGGCAGCACATTAAAAAAAAAGCAAAGGGTTTTCTAAATTAAAATAGAAAGAGATGTTGGACCACTTGGTGGGAAATAAGATTACTTACTCAATCTACAATAACAGGAAATTCGGAATGCTGTTTCTGTGACTCCCCCAAAGTGAATATTTAGGAAATGAAGAGGGAAAGGCAGTCTTCAGGATGACTGTAGTGTTTCCACAGACTACTGCTAAGGGTTGCATGTTCTTAGCAAAGAGCTGTGTTTCTAGCAACTTGAGGTCCAGGGCAGAGTTTGGAGTCTCCGGAGCACATGTTCGTGGAATCTATTAAATGAATCACATAATTTCATATCTCTCACTGGGAGCTGATGCCAAAAATACTGATTTACATTCAATTTCATTTGCCAGCTTTTCTTAGACCTTTATTGGCGTGGGTGGGTGTAAAGGCAAAAAGGCAAAAAATAATACTCCCACCTCATGGGACAAACTTGGGGTCTTTCCTTGTAGATTTTTCTGTCAGTCACAGAGCATGGAAGCAGCCTGGGCTTGGGAAAGCACAGGACTGTGAGAATTTGTATATCTTTTCTTTTTAGATAATACACTGATATAAAAACCAGACTCCTCATCTCTGCCTGACTGGGCTTTGGCACTGAGCAGCAGAATCATTATCAATGGGCTCCTTTCCCTGTGGCACTGGTCCTGAGTCTGAGGGTGCCCATTAAATAGGGGAGAGGCCCTCCCTTCACTCTGGGACGGTAGAGAATGGGAAGTACTGAGATTCCTCTCTGTGTTCTTTCCATCTAGTGAATAATATATTTTTGTTTATCTGTTTGAGTATATCTGGCAGACTCAAAGCTCCATTTTGCCAGAACCTTCTAACAGGTTTATAAGAGATGGGTTGAGTAATTATATTGCCATTTTTGCTATTATTGTTTGTTTTCCGAAACCGTCTTTCTATGTAGCCAATGCTGACTTGGAACTCACTGTGCAGCCCAAGCTGGGCTCAAGCTCACAACAATTCTCTTGCCACTACATTCTCAGTATTGGGATTATAGGAGTAAATCACCATACCTACCTTGTTTCTGTTATACACCAGACACACACACACACACACACACACACACACACACACGACTGGTTAATTTATTTATTGGCTTTGGAGTCAAGGTAATTAGGTAGCCCAGGCTGACCTAAAACTTATGATCATCCTCCTGCCTCAGTTTTCTTCATGATTTAATTATAGACATGAACCACTATATCAGGCTAAACCATTGTCTAAATGGAATCCATCATCTTTAGATGAAAAAGATATAAACAACTCAAAAATTACCTTCTGAAGCAATGAGTTAAGTAAGAACCAGGGAGGTTTAATTTACGATAAGTTGTTCAATTCATGAGGTTAAAAAAATATGTTTACCAAAGAAATGAGAGTCTATCAGGCGACATAAAAATGGCCAATAGTTTAACAAATTCTTCCATTTTTCTTTTGAAATTCATTCATTTCTTATTAGAAATTGAATGAAGAGTCCCCTTTGCCTTAGTTTAGCATATTATGTTGTCCTGTCTCATAACTTCCTGAAATTCCTAAATAATTCATTGTCATTTTAAATGACTTGATATTAAAGCAATCTTAGCTGTGAGTTTCCCCTCAAGGGTAACTTGGCCTTTACTGTTAGCTTTAAACTACCATCTATGATAACATCTATGATGTTTCCATTAATATTCAAATTCTGCGTGCTTTTATTTCCTATAATTTGGGAAGCCATGTTGATTTAATCTCTGATGGCAGTTTAATTGTATAGTATAATCTTGCTCACTCTTTTCATTAAATATATCATTAAATGCATTTTCTTGTCATACAATGATTGTAGACTATGGTCAGTACAATTTTTAATATTGTGGTTTTTTCCTTCGGCCCTAACAAGCAATTGATTGTGTACCTATTTCATAGGAATTTTAAGACTATGTATTCAGCTCTGTGCAAGAATCAATACCTATATGCATGTAAGTTGATTTAGTAATTACATTTTAAAATTCCTGTGTTCTCTACTACAGAGATTCTTTTTATCTATTCCTACTTTCTGGCATCTACCATAACTAACAGTGATGGAACATCCCTGCTTCTTAAAATGAAGATGATATTAATAGATGAGGAAATACCTTGACCTTAAATGTTCCGTTGAATGGTTTTTGACACCTGCATATACCCACAAACCATCTGAATTCATTTGTTCTTATGGTATCATAATATATTTGGGAAAATTACTCGAGCTTGAAAGTCAAATAACAGTCATGAATAATATATTTTAAGGGTTGCGTTTGGCATACTGCTTTAACAACTATTAATTTGGTTGTATATTCTGACATTCTTGGGCAGGGGCTTGGAGGTGGTACAACCCTGAGGTTTTAAGTATGTGTAGGAATTCCAATGCGTCTAAATAGATAAAACTCTGCCCTAAGGTTAATCCTAATAAAGAAATTGACAATATTGGCTTTGGAAACTGGAGTGAAAATAGATTCAAATGGTGGGGTTCAAATCTAGAAAGAAAATATTTTTTAAGTAAAGATATGGGGGAATATTTTAATAATATTTCAAACAGCCTCTGCCTCTGCTAGTGTCTATCCTTAGTTTTTATTTTCCAAGAGGCACCAGAGCTTTTTAACACTGCGATTTAAGTGTTTGTGCCTTTTCTCCTGCTTTACAGACAATGTTGTGCTGATTTAGAGGTAGTTACATTTTTTTTAAAAACAGACAACTGGAAGCAAGTTTAGGATACTTATAGCAAGAATTGAAGATACAAACAAAAAAAACCAAAAACCTAGAGAGAAATAAAACTGTAAGAAAAGTAACATGCATGAGGTGCCAAGATGCTGTGTGTGAGTCTGTCTGAGCAGTCTAAATACCAAAGATGATTCTGTTTTCTGCAAAGCTGACCACATAGATGAAGAACGGCTAATGACTGTGAACATGTGGTCTGCTGCCACACACCTTTGTCATCTCAGCATGTTTGTGAATATGCTGTTATTCTCCAAACTTTCAGACAGACCTCAACAAGGAGTGGCAAGATGGTGGTAAGATGGGGTATCCTTATTCTGACTCTCTCTTGGTGGTTAGGAGCCAATGGACTGCACCCCATGTTCCGTGATCATGATGAAATTCTCACCAATCATTCGAATTTAAAAGATCCACAATTTTATTTGTTCTCAGAGACGATGAGATATTTCTTCCAATGTATTACAATCCCTGGAATTATCTTGGATGCCACTTCTTTTCAAACAATTTAAAAATTTTGTGTTTTATTCAGCAATACACAAGTATTAGATCTCACCAAAAGTTTAAGTGACATGAAGCACATGGGAGCAAATGGAGTTCTATAACCACTCCCCTATTTGGCTAGCAACTGACTGGATACTATGTGGACCCCTTTCATCACCTGAGGCCACATGACCTTGACTACATCACCTCTGTCTCTGCTTCCTTTTGCCCTCCTGTGAAGCAAGGATACGGCAGTGGTAAAGATGGTGAGAAAAGCACTGCTCAAGCTTGAAGAATGGGGTTCAAATTCAAACACCCAAATGCTGAGTGTGGCAACCTGCCTATCAGCGTTGTGCCCTAAAAGAAGAGATCAGAAGAGGATGACGGATGCCCTGGAGCTGGAGTTACAGGCAAGTGTGAGATGCCTGGCATGGGTGCTGGGAACTAAACTCTGCAAGAGCAGCAAGCTATCTCTCCAGCTCCTTGTTATTGTCTTAAATAGCTGTTGTCACAGGCAGTAACACAATATAGGATTTAGAGATGGAATATTGACATTAAAACTAGAATTTCTCTGAACTTTTATAAGAAATGGTCCATCAAGAGATGCTATATAATTTTTAACTCTATAATTAGCTTCTCACAGTAGAATTTGAGACAAAAATATGTGATGTGCCTGAGATAGCTCATTTTTGTTTGTCCACCTGGCACATATTGGGTTAATATTCTGCCATGGGATTCTTCCCTGAAAGGTTGGCTTCCTCTAAGGTCTCTAAGCTGTAGTAGACATAGTGTAAATTAATGATCACAGCTCAAGTGACAAATCAACATGTAAGGTGGGAGGTTACTTCCATAAATGTAATTAAAACTGCAGTCAAATACACAACATGTTAAAAAGAAACCAGAAGCTGGTGAATCCCAAATTAAGGTAATAGAAAAAATTGAGATAAAGAAAACTATTTTCTCATACCACATCATGGAATCAATTTGGTAAAACAACAGTAAATAAATAAATAAATAAATAAAACCACCACCACCAAAACTCCAACTCATTCACCAAGAACATCCAACGTAACAAAAGCTGGGGAGTGGAGATGGTGACCTTACAGCCACAGCCTTGTTCAAATGGTGCTCAAATAAAGAAACAAAAGATTCCTTTCTATGACTTGGGAATTGCTCTCTGTGTCCCTTAACCCATCCTCAGCTATAGAACAATGGCTGGAGTCATTCATTTGAAAACATACATTGTAATTCTAGAGGTTGACTGACTCCCAGCCAGAGAGAGATGATTACCAGCCTTCCCCTAGATCCTCTACTTTGCCGGTCTTTTCATTTCAGTATTGTTACAGTGCTAGTTTTTACTTTACTTTATTTTGCAATTCAATGTAGTATTTTGTGGTTTAAAACGTATTGGTATTATTGGGATCTAAGGAGAGTGATTCAGTATTTTCTTTTATCTATTTATTTTTTTGGAGTATGTTCCTTACACACAGTGACAGGTTTAACATGACATTTGTTCAAGTATACTGTCCATCAACTTCTTACTGTCTCTGTTGCCAATGCTTCTTTGTCTATATGTATGCATAGAAAGATGTCTGGAATGACCATTTAAAAGTAGGAAATGCTATCTTAAAATAACGTGCACCGGAGGCCCGTGGTTCTTGGGGGATAATCTGGGGCTGTGGACCAGGCTATGCTCATTCCCAGGGTGCAAATAGACCAGCTCCATAGCTCCCAGCACACGGATTCTGGCTTATGTTTTCTTCCATTGACTTACAGCCTCAAAACATTTCTAGAAAAGGTCTCTGCATCATCAGGACAAGTACCCAAGGCTTAGGGTGAGAATGAGGGCAACTTTACTCTGGCTGAACTAGAAGATGATTTGTTTGAAGAGTTAATTGCAGTTCACACCACACTTAAAACAAACCACAGATGCCACTCAATTCAGCTCTCTACGAACTCCCAAGCCATCCACCAGTAGAACTGGCAAAAGTCCCATCCAGATGTGGTGGAGAGAAGTTTTTCCTCTGGCTCAAAGTGAGTCCCATCTTCTCAGATTCTGAGCCCTGCTCTGCATAAACCACTGAATGCTTCTCCACCAGCTCCTCTGCCTATGGCTGTTGGAATGGCTGCCTCCTGGTGTTCCAAAACAAACAAACAAACAGCAAAGTCTCAGTTCCTCGTGGTCAGTAGCACCAAATGTATTTTGGTGAAACTCTTTCTATTTTCAACACCCCATGTTGTTGCCAGACACTCAAAAGATCTTTGCATAGTTTAAGATATACCGTGTGGACAGAAAGGCCAGGGATCCATTTAGAACAGACAACAGGGCTTCTCTACCTCAGTTCCTCCTGCTCCTGCCTGTGTGCTTTGTCTTCATCTGTGCTGTGCTCTAGTGACAGCAGGGATTTAATGTGCCTGTGAAACCACTCTGTCTTTTGTGAGAAGTCAGCAGATTCTGTTACAGATCAATGTGAAACCCATGCTTGAGCAGAAGCAATTCATTGATGAAGATGCCCATTCTTCCTCCTCTTCCCCTTCTCCTCCTTCTTCTCTCCTTCCTTCTCCTCCTTCTTCCTCCTACCTTCTTCTCCTCCTTCCTCCTCCTCCTTCCTTCTCCTCTTTCTCCTCCCCTCCTCCTGCTTCCCTCCTCCCCTCCCTCCCTGCTCTGTCTCTCTTAATCATTTCTCAAGTTAACACACCACAATTCTACTCTGGCATTTATGAGTTCATCTTTCCTCTCAATCTGCCCTTAAGCTTAAGGAACCTAAAACAAAGACAGGTTGAGATTTATCAGATAGCTAACTTCTGGTGTTTTACAGAACTTGATTCTGCAAGGAATTTTTGGCCATAGTTTCACAGCACTGTTTATGATCCCCAAATGATGACTCCAGCACCTTCTAATCTTATCAGATATACTGGACAATCAAGTTCAATGCTGGTTGGATTCTGTGTGGGAGGGGCAGAGAGAGCATGTGTCAGGCACTCAGTTGAGTCTCTTAACAAAAATATGCATTAACAAAATATGCATTTTTTTCTCATAAAGAAACAGAGGCCAGAAGAGTTTACATAACTAGTCTCTAGTCTTCATCCAATAGTGGGGGAATGGTCCAAGATAGCCTGAGTCCAAAACTTGTACTTTTTTACTCTAATGGTCTTACCAGAACTGGGAGGTGTGATGGAGAAGGGGACCAGCTCCCAACAGACTTCCAAATGTTTAGAACATTCTTTATTGCAGACAGCCCAAGGTTGTTTTTCAAGGCCAATGGGGGCTGCTTTACAGCTAGGGTTAGTTAAGACAAGTCCAGGTCCGAGCACCACAAGGAAATTCTTAGGAAGATCTCTGGGGTATCCGGGATCCACGTGGTATGTATTAGGAATGTCTGTGCTAATGAATTGCTTTGAGGATTTCAGCCGAGGAAGTCAGTCTGAGACCCTCCTGCCCATATGGGCCGAGTTTCATTCAATGGGGTCTTTGTTGCAGCCTGACTCTGGAAAGAGGTCAGCTGGTGGTCAGCAGAGGAAACACCACTGAGAAGGCTGGCCCTGAGCTGCCATTGCTCCACTTTCCTTTGGACAAGTTACAAGAAATCTTTTATGGGCAGCAGTGGGGGGAGAGCCGATGGGAGCCAGCTTTGTTCTATTTTTGTAATGTATTTCTGGTCAAGTTAATTCTATGGAAAAAAATCATCAGCGGGTTTGTGTGTTTATGTAGGCCCCTTCGTCTTGCCTCATGCTGCCAAGTTCCCTGAGTCTGCAAGGAAGTGCAACCAGACATGTTCAGCGTCCAGGGTCCTCACCCTGCTGACCCTTTAATCTTACCAAGTTTACCCAGCTCTCTCACAGCAGCGGCTGCATGGAAACTGATCCCTCAGCCCCTGGCTTTTGGCAGGAGGACACTTCCTTCATATGGAAACGTGTTTAATACCAATTTAATGGTCTGTCTAGCCACTGTATGCCCCGAGCCCGCCCTCCTTCCTTGATGCCCATTGGCACAGAGCACGGAAAGCTAGCTTTTAATCACCCATTTCAAATGCCCCCAACTTATTTTTCAGTATGTCCACTGCTTTTCTAATGAGGGTCCCCTCTCCAATTTCTTTTTAATCCTGTGACATCCAACTGCTTCCCGAATTTAAATGATATTCTTAATTTATTTTAATTAAATGTAATTGAGACAGAGAGGACATACCTTTGTTTTCATTTTCTTGTTTGTTTCTTTTTGTTCCTTTGTTTTTTTACCCCCTCTCTTGGTTCTTTTTTTAACATTCAAGGAAGTAAACAAATAGAAATGATTTTGTTGTTGACTCACGAAATGACTGCTAGTGTTTACGGAGATTGAGACTCAGTCTAATGGAAGAGCGCTTCCTTAGCAGGCACTAGTCCCAGGTTCACTCTCATAATAAAATTAATAAATAATAAAACTAATAATGGGAAGAAAAAAGGAAGGCTATGCAAGGAGACACTATTTTGAAGTTGAATCAGTCACTAAATTACATATTGGAGCCAACTTAGCATTATTTTATCAAAGGCCCTTAGACAATGTGTATGCTATATACACAATAGGAAATTACTGAAACTGCCAAGAGTGCAGGAAGTCCTAATATAAACACAGCGCAGCCAGTCATAAAATAGGTGTGCTATTCCATGCGCTACTCACTTGCTTTGTTAAAAGATGAATGGTCAAGGTCAGGCAGCATTCAGGCCAAGCTCTTTCTTAGTTGATTGTTTTGCCTTGCTTTTATTATTCAACATTGTTATTGCCTAAACATTCAATTAATTTTTAAAAATGTATCAACAGAAGCAGGAGTATGCCTACAAAAGTCAGGTGACATCTTCATGGAGTCAGCTCTTCCTTTCCATCTTTACACAGGTTCAGGGCTTTACCTCACGTCTCTCTGTTTGCCCAGCCATCACCTTTACCTAATGAGTCATCTTGTTGGTCCCTAAACTGTCTGATTTTTAAATCCATTTAATTGAAGTCAAAATAGCAATGTGCCTGTGTGAACCACCCTCTAAGTAGTCCTGAGATAGAGACACTTAGTATTCGTGGTTCTCCAATGAGGCTTTCGATTTTTACATTTATAAACCTGTTATCTTTAATATGTGACCATTAGTCTAGAAGGCCTGAAAGGAATGCATTACCTCTGACGACATGAGGTACCTTTCTTATCACCCATGTTCTTCTTTTTACATTTTATTAAACTGTACAAATACTTAATAACAGTAGATGACAAAGAAAAATATTGAGAAAATTTCCAACCACTTCTGTCTCCTCCTTTGCTCTGACATCACCTCTCTTCATGCCTGGGAATTTTTGTAGCATATTTTACGAACCCACACATAACTTTTAAATAGTTACAGTCTTAGGGATTTTGTTTTTGTTTCTGAGACAAAGCCTGAGTGTGTAGTTCTGGATGGCCTGGAACCTTCTGTTTTGACTATGCTGACCTCAAACTCACAGAGATCTACCTGATTCTGCCTCTTGGGTGTTAGAATTTAAAGATGTCTACCATCATGCCTGGGTCATAGTCTTAGGAAGTCTTGTCTTTCACTTAATATTATATTCTTAGCATATACTCTGTTGTTGGAAAAGCTACTTTTTCAACAATATTCTCTTCTATGGGCTTCCATGGGCCAACCAATAGGAAACATTTAATTATCTTTTTAGTAAGGTACATCATATCTGCATAATATACCATTAAGACACTTGTTTATTGAAGTATA
This sequence comes from Rhynchomys soricoides, assembly GCA_019843965.1. Lineage (NCBI taxonomy): Eukaryota > Metazoa > Chordata > Mammalia > Rodentia > Muridae > Rhynchomys > Rhynchomys soricoides. Next base: position 1,568,551 of record JADRCH010000182.1, on the reverse strand, counting down.
TGCTTTTCTAGAAGGGTGAATAAATTTTTGCTTTAGAAATGAGGCAGTAGATCTATCCACAGTGAAAACTGCCAGTTCTAGCTATTTATAAATCTATTTGGCCATGTAAGTAACTGTACTTCTTATATTCATTTTGCCAAAAGAGACAAATAGACTCTAAAGGTAACTAAGAAACATGGTATGGTGTAGAAACATGGTATGGCTTTCAAACCCAGTAATGGCAAATCAAACCCCACCAATGTTGCTCTATGGGATTGAATATGTCACTAGTATCTCTTTGCTTATAACTCTATCTAGATAAGTAGACAGACAGATGATAAGTAGATAAGTAGATGGATGGATGGGTAGATAGATCACTAATATATCTTGTTTATCTGTAGGATGGTGCAGGGTCGACTGTGCTATTACATTCATTGGTGTTAAAAACAGAGTAACTGAAGAAATAAACATAAAAATATATGTCATCTATAACTGTACTTAGCATACAGCATACTCATGAGTCTTCCTCATGATTTTTCATCGTAGACACAAAAGAACTATAAACGGAATTGGTGAAGGGAAGGAGGACTATGTTTTTGGTCGATGGATGATGCTGAGGGCTGTTTAGCCCTCACTTTGTTTTCCAGGAAGAACCTACATTCTTCAGTGTGATATTAACCAAGTTTCCAGAAACAAAATGCTCAAAAGAAAAGTTATCTTTTAGTTTTAAATTTATAATTGTTACCTGGAATTACTTAATTCAACAACAGTCTATTGTCACACTACAACTAAGGAATAAACAGAAAACTGGTGAAAAAAAAAAGAGAAAGAAATGAGGCGATAGCCTATATCTTGTACCCCGATCCGTTTCCATAGCGCAACGCCCACTCTCACATTCTCCTTGTTGAGTGTCATCAATGCAATCTCCTTTGTCTCCAGGGTCAGCAGTCACAGGTGAGGTTTCTAGCTCTTGCTTGCTGCTCCCATTTAAACTTTGGCTTGACACCAGTATCTGCCTTCTATACTGGTATTCATATGGAATATGAATGCGCACAACTAAATAATTAGATGCAATGGAACCTGACCAGTGTAGAGAAAATACCTTGTATTTGTATAGATGTGGCACCTGTCAATTATAAAATTAATGATCTATAGCTTAAGCAGGTACTAGAAGGTGGAACATCCTACAGGATCCTGGTGTGGTGTCAGGAGGGAGATTTGCTCAGGAAGATGTGATAGAAACGGATATGTGGTACCTGAGCACAGATAAGCAGCCATGGAGCAAAATGTAGATCAGAATAAATGGGTTATATTAAGTTATGCTCTAGTCAGAGAAGAGCCTAGAGATATGAGCAAGATAGTTATAAATATATATTTTGATTCTGAGTCTTATTTCTGGAAGCATGGAGCTGGGAGGAAGAACCAGAACTAACTTCTACAGACTAGAACTTAATTTTTCTATACTACAAAATCGAATTTCAAAAGGCATAAAATAAGCACTGCTACTATTAGTATGTGAGATTATCTATGCTACTAACATCATGCAAATAGTATTGATATCTCTCACAGTTTGCCATTTTGACAAGCCATCAATTTGTCCCTAGTATTGTTAAGGCTTTTCTATCATTATTGGATATACTATATACATAGATGTGCAAAGATCAAAATGTAGCCCAATGGGTTTTTATTGTGAATGTACCACGAAACTCAACAGAGTCTTCCCATACTCTCAGTATCTGAGTTGATTGATTTTGTCAACTTGACACAAACTAGTCACTTGGGAAGAGGAACCTCAATTAAGAAATTGTCTCCATCTTACTGGCCCGTGATCATGTATGTGAACATTTTATTGATTGTTTGGTGTTGGAGGGTCCATCACACTGTGGATAGTGGTAACTCTCAGCAGGTAACTCAGCAGGTGTATAAGAAAAGGTTTTATAAGAAAGCAGACTGAGCAAGCCTCGAGTAATAAACCAGTAATCAGTGTTCCTCCACAGTTCCTGCCTCAGCTCCTGTTTGAGTTCTTGCCATGACTTCCCTCAGGGATCAACTGTGATGGACATAGGAGAGCCAAATAAATGCTTTTCTCCTCAAGCTGCTTTTAGTCACGGTGTCTGCCACAACAACAGAGAGCAACATTCTCTAGAAGCCTCCTCGTGTCTCTTCCCATCTTCTTCATACCCCAAGGTAACTGACATTTTAACTCATATCACTGTGCATTGAGTTAGTTGGTTTTTGACATTTTTTTACACGTGGCTTGAGCAGTAAGTCCTTCATTTAAAAAACCCACTATATTTACAAAGCCACATCCCTATAGCAGCATCCGTTAGCCAGCAGTGAGGATACATTCCATCTTACTTGATAGTTTTCAATGTACATGTTTTGTCCATGTTAGATGTTTAATTAGTGCTTTGTTTAGTTTCTTTATTGCTTGAACTTTTGCACATTTATAGATTGACTTTCAGTCATTTTTCATGCACAGTTCCTCAGGTTCACCTCCCTCTCCACTGGGAACTCTCTTTACTGTCCCCTTCTATTTCCTACTTTCAAGTCTTCTTCTTGTGTGCAGACCACTGAGTGTGGGTGAGAAGTAATTTACAGGAGCGAGCACAACTTGTCAGTGGCAATACCACTGAAGAAAATGCCATCCTGTTCTCCAGCTACTGTTAGTGTTCATGAAGAGGTGGAAACATCAATCCACTCACAGTCATTTGGTTGTGGTATAGTATCTGTTCATTCAAATGTGGATTTAATTTGCTACTGTTTATTTTCTGTAAACATGAAATATATTGGCCTGTACTTTTTGATTACATATTGATTTTTTAAAAATTTAAATTGTTTTATTTATTTATATTCCAAATGTTGACCCCCCTTCCTGGTCCCCCTGCAAGAGTTCTTCAGCCTGTCTTCCCTCCCCTTTGTCTGAGAGGGTGCTCCTGCACCCAGTCATCCTCCTCATCACCCAGTGACAGGTCCAAATTGGGATCCATCCTGTGGGTGGACACCAAACCCTGACACTGTTACTGATGCCATGTTGTGCTTGCAGACAGGAGCCTAATTTGATGGTCCTCTGAGAGGCTCTACCAGCAGCTGACTGAGACAGATGCAGATATTTACATCCAGCCATTGGACTGAGATCAGGGACTCCAATGAAAGAATTAGGGGAAAGATTGAAGGAAGTAAAGGGATGATAACCCCATAAGAAGATCAACAGTACAAACTTATTTTTATGACAAATATACTAACTATGATGAAAAAAACCCACACAGACACAGACAGACACACGCACACACACTTTCTGTGCTCATATTTATTTTATTGAGACTGGAGATGATAAAATATCACATGTATATTAAAGCCATAAATTAAATTGATAAATAGTAAGAAAAGTCCTAGTAAATACAAAATGGAAAGGAATTTCCTTTAAATGATAAAGGGTGGGTGTGTATCAGAAGATTTCCCCAATATCCTACTGAAGGATCAAGTATGAAATTGAGAAAGAAACAGAGATGCCCCTAGGCCAACCTTTCTTCAGTATTCTGCCACTGCAACAGAGAAGAAAAGCCAACAGCATGGTTGTGCTGGAGAAAAGCCTCCTAGAATTAATAAGTTAATGTAACAAGTTTGCTGGTATCCAGATCAAAATAAAAATCACTAATACCTCTAAATGACCCCTTATTAGAGCTTAAAAGGATTATTGACTTAACTACAATTTATTTGAATTTAATTATTGGGAAGGGAAGCATAATCAAGTTTCTACCTAAATAATCAGAACATTAAATGCAGGGTGATGCATTTTGTAATCATACAAAAACACAAAATTTACAACATAAAAGGCATGTTGCCAAAAGGGAATTCAGATGTTCAGCAATGAAAACACAGCCATTGCCAATGTTAAGCAGTTGTATGGCCACCATCTTTGCTTTAGACTTACTTTTATTTGTGTGTGAATACACTACATGTGTTCACGTGCTTGTGGGTGACCAAAGAGGTACTTTGATCCCTGGAGACCGAATTATAGGAAGCTGTGAGCCACAGGACACTGACACTGAAGTCTGGTCATCAGCAAGAGCAGCCAGTGATCTAAACCACTGAGCCAGCCTCTGTTTTCCCTTTCTTAAACCCTTTAAATGTCAGTTCATTGTTCATATAAAAGGCTGATGTGTGCATATTTTTTAGAGTTCTTTAAGTGTACCTTTAATGGCTATGCCTTCATATGTCATTTATATTTAAATACAGTTAATTTTTAGCACCGTCAAAATGCAATAGTGTAAGGCCCTGCCTACCTCAATCCCACCAATTCTGCAGGATTTGGTCATTTTTCCAGTGCCTTTGATGAGCAATCCTGTTTGTTTTGAGTTGCTGAAATTTAATTCCTTTCCCAGTGAGGGATGAGATGGCATCTTAGTGTCTATCAAACTGTAAGTTCTGTAGTTATCTTCTTTCAGAAAAATTCGATTCTCTACTCCTGGAGAATGAGGTAAGGAGGAGATATGTGACTTATCCCAATGGCACTACTTCTAAGCTTCGTGCTGAAAGCAGCACTCAATTGTTCTTTTGCTGCGTCCATGGTTGTACTGATTGTGTTGGGGAGCTTATGATGTATAAACACAGACTTGGACTCTGTTTCCAGATGTTTTCTCTGCTGTGTGAATTACAGGAGCGAGCAGGGCCAGGGGTTTCTGCAGGTAAGATCATTTCTCCTGCTGCTGCACCTAAAGAATATTCTGTTTTGAAATGATCTTACAGTATTCTTGAGGGAAAGGGGTTCTGGGAACAACCACTGTCTTTTGTTGTAAGCTGATTGGAACCCTATTCCAAGCAAAGCAGAATCATAAAAATAAATCTGCTGCCCCAAATGAAAAATGCATTCCATATAAAAGATGCTGGAGTTATCTGAGAAGAGATAATGGAGTGCTGAGCATATTATGTCATTTTGTTCTAAAATTTGATTTAGTTTCCTGAACTTAACCTTAAAAGTAACTGCCAGATTTTTCTATTGCTTAAAGAATGCTACAGCTAAACAAGAAGCTGGAGTGCATTCTGCTAGGAAGCGTTTCCTTCTTAGTTCTGGAGCATCCGAGACAATCCCCTACCCTGGCCTGAGTCTTCAATGAGTGGTTAGGTATACGTTCTTGTATGCAATGTAACCCCTAAACGTTACATTGGGAAAATTCTCTGCTTGCAAAGGAATAGACTGCCTGTCGTAGAGCTATATCAAAAGAGGCTGTAACACAGAACAAAGAGAACCCCATCCAAGACTGTTTGCTGTCTGCTCAGTTTCCTCTGCTATTGACCTTGTACACTAACATGTAACATCTGTGATGAAATGAACCAGTTGGTTAGCCTGACTAAACGCCATGTGTTGCATGCCCTCTGTCTTCCCCTAAGTTTTGATTCTCCCAGAATCCCACCCAGGACACCGCAATGCATCCAGTCATTTGTCTCTTTAGACTCCTTATGGATTTGACAGTCTCTCGGCTTACTTGTTTGGGGTGACCTTCCTGACTTTGAGGAACAATGATCAGATTTTTACAGACACTCGTTTCTCCCAGTAGACTGCAGTTTTAAAATTGTTTGGAGAAAGACTGAAGAGATAACTGCCATACTTACCTCAGATCACTGTTAGCCACTGCGGACAGGACTTACCAGGGTTGCTATTGACCTTGGTCTCCTGGCTGGGCCACTGTTTGTTCATTATCTCCTGCTACATTACTCCTCTTTCCACATTGCCCTTTTAGACGAATTTACTCTAGGAGGAAACACTGGGCTCCATATCTTTGAGACTAGAATACATACCTAAAGTATTTGGACTCATCCCTATGGGAAATTGCCTATTTCTTTCAATTTATTTATGTGAATATGGACTCATGAATATCTTTTTTTTTTAAAGATTTAGCTAGTTAGTTAATTCATGAGTACTCTGTAGCCATTTTTGACACACTAGAAGAGGCATCAGATCCCATTACAGATGGTTATGAGACACCATGTAGGTGCTGGGAACTGAACTCAGAACCTCCGGAAGAGCAGCCAGTGCTCTTAACTGCTGAGCCATCTCTTCAGCCCATGAATATCTTTCGTTTTATTTATTTTTTTGCTGTGGGTTTCATTGCATGTTGTTTATATTATTACTTGGACAGGCCATTAAAAATCTTTTGTAGTTTTTTGAAAACCAAACATTTTAAATTTTATACAATTTTTTTTTAAGTCACCATTTTGATTTCTCTGGATATATGTCTCACAATCTATTATTTGAGTCATTTTCTCACATTTATTGTCTGTTTCCCTCACTATGCCTACTGCTATGTGAGGGCAGTCTTCTCTCATCTGGTCCACCATGCTACTTTTCAGATTTAATACCTGGTATGTGGGGGTGACAAAGATAGTGAACATCCCATAGACATCTAAAACCTGCTAACTCACAAGTATTCTGCTTTCAGACTTGCTTCTACTTGTGGCTACACCAAACTAGAAAATAAATGAGCCTTTTCCACCTCCCACATGCAATCAATATTGGGACAAGTTAGTTTTACTGTCAATTGGACGTAACCCACAGTCACCTGAGAAGAGAGAACCTCAGTTGAAGAACTGCCACCATCAGATTGGCCCCGGGGCACGTCTGTGGGGCATTCTCTTGTTCTCTAACTAATATTGGAGAACTCAGTTCACTTCAGTTGGTACAATCCTTGGGCAGGTGATCCTGCGCTGTATAAGAAAGCAATCTGGGGTCCATAAATCAAATCCCTCGATGGTTCCTGCTAGGGTTCCTGCCTGACTTCCCTCAGTGATGAACTATGACCCAGAAGTGTAAACTGAAAGAAACCATTTCCTCCCCAGGTTGCTTTGGGTCAGTGTTTTATCACAGCAACAGAAAGAAAACGAAGACAGCCTCCAAACCCCTCTCATCACAGATATCTGATGAATGACTCTCTAATCTTACCCCAACTTTTAGCCTGTGCTGCCTCTGCTCTCACTATTGGTTCTCATATCTCTCTGGCCAACCTTGAGCTTTCCCATCGCCTCTGGTGTTCACGCTGCAGTGTTTCTAACCCCTGATTCTGGATTTATTACCCTGGAAAGCAGCCCTGGCAGCACCAGTGCTGTGCTTACAGGCCTCTGTTGGCTACAGTTACTGTGGATTAAGTCCAAATTCTTTACAAGGAACTTGAAGCCATTCAGAATTTAGAGCTTCTAAATTCTTCCCTGTTCTCTGTTGTGTTTCTGAAGGCCTCCTTTACCATTTAAATCTCAAATATTCTATACTCTCTCCAGACCTAAGAACACCCTTCTCTTGCCTTTTCTTATTTGTACCACTGAGGACACCAAAGCACGCAAACTAACTTGGGATCCAGAGTCATCTTTCTGTTCTTATAAGGGGCAATCAAGTGACCTCATGGGGAAGTGAATCTGGGAGTCACACAGCTGCTTGCTGATGGTGGGTTGAGATCGTGGGTCCCTCATTCCAAGTCTAGCGTTGTTTAAAGTACTGTGAAAGGACCTGAGGGGAAGACTGAGATTCAAGTGAGAACTGAAACTAGTGGATAGCAGGATGAAAGTCACAATGGAAGCCAACTCTATGACCTACGAATTCTACCAAACTTGGGTAAGCTGTGGTCCAGCTTTTATACCTCACAGTCCTGTGACAGCAGCACATAGATAGTCCAGCCAAAGAACATATGGAACCCATGCCCTTCTTATTGCCCAAGAGTCCCCTTGGAGGGCAGAACATCTCTGTAAGCATGGTGTGCCAGTGTCTGCATTGACTTAGGTGTGCATGTTTTCATTCTTATACTTTTTAGTTCAGGTTTTATTTAGGTTTCAAAATTGCAAAGAGCTTACCTGGATAGGATGTGGCTCACAGCTCTTTCCTGGGATAGCAAGATACAGGAGGAGGTTTTCATGTTATAAGAGGAGCCATGAGAAGGGAAGAGGATCCTACTCTTAGAAGGCTATGAAAATGGGCAGGGCAGGTACCATGGAGGCCCATCTGTAAGTCTGTACACAGGACTAGAGTCATGTGAGGTTCAACCTGGCTGGTAGAAATGATTACTTCTGCTTGCATTTAATCTAAAAATAATTAGAATTAATGGTACATTTAATTACATACAGTCTATTTTATCTTATTGTTTGAAGCAAGACTTCATGTAGCCTAGGTTGATTAGGTTGATTTGTAACCTAAGCCCTTTAACTTTTGATATTCCTACATCTGCACCTTCTCCCTACCCCCAAGGCTGGGATTGGAGATGTCTGCTATGCCTGGTTTATGCAGGGCTGGTGATAGAACTTCACCAACTGAGCCATCTGGGGACCTGTACTCTAGAAAACACAATCATATACACGATCACATTTTATTTTTACACAAACTCTGAACAAGATGTATCTTTAAAATGTGTGTGTGTGTGTGTGTGTGTGTGTGTGTGCATATTTCTTGTGTATGTTTCTCCCACTTTGATCCTATTTCCTACTACCTAACACAGACCCTGAAGAAAGAGTCAGTTTCAGAACCAGTGATAAGACTGGCCAAGTTTGACTTTAACAAATCCATCTTCATGACCATGGGTTTTAGATCCATCCACTGGAGTCTGGTGGGCTTATTGGTGGGAAGGCAGCTGAAGATAATGTTTGCTCTTTCACCACTAGAGTCTATCAATATCCAGAAAAGAGAAGGACCACCTTCAGTATCCAGCAGAGAGGCAAAGGACCCTGTGAGCCATAATTGACCACTAACAGATATAATCTTGTGCAAGCTCATTGCAAGTAGAAGCAGTTGTCATGAAATTATGATGTCACTGACTGTGTCATGCCAGAAGATAGAGGAAAGGGACTTGTAGGGAGGAAGGGAGAATAGAAATGGTTGAAGAGTATACACAACAAGTGTGGAGTGTGTGTGTGTGTGTGTGTGTGTGTGTGTGTGTGTGTGTGGTGTGGTGTGGTGTGACAGTAATCAGAATGTACTATTTACATGTATTAAGTTGTCAAAGAACAAAATAAGTAAGTTATAGAAATAAATAAATAAATAAATAAATAAGTAAATAAATAAACACTGGATAAGACTGGATTTCATTTTTAGAGGCCGAAAAGTAGATGGTGATTTGGATGGGGGAAAAGGAGTCAGAAGGCAGGGGAGGTCTCCTTGCAGGAAGACCCACAAGGAGTGCAGAGGGGACCGGATGCTAATGTGACTCAGGACAACACTCCTTGCTGAGCTGGGCCTGTGAAGACATATCAATGAACAGTTGCCAACAAGTTCAAGGCCTCACAGCAGCAGATGGGAAGTTCAGATGATTCGGCAGAAGTTGTGATAAGAAGGGGAAGGTTCACTGGAGCTGAAATGAACAAGATGGTTGGAATTTTTCTGGATGGTGGGGTAACAGAAGACACACTCAGACACTGATGGAGGCAGGAAGTGACTACAAATGTACACTTGCCCACAACTTCTGACTCTTCTGTAGAGACTAGTATTACAGAGGGCCACTACAGAAGGGTGGCCAGGAGGGATGGTCTGGACTCCAACAGCCTGGCCCCATGCCTTGCCGTAAGATGACCAGCCAAATGCCAGCTACTCCCAAAGTCTTCCTTTGTTTTTTGCTACCACAGTGTCCGGGCTAGCCAACTGGTGGTTACTAACCTGAGTGTGACAGGAGTTAAGTTGGCTGAGGCAGATCAAGAAAGGAGGATGGTGGCCTGAAATGGTAAAGTAAAAAAGCCCTGGGCCAGCCTCATTGGAAACCAGGAAAACACAGCTGAAAAGAATAATGCAATATTTAAATTAAAATTAAGTTTAAAAGACTTACCAATTTTATTATTTATGTGTACATGTATTTAAGTGAGCGTACTGAGTCATCAGAGGACAGAAAAAGGCATCTGATCTCCTTAGCTGGAGTTACAGGCTTGACATGGTGCTGGGAACCAAACTTGGAAGAGCTGTAAGTGCTCTTAACTACTGAGCCATCTCATTTGCCCCATTAATGCAGTATTTCTTCATCCGATAGAATGAGGTTGATAACACCTAGTTGTTTTGAGTATTTTTCCATGACTGCTAATGACAAGACTTTCTAGAGAGGCATTAGCGAGTGATATCATTTAAATTAAAAATACCTTATGCTCCAGTGGTCCTCAGTCTTTCCATTAAGAACATGTCCAGTAGTCCTCAGTCTTTCCATTAAGAACATGTGAAGTACGAGTGAGAAGCACACTCATTGCCAGGATTAGGGCTAGAGAAGAGGCAAGAATTTCACTTTAGTCAGCAATGTTTGACTTTAACAGAGAGGATGCTTGTGTTTATTAACATATAGATTATGTGTCTATATATTCACATATATAGAAGCTATCTGAGGGGAAATCTGAGGGATCTGTGCTTCTTAGAGACCAGGGAGGATCACTGCAACATGCTTTCAGTACCCCCTGAGAACTCACACTAGCCTCAAATTCCAGAGCACAGCTCTACTCTGCTCTGCCTGGCTGCCCCAGGCTACATGGATTTATTTGAGTTTATTGCTGCCTGATTTGTCACTACAAAAATAACATAAAGTCATTAAAGAACACTTGGAAGATACAGGAGAAACAAGATAGAGATCATAAACTCTTCATAGTGCTACAGCGCATCTGTAACTGCTGATAAGCTGCTTTACTTCAAAGCCATTTCTAGTATATAGCATACCTAATTCTAATCATGCAACATGTATTCCATTGCATATTCTGATCTTAATATTATTGTGATGACTATCAACATAGTGTCTGCTCATTGTAGTATATATTAATTGAGGGTAGAACATTTGGAGATTGGGATGAAAATCGTAAAGGAAAAAGAACAAATCACCCAGGTCCTTATCTCCAGGACAAACATTTTTTTTGTTGGTCTGTTCATTTCTTTATATAAGTTTCTAAAGTCAAAAACAAAACACTTGCCAGGCAGTGGTGTAGCACACCTTTAATCTCAGCACTCGGGAGGCAGAGGCAGGCAGATTTCTGAGTTCGAGGCCAGCCTGGTCTACAGAGTGAGTTCCAGGACAGCCAGGGCTACACAGAGAAACCCTGTCTTGAAAAAACAAAACAAAACAAAACAAAACAATTTTAAAAAATTAAAAATTGAAAAATAAAAACAAAAACAAAAACAACAAAAAACAAAAACAAAAACCACTTGCTCCTGATTGATCAACAATACACTTTCATTGCAGGATAGAGAGAAATCAAGCTGGAACAGACTTGAAATTTTTCTCCCTGCTGGCTCACTTTCATAGCACCAGAAGATGTTATAAAAACAACTGAAGAAGAAAACTTATCAATGGTTATTACTAAGCCATGAACTTTGAATGTTACAGTTCTGACACACTAAACAAGATGTGCCCATTGATGCAATAGTGACTTGAACTTTAGGGAAGTAACCAATCACTTCCTGGCTTGGTTCACAGGAAGGAATTTTTTTGCCTGATATTGTAAACCTAGCTAGAAACCCATGGCTCAGGATGTCATAGGTCCTACTGGGCAACCTACTATGTTTGCTTTGTTGAATGGGCATGTTACCAAACTCTCCTCTAAGTATTTGTTTATAACTCATAGATTAGTGTATCCTTTGCCTTGGTCAGAAAAGCTTCCTTCTGCATTGGGCAGGAATTTACATGGAGACTGGTCAAAATATTGAGAATATGTGATGGTTGAGTGCTTAGTCCTAAATGAGACATCTATAATCAACCCCTTCCAGGTTCAAAAGCATTGTGGAAGAAGAAGAGGAAAGAATATAAGAGCCAAAGCATATGGAGAATTTCTGTGGAAAAGCTGTCTTTTCAACATGAAATGGCCATTGCACTCATGAACATAGCTGTGGTTACCTCCTGCACAAAGCCTGAACAAGATCAAGCCAGCAAGTTCGGTTGGCTTTCCAGTAGTCAACATTGCCCGGATTCAGTGAATTATAAGCAAAGAGGATCATATGAAGTTGGCAAGGGGATGTATTTATGGAGACATGGAAGAGGGGGAGTTTGGAGTAGATTTGATCAAGACACCGTGTATAGATTATGACATTGCCAAAGAATAAATACAAGAAATTTAAAATGCACATGTTTTGGAAGTTTAATCACAAGGAACATCAAGACGCACTAGATATAAGAGAATAAGAGAGGGTTATTTAAAGTGGGTCGTTCAAACCCAGGCATGAGGATTCCAGGGCTGCTTGCACTATTGCTTTTTATGATTAAAAAATAATTTTCCTTGAATGTCATGGTATCAATATTTGCTGCATGGGCTACTGTTTTTAGAAAAACTTAATGACTCCAAATAATGAACAAAAAATTGGTATCCCACAACAAAGAAATCCTGCAGGTCAGTGCAGCCTGCTCTGCTTCTGTCTTGTTGTTTTATCTGTGTGTCATTTTATCTGAGTTTCATTTCAAGGAAGTTTCTCATGAAGGGAATGAGGACAATGAATTTTCTAAGCTTTTGTTGATGTATAAATGCTTTTTCTTTGGAATAGTGAACAACATGGAACCCTGCTTTGTTTCTCTCTCCAGTCCTAAGATCTGACCTCATTGTTCTCTGGTACCAATCTCACAGATGCTAAAATCAACTTTTGTTCTTTTCATTGAAACATTTTTATTTTCCCTGATAGGAATCTTGCTAAATGTTCTTATAACTTTTTTTATTTATTTATTTATTTATTTATTTATTTATTTATTTTAAATTTGAGATAGGGTCTTTTGTAGCCCATGCTGGCCTTAAATAGCTGATCTTCCTACCCAGACTTCTTCAACTATGTGTTCAGGATGGTCTTTGTGAGACAATTTTGATCTGTAGCCAACACTGGTTATTTCATTACATTTCTGTAAAAACAGGACTTTTCCCTTCAATTTCAAACTCATTCATTCTATTAATTGTACTGTATATTCTCTCAGTCCTATGTTGAAGCCCCTATTCCTCCACTATTTGTAACCATTGTGTGCACCAGGGCCTGTGACCTCTCAGCCAAGTTTGGCTTCCATTTTTCATAATAGCTTTGGAGCTCATTGCTCTGAGCACTCCCAGCCATATCCTGGTAACAGTCAATCTAGCCTTCTTAAGGATGCTGCCAGCCCACAAAAAAAATCTCTTGATAATCTAATAATTTTCCTTTAATTTCCTAAAAAACTACACCATGAAGACAGAAGGGTATGTGGATAGGAACAGGAGAAACTGTCCTTTGTGTGCTTCTCTGAAAAAAAAATAATGGTCACAGGAGTGAGAGGACAACTGGCCCCTGGAAGAGCAGGGATCAGAAGTGTTGGCTTAATGCCCTCCTGCCCTCCCTTGACACACAACTCTAAGGCCAGCTGGCAGACACCCAGCACTCTGCACTGAACCCTTTGATTGAGAGCCTTACCCATACCTCACACGATCCTACAGCATGGACACATCGTAACTACCCCCAGTTTACAGGGACAGAGATTAAGTCAGGAACTGAACTCTCTTGCTCAAGCTGGTTAAGGCAGGAACAGAATAAGGATTCAAATGTAAGTGGTCATATTTGGTGCCAGACTCTGCCCCAAATACTACTCTATCTTTAGAAAACAAACCTAGAAAAGACCAACATTCCTGGTCAGATGAGATCATTGATGTTCAGTGACACCCAACAGGTGAAATTCTCTTCATATGAAGGGCTCTCTCTCTCTCTCTCTCTCTCTCTCTCTCTCTGTCTCTCTTAGATCTGTTGCTTATGGAGGCTCTCCTTCCAGATGCAGGATACACCTGTTAATCCTCACTCTGATTCTTGCTTAGGTGTCACCTAGAATTTTGTTTTTAAGAATATTGTCTTGGGAGGGACACAGAGGAATGACTGGGATGGTAAAAGTGGAGGATGGCATGGCTGATGAGATAGCTGATATGTATCTTCTATGCAAGCATAAAGCCCTAGACTCAGATACCCAGCATTCCTACAAAAAGCCAAGCATGGCCATGTGCCTATAACTGTAGTGCTGGAGAATGGGGATGGATCCCTGGTGATTTCCTTCTTGGTGGGAAAGGTACAGTAACAGGAATGTGAGGTTGGGTACATTTTATCTGCTTCACTTTCTCCTTTTTATTGACAAGGACACTAACTCATGAACTGATGCTACCACATTTAGCGTTGTCTTTCCACTTCAATTAAACTAATCTGGACATATCCAGAAAATTGTAGGGATGATTCTAGATCCTGTCTGTTCAAAGATGGTTCAGGAATGTAGTTCTGTGAGGAGAATTTTGAGCACTTGTGTGAATACACCAAGAAAATAGGACAAGAGTCCTGTGACCTCAGCTGTTTCAAAACATGGGATTGATTGTTTTTAGAAAATGTTTTTGCCCTCCTTCCAGGTGTAACAGATAGATGTAGATTTACTTCCAATTACACAGTGCTCCAAACCCAAATTCGTCTCAGAGAGAGCTGGCCTTCAAGGAGTATTGGCACCGAAGTGTGCAGGAGGGACACGATACAGTCAGAGAGAGTAAGACCAGCTAACACCAGAGATAACCAGATGGTGAAAGGCAAGGGCAAGAACATAAGGAACAGAAACCAAGACTACTTGGCATCATCAGAACCCAGCTTTCCCACCACAGCAGGCCCCGGATACCCCAACACACCAGAAAAGCAAGACTCAGACTTAAAATCACATCTCATGATGATGATAAAAGATTTTAAAAAGGAAATAAATAACTCCCTTAAAGAAATACAAGAGAACACATGTAAACTAGAAGCCCTTCAAAAGTAAACACAAAAATCCCTTAAAGAATTACAGGAAAACACAACCAAACAGATGAAGGAAATGAACAAAACCATCCAGGAATTAAAAATAGAAATAGAAACAATAAAGAAATCACAAAGGGAGACGATCCTGGAGTTAGAAAACCTAGGAAAGGAGTCATAGATGCAAGCATCACCAACAGAATACAAGAGATAGAAGAGAGAATCTCAGGTGCAGAAGATACCATAGAAAACATTAACACAACAGTCAAAGCAAATGTAAAATGCAAAAAGCTCCTAACCCAAAAACGTCCAGGAAATCCAGCATACAATGAGAAGACAGAGCCTGAGGATAATAGGTATAGAAGAGAGTGAAGATTCCCAACTTAAAAGGACCATTAAATATCTTCATCAAACTTAGAGAAGAAAACTTCCTTAACCTGAAGAAAGAGATGAACATAAATATACAAGAAGCCTACAGAACTCCAAATAGATTGGACCAGAAAAGAAATTCTTCCTGTCACATTATAGTCAAAACACCAAATACATAAAATAAGGAAAGAATATTAAAAGCAGTAAGGGAAAAAGGTCAAGTAACATATAAAGGCAGACCTATCAGAATTACACTAGACTTCTCACCAGAGACTAGGAAAGTTAGGAGATCCTGGGCAGATCTCATACAGACTTTAAGAGAACACAAATGCCAGCCTAGGCTGCTATACCCAGCAAAACTCTCAATTATCATAGATGGTGAAACCAAAATATTCTATGACAAAACCGAATTTGCACAGTATGTTTCCACAAACCCAGCCCTACAAAGAATAACAGATGGAAAATGCCAACACAAGGAGGGAAACTACACCCAAGAAAAAGCAAGAAATGCCAGACAGTGGTGGCACATGCCTTTAATCCCAGCACTTGGGAGGCAGAGGCAGGCAGATTTCTGAGTTGGAGGCCAGCCTGGTCTACAGAGTGAGTTCCAGGAGAGCCAGGGCTGCACAGAGAAACCCTGTCTCAAAAAACCAAAAAAAAAAAAAAAAAAAAAAAAAAGAAAAGAAAAAGCAAGAAAGTAATCTGTCAACTCAAAAGAAGATAGTCACACAAACATAAAAATAATATCGAAAATAACAGGAAGCAACAATCACTATTCCTTAATATCTCTTAACATCAATAAACTCAATTCCCCAATAAAAAGACATAAACTGACAGACTGGATACATAAACAGGACCCAGCATTTTGCTGCATCCAGGAAACACACCTCCATGTTAAAGACAAACACTACCTCAGAGTAAAGGGCTGGAAAACAATTTTCCAGGCAAATGGCCCCAAAAAACAGGCTAGAGTAGCCATTCTAATATCGGACAAAATCGATTTTTAACCAAAAGTCATCAAAAAAGAAAAGGAAGGAGACTTCATACTCATCAAAGGAAAAATCTACCAAGAAGTACTCTCAATTCTGAACATCTATGCCCCGAATGCAAGGGCTCCCACATTCATAAAAGAAACTTTACTAAAGCTCAAAGCACACATTGCACTTCTCACAATAATAGTGGGAGACTTCAACACCCCACTTTCAACAATGGACAGATCTTGGAAACACAATCTAAACAGAGACACATTGAAACTAACAGATGTTATGAACCAAATGTATTTAACAGATCTCTATAGAACATTTTATCCTAAATCAAAAGAATATACCTTCTCCTCAGCACCTCATGGTACCTTCTCCAAAACTGATCATATAATTTGTCACAAAACAAATCTCAACAGATATAAGAAGACTGAAATAATCCCATACCTCCTATCAGATCGCTACAGATTAAGGCTGGTCTTCAATGGCAACAAAAACAATAGAAACACCACATACACATGGAGGCTGAACAACACTCTACTCAATGATAACTTGGTCAAGGAATAAAGAAAGAAAGAAATTAAAGACTTCCTAGAATGTAATGAAAATGAAAGTACAACATACCCAAACCTATGGGACACAATGAAAGCATTGTTAAGAGGAAAACTCATAGCTCTGAATGCCTCCAAAAAGAAACTGGAGAGAGCATACATTAGCAGCTTAACAGCACACCTGAAAGCTCTCGAACAAAAAGAAGCTAATACACCCAATAAAAATAGAAGGCAGGAAATAATCAAATTAATGGCTGAAATCAACCAAGTAGAAACTAAAAGAACTATACAAAGAATCCACAAAAACCAGGAGCTGGTTCTTGGGAAATTCAACAAGATAGATAATCCCTTAGCCAGACTAACCAGAGGGCACAAAGACAGTATCCAAATTGATAAAATTAGAAATGAAAAGGGAGATATAACAATAGATTCTGAGGAAATTAAAAAAAACATCAGATCCTACTACAAAAGCCTATACTCAACAAAACTGGAAAATCTGGATGAAATGGACAAGTTTCTAGACAGATACCAAATACCAAAGTTAAGTCAGGATCAGATAAACCATCTAAGCAGTCCCATAATGCCTAAAGAAATAGAAGCAGTCATAAACAATCTCCCAACCAAAAACAGCCCAGGACCAGATGGGTTCAGTGCAGAATTCTATTAAACCTGCAAAGAAGACCTAGTACCAATACTCTTAAATCTATTCCACAAAATAGAAAAAGAGGGAACACTACCCAACTCATTTTATGAGGCCACAGTTGCACTGATACCAAAACCCCACAAAAACCCAACAAAGAAAGAAAACTTCAGACCAATTTCCCTTATGAATATCGATGCAAAAATACTCAATAAAATTCTTGCAAACTGAATCCAGGAACACATCAAAAATGATCATTCACCATGATCAAGTAGGCTTCATCCTAGGGATTCAGGGATGGTTCAATACCCAGAAATCTATCAATGTAATCCAGTACATAAACAAACTCAAAGGAAAAAAAAATGGTCATTTCATTAGATGCTGAAAAAGCATTTGACAAAATTCAACATCCCTTCATGATAAAAGTCTTGGAAAGATCAGGAATTCAAGGACCATACCTAAACATAGTAAAAGCAATATACAGCAAACCAGTAGCCAACATCAAACTAAATGGGGAGAAACTCGAAGCAATCCCACTAAAATCAGGGACTAGATAAGGCAGCTCCTATCTCTCCCTATCTATTCAATATAGTACTTGAAGTTCTAGCTAGAGCAATTAGACAACAAAAGGAGGTCAAAGAGATACAAATTGGAAAGGAAGAAAACAAAATACCACTATTTGCAGATGATATGATGGTATACTTAAGTGACCCGAAAAACTCCACCAGAGGTCTGCTACAGTTGATAAACAAGTTCAGCAAAGTGGCTGGATACAAAATTAACTCAAGTAAATCACATAAACAGGCTGAGAAAGAAATTAGGGAAATGACACCCTTCACAATTGTCACAAACAATATAAAGTCTCTTGGTGTGACTCTAACCAAACAAGTGAAAGATCTATATGACAAGAACTTCAAGTCTCTGAAGAAAGAAATCCAAGAAGACCTCAGAAGATGGAAAGATCTCCCATGCTCATGGATCAGCAGGATTAATATAGTTAAAATGGCCATCCTGCCGAAAGCAATCTACAGATTCTAAGCAATCCCCATCAAAATCCCAACTCAATTCTTCATAGACTTAGAAAGAGCAATTCTCAAATTCATATGGAATAACAAAAAACCCAGGATAGCAAAAACTATTCTCAACAATAAAAGGACTTCTGGGGGAATCAGTCTCCCTGACTTCAAGCTGTACTACAGAGCAGTAGTGATAAAAACTGCATGGTATTGGTACAGTGACATGCAGGTAGATCAATGGAATAGAATCGAAGACCCAGAAATGAACCCACACATTTATGGTCACTTGATCTTTGACAAAGGAGCTAAAACCATTCAGTGGAAAAAAGACAGCATTTTCAACAAATGGTGCTGGTTCAACAGGTGGTCTACATGTAGAAGATTGCAAATTGATCCATTCCTATCTCCCTGTACAAAGCTCAAGTCCAGGTGGATCAAGGACCTCCACATAAAACCAGATACACTGAATCAAATAGAAGAGAAAGTGGGGAAAACACATGGACACTGTGGAAAAGTTCCTGAACAGAACACCAATGGCTTATGCTCTAAGATCAAGAATCGACAGATGGGACCTCATAAAGTTACAAAGCTTCTGTAAGGCAAAGGACACTGTAATAGGACAAAACAGCAACCTACAGAATGGGAAAAGATCTTTACCAATCCTACATCCGATAGAGGGCTAATATCCAATGTATACAAAGAACTCAAGAAGCTAGACTCCAGAGATTCAAATAACCCTATCAAAAAATGGGGAAGAGAGCTAAACAGAGAATTCTCAACTGAGGAAACTCGAATGGCTGAGAAGCACCAAACATATTACTACCTGAGGACTCAGCTATTCCACTCTTGGGCATATACCCAGAAGATGCTCTAAAGGCACATGCTCCACTATGTTCATAGCAGCCATATTTATAATAGCCAGAATCTGGAAACAATCCAGATGTCCCTCAACAGAGAAATGTATACAGAAAATGTGGTACATTTACACAATGGAATACTACTCAGCTATTAAAAACAATGACTTCGTGAAATTCGCAAGCAAATGGATGGAACTTGAAAATATCATCCTGAGTGAGGTAGCTCAGTCACAAAAGAATGAACATGGTATGTACTCACTGATAAGTGGTTATTAGCCCAAAAGTTTGGAATACCCAAGAGTCACTTCACAGCAACCATTTGGCTGAGAGTGAGGTCCCAGATGGAGGAGCTAGAGAAGGGACTGAAGAAGCTGAGGGAGTTTGTAGCCCCATGGAGGGAGCAACAGTGTCCATTGGCCTGACCCCCTACCCCCAATGCTCCTGGAAACTAGACCACCAACCAAAGAATACACATGGAGGGACCCATGGTGCTGGTCACATATGTGGCAGAGGAGGGCCTTGTTGGCCATCAGGGGGAGGAGAAGCCCTTGGGCCTGAGGATGTTAGATGGCCCAGTATAGGAGAATACCAAGGCGGGAAGATGAGAGTAGGTGGGTGGGTGGGTGGGTAGGGGTATACCCTCATAGAGGCAGGGGGAGAGGGGAGGGCATAGGGGGTTCCAAAGGGGAGACCTGCCTGGAAAAATGGAAACATTTGAAAAGTAAATAAAATATCAAAAAAAAAAAAAAATAGTCTCAAGCTTCTTCTTCGCTAATGGTGATACTACAAAGTTGTTCTTATTTCTTGTTTTGTTATGTGCTTTCCGTCATAGTAAAGGTATTTCCTTCCATGACTAATTTGGTAAGAGTTTTTTTGTCTTTCACTATTATCTTTAAATTAGAAGTTTTGTTTAATTTCTGTATCAGTTATGTTTCTCATTACTATGACTAATTTAAAAAGAAGCTTACTCTGGCTGATAAGTGTGAAAGTGCATCGTGGTAGGGAAAACATGGCAGCATGAGCAGAACCTCAAAGTTTGCACCCCTCCAGAGGGACTCATTCTCTACAAGGAGCCTCTAACTCCTCAAGGTTCTACAACCTTATAAAATAGAGCCATCAGTTTGGGATCAAGTATTCAAACACATCGGGGGGGGGCATTTGCCATTCAAGCAACAATAATATCATTGACTGTCTTTTCTTTTGAATGTTCATATGGCTTTTCTTTAAGGGGTTAATTACATTTATCAAAATAAGGAACCACATCACTTCTTAAAATAGGTAATTTTCATGTTAATCCAACAGTTTTTTTCTGAAACAAATGGGAAGTGTCAATGTCTATTTATTCTAACACAGTGATGGATCAAATTTGCTAATATGTTGCTTACATTCTGTGTGTGTGTGTGCAAGTGTGCATGTGAGTGTGCATGCACATGCATGTGAATGTGTATACATGTGAGTGTGCATGCATGTGAGTGTGCATGCATGTGAGTGTGCATGTGTGTGAGTGTGTGTGTGTGTGTGTGTGTGTGTGTAGAAAAGAGTGTGTGTGTTATCTGCAGTTTAGCAGGTATTATCAAATGTAAGTTTTAAGTGCTTTATAAATACAGTACTTTTATCTTTGCTAGTTGTAATAAATGAAGACCTGGAATTATTAACTGCTCTCACATGTTCTCCTAATCTAATAGATTTCCCCCTCCTGTCCCCAACAGGACTGTGTCTGGCTTTCCTCTGCCTTGTTAAATCTTACAAAGCTGAGAATTACTTTATACTTATCCCAAGATGATAGCCATAGAGTCCCCAAAACTGCAGCAATGCATTGTACTGACTGGTTTTGTGTCAACTTGACACAAGCTGGAGTTATCACAGAGAAAGGAGCTTCAGTTAAGAAAAAGCCTCCATAAGCTCCAGCTGTAAGGCATTTTCTCAATTAGTGATCAAAAGGGGAGGGCCCCTTGTGAGTGGTACCATCTGTGGGCTGGTAGTCTTGGGTTCTATAAGAAAGCAAACTGAGCAAGCCAGGGGAAGCAAGCCAGTGAGAAACATCCTTCCATGGCCCCTGCTTCAGCTCCTGCTTCCTGACCTGCTTGAGTTCCAGTCCTGACTTCCTTTGGTGATGAACAGCAATGTGGAAGTGTAAGCTGAATGAACCCTTTCCTCCCCAACTTGCTTCTTGGTCATGATGTTTGTGCAGGAATAGAAACCCTGACTAAGACAATTGTACTGTGTGTGTCAGCAGCAGTGGAGTAGATTTTCTTTTGAAGGAAGACAAGGAGGTGGGCATGATTTGAGTTCCTTGTTTCTCATTCAGATTTATTTGCAGAGAAAATCCCGACAGGTCTTTACAAGGTTTTGTTTTGATTGACTTCACAAACGGTGTGTGTGTGTGTGTGTGTGTGTGTGTGTGTGTGTGAGAGAGAGAGAGAGAGAGAGAGAGAGAGAGAGAGAGAGAGAGAACTCACACAACATAAGAATATCATCAGTGTGAATTAGAAGCTCCAGAAAACAAACCAGTGCTGACTAAATAGTAATCATGTGCCTGATCTGCTTAGGTCTCCTCTCCTTCCCAACAACTGGACAAAAATCATGAATTGTTGTTCCCACTTTAGCTATCAGGAAAGCAAAGTAATGCATCTCTAAGTCACCAAGCCTGGATTCAAAGCCCATTTTTATTTTGCTTTGTTTCTCTAAACTCCTCCTGTCATTCTCCAGAGTCACATATTTTGGTGACAAGTTATATCACTAAGCCTAAAGTTCTGTCGTTGGATATCTAGTCCTGTAGTCTGTCATCACATTAGCAAGCACATTTCACAAATATGTTAGCAAGTGAAATCAACACATTGATGTGGAAGACACTAAGAGCTGCCCCTTTCCTAAGCAATAATTTTATCTAGGCTGAGGCCATGTGGATTTTAAGACTCCCCAGCCTCCCTGGCAGCCATGAAGGGCCATATGAGTGCATACTGCCCAGGAAAGTGGGAGTTGGTATCCTGACTCTGGGAGTACTCTGAAGCAGGGCATACATATGAGCCTTTCTTGCCTTCTCCTTGTAGGCTATAATAGAAATGTGGTGGTTGGAAGTGGAGTTACTCTGGGTATTTTCAGTCTCAAGGAAACTGGGTATAGAGACAACGGCTGGCAGGGCAAGAAGAGAAGAACCTGGGCTCTTGCATGACTTGAAAAAATGAATAAAGTGTTCTCTTATATAAGATTTTGGAGGGTCAGGTGCAGTTATGCACACCCACAATGCCAGCATGGGAAAGACTGGCTCAGAATTTTTGAAATCTGAGCCCAGATTTGGTCTTCATGGTGAAACCCTATCTTTAAAACATGTCCAGTTTTTGCTAATCATTTTCTTTGCCACAGCCAAACTTAACTCTAACTAGAGCAAACTCCTACAAAAGAAAAATTAGAAGTAGTTACCCCAAATTGATTTTTTCTGAAAGTGAAAAACAAAGCTTTGCTCTAGCTATTTCTTCATTGTTATTTTTCTTTAGAAGTAGGAAAGTTGGACTAGGGCCTAGAAATGATGTCTTGGGGTTTTAATGTTTTCTGGATGGTTTGTGTAATGAAAGCAGAGCTCCTGGAGAGCTTTTAAGAAGACCAGGATGAATGAACCAAAGACCAAAGCATGATGCAGTATCCTAAGCACAAAAAGGCCTGTCCTTGGTCCTCTTCCTGCAGGGAGAATGGGAAAACATTTATTCTCTTTCAACTTTACTCTCCAGCCTCTGCCGCATTGCAACAGTCCAATTGACCAGTAGCTTATGCCCCAGTACATGGATGACAGGAAAGGCTTTTAAAGATCATGTTAGCCTTTTTTCCTGCCACCCTGAAAGCTTGTCAGATAGAACCACCCTTGTTTAGCAGAGCTATATGCACGGCTGACAGAAGGGTGAATTCTCTAACATATTACATGGGTATTTGGTAAGCTCAGCCTTGCGCTGAAAGTCTCATGGATGATATAATTAACTCGCTTCAGTGACTTAGCACTTTGTAGGGATAATTTATCTAGGAGAATACATCACTGTTTCAATTGGATCTCTTAGCAATTTCAACCCTTAAATGACATAATCCTTTAAGAATACATAGGAGATGGGAAGTTAGCTAAGTGGTTGAAGAGCATGTTTGTGAAAGAGCTAAAGATGTTGTACATGCACCCATAACCTCACTGCATTGTGGGAGTGGGGACTAGAAGACAGGAGGATCCCTGGGACTTGCTGGCTACCAACCTAGCTGCAGGCTCAGGGAGAGACTCTGTCAAGGAGATGAAGCAAGGAGTGACAGGACAGGACACGCAATGTCCTCCTCTGACATCTGCACTGAATTTGCATCCTTTCATCCACAGGGATGCATGCATCACACACACTCACACAGATAAAATAAGTAAAGCCAAAGAATGATGAAGATTTTGTAGATATATATTTCTCAATATTTACAGTCTTCATTGTCTTTCATAAGAACTCACAAGGGGGCCTTTACACCTTTCTCTTTGAAAGTTGTCAGAGGTGGTTGGGTGAGTCATTCTTGTTTAAACTGGTTTCAGAGCTCTAACTCATTCCCTGTATGCTCTGGACTAAGTATCATTTGGTCCCTCTGGTCCATTTTCTCCATCTACACTCGCTTTTCTGGTGACTTTTTCCAGTTTCTTTTTCTTTTCTTTTTTTTTTTTTTTTTTGTTTTTTGTTGTTGTTGTTTTTGGTTTTTGTTGTTGTTGTTGTTTTGTTTTTCTGTTTTTTGAGACAGGGTTTCTCTGTATAGCCCTGGTTGTCCTGGAACTCATTCTGTAGACCAGCCTAGCCTCGAACTCAGAAATCCACCTGCCTCTGCCTCCCGAGGGCTGGGATTGAAGGTGTGCGCCACCACTGCCCAGCTGACTTCTTCCGGTTTCATGGCTTGGATACCATGCCATGCTGAAAAGGCTCACATGCATACTCACAGGTTAGTTGTATTCCCTGGATGCACAACAGACTCGCAGTGCCCCTCCCTGTTGGCATCTCCTCTAGGAGTCCAATAGTCACCCCAAACGTTACACAATCAGCACTGAACACCCAACTCACTTCAAACTCTTCTGCAGGCTTCCTTCCTGGCAAATAGCAGCAGTACCAGGTCTGGAAATGCCAAGCTGAGATGTATTCTAAGGGTTGTCAATAAGTGATGTCAAGTATTCCTTCAACGTATTCCCAGAATCCCACCTGGCTACTCTTTTGGCTTCTCTGTCCTATCTGGAAGGGACCTGGGCTCCTCAGCGGTCACATTGTCACCAATCATTCCTGCAGTAGTAGGAGACATCCCTCAAAATTATGCTGTATTGCTCATTTTAGCAAGAGCCTTTTTTACACAGAGAGGAAAAATTGAAACCTTCAA
>JADRCH010000182.1:1516414-1544096 GCA_019843965.1 Rhynchomys soricoides | reverse complement strand
CTCCTCCTCCTCCTCCTCCTCCTCCTCCTCCTCCTCCTCCTCCTCCTTCCTTCCTTTCAGCTCCACCTCACATGCTTCTTGCTCTTCTTACAAAAACACTGAGCACATTTGCTCTTGCTTTCCCTTCTTAGATACCTGCATGGTTTGCTCCTTTAAATTTATTTTCCTTGCAGCTCTGGGGCTCCAAAACAGGACCTCATTTTTAAAAGCAGAGAGAGAGAGAGAGAGAGAGAGAGAGAGAGAGAGAGAGAGAGAGAGGAAAAATTTCAAGTGTAAGGCATATATAAAATGAGAATATTTTCCATTCAGCTTCTTAATCTATGCTGTTTATCTCCATAGTTTGTTTCTTACAAACAAAAGCAAATCTTCGACTTACAACTGAACCCCCTCACAACTCAGAACCTCTTTGAAGATGGGGACTTGAGCTCACTGCTCCATCTCCAGCCATGGAAAGCAAAGTGAATGAAGGAACAAGTGATTTTTATTGAAGTCACACTTTGTGCTCTATTCAATTTGACCTCCCTCAAAATGCCAAGGAGAACAATAGTAAAAGAAGCCATAGAATGTTCTGGTCTCTTTGAGAGCACGTGGTATTTATCATGCTCTTCTGGTCTAGATCTTGCTGTGTTCTTACTAATTGGTGATGGAGAAAGGAAAGCTTAGGAAGACTGATCAAGGTTTTGTCTTTTTAACTGTGCTAGTACAAGTTCCAAGGAGAAGTCTATGTGGATTCATAAATATGCTAAAAAATGTTAAAAGTGTAGCTAGCTGAGTGTATTGGGTCATGCCTGTAATTCCAGCACTCTAGGAAGTTGAAGCAGGAAGACTAATGTGAGTTCAGTGCTAGTTTGGGCTACTTAAGAAGTTCCAAGCTAACCTGGGCTACTTAACAAGACTCTATCTCAACCCTTTCACTGAAAATGTAATCATTAAAAATTAAGTGAACTTCTAAGAATTTTCTTGCTAAAATTTATAATTGTAAATCTACAAATTGGAATGTTAAAATTTACAATTATATATCTACAAATTGGAATGTTAATAAATCAGCCAAAAGCAACATTGTTTCTGAATAATTGTCAACTTGAATAGTGAAAAATAATGAAACTATATGATTGAATTTTTTAAGCCATTCATTGTGAATATTTGCCCATTTGTGTATTATTATTGGTTTTCTCCTTGTTTTCTTTTCTTGTCTAGGCCTCTGCCAAAGGACAATGATGTTTTAATAATTTCTAAGCTTTATTGCACATTGAAGAAACTTGTCATCATTTATTGCTTATAGTTTAAATAATTCCTTTGACTGCTGTTTGTTTGCCTTCCAATTTTGTATGATACATTTTAAAATGTGTGGAAGTGTTTAATTTTCAGATGTTCGAACTAAGGGGTTTTCTGCACTGCTTCCTGAGAATGGCCTCAGAAAGTTTTTCACAAAGGTTGTAAACCTCATGGTACAGTGGTGAAGCTGGATGACCTAGACTCAACGGATTGCAGGGCCCAGTGGTAACTAGATAGCTGAAGTCATGAGACTGCTTTATGGAGTCATGCTGGGGTGAAGGTTGGAAAAAGCCAGGTCACCAAGACTCTAGATGAAAATTGTCTCTCCAGGGATGTGAACCACTTCACTGACACTATTCTGGCCATCATTAGTGGAGATTCAGGGTAGGAGGCCTCCTCTTGGAGGCTGACATAAGAATTTGTGTTTTAAAAAAAAAATTGGATATTTTCTTTATTTACATTTCAAATATTATCTCCTTTCCCAGTCCCTCTGAAACCTCCTATCCCAACCCCCTGCTTCTATGAGGGTGTTTCCCTACCCACCCACTCACTCCTTCCTCCCTGCCCTTGAATTCCCCTACACTGGGGCATCCATCGAGCCTTCACAGGACCAAGGGCCTGTCCTCCCACTGATGTCTGACAAGATCATCCTCTGCTACATATGCAGCTGGAGCCATGGGTCTTTCCATGTGTACCCCTTGGTTAGTGGCTTAGTCCCTGGGAGCTATGGGGGGGGGGTGGTCTTGTTGGTTGATATTGTTGTTCCTCCTATGGGGTTTCAAATTCCTTTAGCTCCTTCAGTCCTTTCTCTAACTCCTCCATTGGGGACCCCATGCTCAGAGTTATGGTTGGCTGCGAGAATCCACCTCTGTATTTGTCAAGCTCTGGAAGAGCCTCTCAGGAGCCAGCAATATCAGGCTCCTGTCAGCAAGCACTTCTTGGCATCCACAATAGTGTCTGGGTTTGGTGACTGTATATGGGATGGGTCCCCAGGTGGGGCAGTCTCTGGATGGCCTTTCCTTCTGCTCTACACTTTGTCTCCGTATTTCCTCCTGTGAGTATTTTGTTCCACTTTCTAAGAAGGACCAAAGCACCCACACTTTGGTCTTTCTTCTGCTTGAGCTTCATGTGGTCTGTGAATTGTATCTTAGGTATTCCTAGCTTTTGGGCTAATATCTACTTATCAGTGAGTGCATAATAGCCAGAAGCTGGAAAGAACACAGATATCCTTCAACAGAGGAATGGATACAGAAAATGTGGTCCATTTACACAGTGGAGTACTACTCAGCTATTAAAAACAATGAATTTATGAAATTCTTAGGCAAATGGATAGAACTAGAAAATATCATCCTGAGTGGGGTAACCCAATCACAAAAGAACTTGTTAATAAGCAAATCTAAAGAAAGCAGGAGAGATGGTTGACCCACTGCCAGGTGAGCATCACATGGTTATCAAGTCTGTCAGCACTAAAATACAACAAATCTACTTTGAAAGTGAAATTAATTCGTTCATAATAAATAAATCTGAGCATCCAGATTGAATCATACAAACGTCTGAATAAATGTGACTACACACTCAAACAACAACAACAAACAAACAAACAAACAAAGCTTCACTGCACACATTGCCACAGTCTCATACTTGACCATGGTCCTTTATTGCTTTATTGGTCTATGTCTTTACACACAACCTTTTTTTGTTTTGTTTTGTTTTGTTTTTGTTTTTGCTTTTGTCTTTTTGAGACAGGGTTTCTCTGTGTAGCCCTGGCTGTTCTGGAACTCACTTTGTAGACTAGGCTGGCCTCGAACTCAGAAATCCACCTGCCTCTGCCTCCCAAGTGCTGGGATTAAAGACGTGTGCCACCATTGCCTGGCTTGGTCTATGTCTTTAATTCACTAGAGAGAGACTTAATTGTTAACATGAGTTGAAATCTGGGACTAACTTCTGCAAATGTAGCTGTCCATACACTGTTTAGTAAAGATCAAGACAAATTTTATCTTGTGGTGTGGGATAAGGTGGACTGAAATGTTTTTATAAGTTTGCATCAGCTGAATTTTCTCTTCTTTCTCCAAGCTGGCCCAGTTTACTTTGTGGGGTGATGATGTTTCACTTTTAATCTCACATGGATGACTAATGTGTTTGCAAGCTAGTCATTTCCAGTCATCCTGTGGAGCTTCTCCTCACTTAGCTTTGCCGTCCTCTCTAAAGCGCTAAGCTTCCTTCACACAGACCAATGGCATTTCTGCTTGGTTTCTAGTTATTTCAGGGTCACAGTTGCCATCAAGAATGGATTTCTTTTTCTCCATCTTGCCTTAATGGATATTGCTAGTGTCAAGGGACATAGTTGGTTTCAAATACATTTTTTTGTGGCTTGATACTTTTCTGAACTCCCTTGCAGAAATGCTTAGATATTTATTAGTTGGCTACTTTTTTTTTTTTCACGCACATATTCTAGAGAAGCCTTTTAAAAGTTTGTTTTATTATGAGAATTTGTGGCTGTAACAAGAAGACTAGGAAGAAAAAAAAGGCCACTAGGATTTGTTACAGGAATGTAAAATCAATTTATTATGTAAAATGTATTAACACATGTGTTGATCACAGGGGCAGATCAATTGGCAGATGTATTTAATCAATTCACACCTCTTCCTTAATGTGGAACTAAATACCCTTATTTTTATATTTTTATTAATTTCATATATATGAATCATATATCATATACATATACACCATATACATATATACATACACACACATATACATATATATATGAGGGGAACATAGATAGATAGATAGATAGATAGATAGATAGATAGACATGCATATATATATAGTATATAAGTGATTGGGTACAAATATACCACAGCATGCATGTGGAGGTCAGAGAACAGCCTAAAGTTATTAGTTCTCTCCTTCCACCATGTAGGTTGTGGGAATCAAACTCAAATTCCAGGCTTGGTATTAAGCATCTTTACCCACTGAACCATCTTGCTTATTTAAGAAATACATTTCTAGATTTATTTATTTATGTTTGTGAGTATTCTTCCTGTGTGTATATGTGTGTTCCAGGTGCGTGCTCATCCACTAGGAAGCCAGAAGATGGCGTTGGAGCTCCTGAAACTGGAGTTGCAGATGGGTGTGAGTTGACAGACACATGGGCCCTGGGGATGAATCTGGGTATTCTTCTAGAGTACCAAGTGTTCTTAACCGCTGAGTCAACTCTCTAGCCCCAGAAATTTTTTTGTTTTTGTTTTTTGGTTTTTCGAGACAGGGTTTCTCTGTGTAGCCCTGGCTGTCCTGGAACTCACTCTGTAGACCAGGCTGGCTTTGAACTCAGAAATCTGCCTGACTCTGCCTCCCAAGTGCTGGGATTAAAGGCGTGTGCCACCACTGCTTAGCCAGAAATGTTATTTCTATTGTATTAATTTTAAGATGTCAATGCATTTATTAGAAGATGTATCTTTACATATTCCTCTATTCTTTTATTAACTTTTATTGGTTCTTTGTGAATTTCACATCATGCACCCCAATCCCATTCATCTCTCCCTCCCCTCGTATTCTCCCTCCTCTCTTAAAACCTCCCCTAAAAGAGGAAAAGCAAATCTCATTGTGGAAGCAGTGTAGTGTGTCTCACAGTATAACCCTTTGTCCACACTTCTTTGCTTGCAAATATTCATTGTAATGGGTCACTGACCTGGTATGAGGCCTCTGGCTTCTGCTGCTCTATCAACACTGGAACTTCAGTGGGAGTCCTCTTAGATACTCTGTTGTTGCCTTGTGTCATGGAGATCCTGCAGTTTTGGATTTGTAGGACTGGCCCCTTCATGTACTCCAGCAGTTCATCGATGGGTAGATAGATGTTGGAGTAGGACATTTCGAAGTCCTGGATCTGGGCCTGAGAGGTATCTGAACTGGTCCTGCTATGTGAGGGGCTTGCTCTCCCAAGCTGGCGAGGGGTGGGGTCAACTCTCCTGCTCAGTGTCTCTGTTCTTAAGTCAAGAAAAGAAAAATTAGGGTGTCTTTCTATTTGTTTCCATAGAGTTTTGTTCACCAATATATTTTTCTTTCTCTAAGTGTAAAGTGTGTATTTTATTTCTATTGCAAAGTCCGCATGACCTGTAGTGAACAATTTATGAATTGTTTAATTATTATAAGAATTAAAGATTAATTCACGTTAATGAATATCCTTTTAAAAGTGAGACCCCCCCCCAAGTCCACCTTGCTTCTTTTACTGGCCTCCTCCTTTACACAGCAGCTTCCATGGTCACAGTATGTAAGGCTAGGTCTTTGTAGCTGAGCACTAGTTTTACTTATCACTATTCCTGTATGTGTAGGGGAACACAAAAGCCAAGACATTGACACAACTTCCAGAAGTCAGTCTATTCTTTTCTACTTCGGCTTCCAGGGACCAAGTGCGGGTCCCAGTGTCCTGGTTAACACACACTTTATCTGGATTCTGAGACTTTTGTTTGATGCTCTCAGGCTTGCCTCTGCATCTGGGTTGCTTGCTGAGCACACAGTCTCCAGGCACACAGCACAGCCCACTGAGATTCCACAGGGTCTCCATCTGCTCATCTTCTTTCTCACCTCAGGCAATCATCCCCCTTTTCTCAGTCAATTTCCACTCCTTTTTTTATAAGTCAAATTAAACTGCACTTCTGCAACATACTCTGGTAATGTCATGTCCTTCTCACTTACGGCTCTTCCTACAATGTACAATTCTCCATCAATCTGTGAACAGTACACTGTCTCTCATTCACTAATCTCTAAATTCTGTATTTTAATGACCATTGTGTCCAAAATGGTGTTTAAATTGAGTGAGTGAGTGAGTGAAGTATATCTTAACTATTAAACAATATAACTGACATCTGTGCAGCCCCGATCCCCCTGCCCATCAGTTGGAAGAGCTTCTTTGGAACATGTTTGCATAAGAATAACGAGATTATGAGGGGCAGCAGGGGATTCTTTCTCCACTTAACTTCTGTCCAGTCAGACAGAGATAGCATCCATGGGGCACATAGGTCTATGTCCCAAAAATGAGAAGTATTAGTGACACAAACTTAGAAAAGATGGGGCAGATCCGAGCATTTGTATGGGGTTTCCCAAACACATGCTTCCTGCCAGAGACTTTCAAAGTAATTCTCAAGGGACACTGGGCTTCTAGAGAAAAATGACTCTTAGTATTTTCCAAGTTTTATGATGAGAATGCTATTATTATACTGAATAATAGCATCATTAAGGGTTAATCAGAAGAGAATGGCTTTTTAAGTCATCGGGCCTCTTGTGGTATTCAGTTTGAAGACAGCTTGTTTGACTGTAATTTACAGGTGCTCAACCTGTAAGTTTGACCCCTTTGGAGATTCAAACAACTTTTTCACAGGGGTCACCTACGACCATTGGAAAACACAGATATTTATATTATGATTCATAACAGTAGCAAAATTACAGTTATGAAGTAGAAATGCAGTAATCTTATGGTTGGTGGTCACCATAACATGAGGACCTGTACTGACGGGCTGCAACAGTAGGAAGGTTGAGAGCCACTGCACTAGGGTGATGTTTACATCTGTTTGTGCAGATGGCTTGTCTGCAATTAGAATACACTGCCATTAATTCACTTGGAAATGTGTTTGTGGCAGTATATTTGAACTACCTCATACTGGATGGAATGTCAAATTTTCACAAAATTTATAAGCCATGTGTGAAAGCCTCAGTAGCTTGGAATCAGCCACAGTGGAAGTTTTACACCATGGAAATTGGCAAAAGCTAAAACTAAAGCATTTTTCCCTTTCAGGGAGAGAGGAGAGTTACTTTTAAGCATTTACCAGCATACTACTGGAGCAGACTTGGATTATGCAAGATTCCTCTGGAAAATCTAGAGGTGTGGTGTGAGATCTGAGTAGGTTAATCTTTCATATGTGTGGTTAACCAAAAGAGACTCTGGATTAATGCCCCACTCATAAATGCTTATTATATTAGGTGCTTGACAGAGGGAGCTTTCCTCTGTAGGCTAAACAGATTTAAATATTTTCACGAATGATGAGGCCAAATTACAAGAGACCAAGAAGATTTGAAATCAGTGAAATGTTATACAATTGCTCAACTCTTACACACGCATGCGTGCACACACATGCAAACACGTACACATACATGCACACATACCACATGATAGAGATTAGTCAGATACTGAGTATTCATTCTCATTATGAGGTTAATTCTTCCTGTATTTGAATGGAGCAAAAACCGGTTTGTGTGTATGAGACAAATGCCAAGGATTTAGGTCATCTTAGTGCACGTGACAGATTGTAATTTTTTTCTCTTACAGAATTATCCTTTATACAGCAAAAATGATTGGCTGTGATGCCATTTTGTTAGAGCTTTATGATCTCTGGTGAGATTAATGGGTAGGACCCTTTGCTTTACTTCAGTAGCCATTGTAAAGAGAAATTGGTACTTCTTTTGAGCAGGTTCCTCCCAGACCTTTGTCAGCTGTTTTGTGTCTCTTTGTTCTTTAAAGGTCAAGTTGCATTTGCTGATAATAGGGCATGCAGATCTCACAAGGTTTGAGTTGAAGCTAGTGGCTGGCCATCACAATTTCCTTCTTCTCTTTTCTCCATGTGAAATAAAACAAAACATGGAACATACTGTAACTGCCAGTACAGCTTAAGGCCTTGACCTGGAGAGGATCTTGACCGTAGAGGTACTGAAATAATGTGCAGAGATCAGATCCACTCAGACTTTAGCTCAGATGTAGCTGGGTGTGGTTCTGATGCAGCTAGCTGGTGTGGGTCTCATCTGATGGCTGCTCAGTTCTTCTGTGGACTTCCAGAGCATAGCCCACCCCAAATTCTATCACTATTAAATGCCACATGTCCAATCTTCCTTCTTTCTAAATAGAGTTTATCTTGCTCCTTATTATTTAAATATCCAGTTCTAGTTGTTTTCAGATCTCTAACTCACTGAAAATTCCCCACTGTGCTCCAGTTCCAAGCTTAGCTGCTCCAGGAGAGCTATCATTGGCTTCCACGTGACCCCTCACACATAACATACCTGACTGGATCTCTTTCAATTCTGCCTTCAGCATCCCTCTTGCCTTCACCAGCCCAGCCCTCGCTTTCCTCCTTGCTTGCCCCATTTGGATAAGCACCATTTTCCTCCCTCTGGGAACTCAGGCCATCTGGCAGCCATTCTCCTTCCTCACCACTGACACTCACTTTGTCACGAAATCCTCTTCATTCGACTTCTTCATAATGTCCACAACCACTCCTCTTTCTTCTACACTATTCCAAGCCCTCCGGGTTTGTCAACTCACCTGCTACAATGGTCCCCCGAAGCCTCTCCCTCCCTAGTCTCACGTATCTCCTGCAATCTCACACAACCCAAGAGCCATCTTACTGAAACAAGACCATTCTCGCTCAACATGCAGATAATTTATTTAAGATTGGGAAGCTGTGTTCTTTGAGAGGCCTAGGCCTGGTGGCCCAGCTTGTGACAATGTCTAGCTGTTGTAAGCCTCATTAATTAAACCAAGTTACTCTCAGTTCACATCTTCAAACCAGGTTGGTCCTTTAGGTGGACTGCTTCTTTCCCTGCTCTCTACCTGGCTGGCTGAAGTCATCAAGCAGCCCTCAGCCTAGTTTACTGCTTTTATGGGCTCTGTCTCCATTAGAACCACACCATCATTGTCCTTGCTGTATCTCGGTCTTTCACTTCATACAAGTTAGTTCTGGCACTATTACACTCATCTCCATGAATGTGTTAAACGTGCGCCCACCTTTGTGCTGTAGAGTCCATGGGAATTACAAGTGCTTAGTCCATATTACTAACAGTACTTGGGCAGTAACTGCTGAGATCATAAATCTCTTTTATAGTCCTTCAAACTGTCTTCCAGCTTCATAGAAGTGGGTTTTGCCTTTTCCTTTCTAGGACAGTACTTCAGTCTATATTCTGGGAACACTTTCTGAGAAAATGGCAAGGAGCTAAGTCCTTGCTCCCTTGCTGGCTCTGGCCCATGCAGCAGGTGGTTCACATCCTCTGACTTCTGTACGCCTGGCCCTCAACAACTTAGAAACCTTTTGCTTGTTCATTCAACTCTACTGCTTCCTCTCAACAAGACCCATTCCCATAAGCTATCCATGATGAAGAAGCAGGGAAAGTCATCAGACCACAGTGCCCATCCAACCCCTATGAAGGACAAAGGGAACAGGGGAGGGGTAATTTGCATGGTGTTTAATTTTATGCAAAATTTCAAGAAAATTCTGGTCAGACCTAAGAGGTCAAAGTCACATACAAGAGGAAGCCCATAATGCCAGGAAAAGCTTCTCTCATTTACTATACTAACATGACAAATGAAAATTAAAGGGTTTTTATTATTAAATACTATATTAAACGATCTTTGTGTATGGCGACACATTCCTGTCAACACTTTCTCCTTTTAGGTTTGTGTTCTGTTACACTCTCTCCTTATTTGCTTGACAAATAGTTCATTGATTTCCCTTTTTCTTCTATTTCTGTATGTATGGATATGTACACACGCATATGTGGATGTATGCATGTATGTATGTGTGCACATATGTGTGTCTTGAGTGACTTTCTCAGTTGTTCTCCACACTGTTCTTAATAATTTTATCATCATCATTATTTATTGCTATCAAATGTGTATGTATGTCATGGGAGGTA
This sequence comes from Rhynchomys soricoides, assembly GCA_019843965.1. Taxonomy (NCBI): domain Eukaryota; kingdom Metazoa; phylum Chordata; class Mammalia; order Rodentia; family Muridae; genus Rhynchomys; species Rhynchomys soricoides. The sequence goes on along the minus strand of JADRCH010000182.1, from coordinate 1,534,145 downwards.
CATCTATATATGTGTGGGATGAGAGGACAACTTTGTGGAGCCAGTTCTCTCCTTCCACATTTGCATGGGTTCCAGAGATTGAACTCAGGTCACCAGGTCTGTCCAGGAAAGCAGCTTTACCTGCTGAGCCATCCTGCTGACCCTCCGCCTTCATTTTTGAGACAAGGTTTTGCACTGACCCTGGAACCTAGCAATTCAACTAGGCCAGCAAACCCCACGAATCCTCCTCTTTCTACATCCCCATGCTAGGATTACAGATGCATGCTGCCATGCTTGGCTTTTTAAGAGTGTTGCTGTTTGATCTGTTGCTATGTATTGTAATGTTAAATTCTCATGTTTATAACCTTTTGTTGTGCAAATCTTGTTCCTTGATTTAAAATGATTGGTTAAATAAAATTGCTACAGCCAATTGCTGGAGGGATTAGAGGTAGGTGGGAGCAACTAGAGAAGAGAGGAAGCTGCCATGAAAGGAGATGGATGATGAACACCTAGCCAGGAGAAGCAGCAAGTATCTGGGGTACACAGCTGGGGAGGTAGCCAGGCCAGCAGTTAGAAGAGTAGATTAGAGATGCCCTCCCCCCCTCAAGTAATTGTCAAAGCCAAATAAAATAACCATAGTTGGAGTATCATTTATTTGTAAGCTAGTAGGGGACAAGTGTAAGTTGGTTGTACCAAATGTGAGTGCTAGGGATCTGAACTCAGATCATTGTGTTTATAAAGCAAGCACTCAGGAGAGCAAGCCTTCTTCTCAGCTTCTATTTTCACATACCCCAGAACGTAATACGACCTCACTCATCTGGAGACAGCTGAATAGATGTACCCAATAGCTACCCTTAGTTGCTCACTCTGACCACTGAAATAGCAAAACAAACCCCGGAGAGTGGCAGTACAACCTCAGACTACATCCAAGAAAAGCACCAGTGGGGTGTCTCAATGTTGAGCTGTCTTTGCTAAAGCCTTGTAGGATAATGCTCCATCCCTCTGTTGGATAGTTACTTTCTGGATTGAGATACTGGCTTCCATGAGTAAGAGGGAAACTCTTGGCCCAGAAAACTCTAGAAACTCACAGCTCCTCATCAAAGCGATGTTAGCAATAAACTGTTACTGGGGTTGGTGGAGAGATTATTCTGTGGAGCTGACTGTAAGCTGTGTACCTCAGTGAAGAAACTTTTAGGAGTGGTCACCCATCCTGAAATTGGCTTTTCAGTGATGCAGCTATCCAGTGATGGTTTCTTATAGGGAGAAACCATTACCAATTGTAAGGTCTGCCAGGACTCTTGGCTAAGTAGCAAAACTTGCCTGCATTGTCTTGGGTCCTGCTCAGAGCAGGCTTCCCTCCTTGTAGCCCTACAAGGAGATAGATACACTGCTCTGCATTTGGAGTGTGCTGAAAAGGTATGGTAGGGTCTATGCTTCTTTACCTGATAAGAGCTTGGAATAAGGGAAGAAATGACGACATGGCCAGATTCTCACCATATGACACTTGCTACACAAAACCCAACCCTTCAGATCCTTCACTGTCAAAGCAGCCCCAGCTGCGCAGGGAACTCTAGCTTCCTCTGGATCACGCATCTCTACCCACGTGTCAGAGAACTTTCCTCTCACCCACAGTTTCTATTAACACAAGGTCATCCATTACAGTAGTAGATTAATGTGCCAGTCTGTGAAATGTCCCTAGGCAGTCCAGGTTTGTTTCAGACTGTGTTCTGACAGAATCGGGTGATTAAACAGCCATGGGCAAGGCATTTCAAGAGAATTATTTTTGAGGGAGTGATCAAGAACCGACTCTCATCTTTCTGGAAGGGAATTGTATGAGTTTGTTTTTCCTGGGGAGACATGAAAAAATGTTGAGTTAACCCCACCTGGGGTACTAATAACAGATCACAGAAGTGATTCCACACAGTTCTAGAGTGTGTGTGTGTGTGTGTGTCTGTGTGTGTGTGTGTGTGTGTCTGTGTGTGTGTGTGATGTGAGCCATTGCACACATAAGGGTAGCAGAGGACAAATTTTCAGGAGTCAGCTCTTTCCTTCCACCTTATTTTGAGGTAGGGGTTTCTACCACCCTCCAATGTCACTGTGGGAACATTAGACTTACATATATAGACCATTGCATCTGATTTTGTAAATGGGTTTGGGAATCAAACTCAGGCTGATAGACTTTTTAAGCAAACACTTTTACTTATGGACCACCTTCACCAAGGGTTCAAACTCCTGAAAATCAACTTTATTTAGGTATCTTGTCTGAGCAATCAAGCTACCAGTATTCAGTATAAAAAGCCAACAAGGTCTGGGGAATGTTCACACAGCCAGGTGACCGACAATTGCCACAGACATATTGTAGAAGACCCCCATCACCCAAAGCCCTCTTCTTGGACTCTGGGGCTATAATTGGGTCTATACCACCTGAGAGATTAATAAAATAATAAAATAAAAATAAAATAAAGCAAAATAAAATGAACTGAATCTTTATACAGTACTTTACTCAGATCTGGTAATCTGAGAAGTCAATGGATTAACAACCTAAAAATCTGTCTTAAAGCTCTCCTCTAGATGGCAGATTATAGATTGAGTGGAATGATAATGGTTTGTAATCATTCTAGACTCCAGTCTTGCCCTTCTGGTCAGGTTCATCCATGCTTTTGAGACCAATGATGTTTGTGCTTCTCTCGTTATCACTAGTTCTGTTCTTCCTTTGGATGCCTAGGATCAGGCATTTGTTGAAAGGCTCAGTCAAGTTAGTTGCTGCTGATGTCAACCTAGTTCTCCTCCAGGGATATCTGGGCCAGGAAAGGGACAGTGAACTCAAAATGAACACTGTGTGCTCAGACCCCTCTTTACTCTATGGACTACAAGTGTGTCTTTATAATATGGAATATGAAAGTGTCCCTCATGATCACAAGTCTTGTTCCCACCCTTAGCTAACACCTATCTTTAGTTCTTTTTCTTGATTTTTACTTGTTTGGAGTTTTTGTATAAATGAAAGCAAACACTTAGACAACTAGTCTTTTGTGAGGACTTTTCTCACTCGGTGCAATGCTATTGAAGCCCACCCCTGCTGTTTCACACACAGCATCTATGTGGTCATTTTCACTGCTGCCTCTGGATCACTTACAACTCATGCATGAAGCTGTGGGTATTTCCTATTCTTCAAAAGAGAAGTGATCTGCCTTGCTTCACAATAGCCTGCTCTAGTCTCAAAAGTCAATCCCCTGGTTCTCAGTGTGGAAATTTCTAGTTCAGTCTTCACCATTCCTCCATGGAGACTGTGGAAGTCCCAGAGAACATCCTTCCTTTAATTTGTATCAGAACATGTTGAGCTTGGGAATTCTGTTGTAATGCTAGGCAGAGGCTCAAGCACAGCACCTGCTTCATCTGGGGCTAATTTCTCAAAATGCAAACTATACTAGCACTCACTTTTCAGTGGGAATGAAGAATGAGAAGGGGAGGTCTTGTGTTGATACACATTAGCTCTTACACAAACTGAAAAAGTTATATAATGCAAATCCAGAAAATAAGATACAGGAATGAAAATAAAAAGACTTTCTCCCTCTGGAAAGTGTAGGGTAGACTAAAATATAAGCACTGATATTAAGACTACATTGGTGGGTTTTAGCTAATACTCTGGCTATGTGTTTCTTTATCACATTTTAAAAATCTTATTTAATTGGCCAGTGCCAACTATAAGGTAACCTTCATGTCACATTAATGGCACAACTTTATCATTAAGTTTGGTCTCACTGAGATTAAGGCCAGAATAGATAGTCTTTGGTAGAACCATCAGCATTGATGTGTGTCCTGCATGTTCTGTGGAAATAGAGGCTCACACCCATTTACTGTGTGGTGTGTATGCCTGACACAATCTGTCTCCATGCAAAGATAGTGTCATTGTTCTTTCCTGGACCCCGTTCTAATGTACTTCCTGCGTTGGCTTCCAGCCAATCCACAATATCGCCAAGGAAACCTGGGGCTGGTTGCCATGGACACTCCTTTGCTGATAAGTCACAGAGCACCTCTCCACTTCTCAACGTGCCTGGGAAGCAAGTCCTTTGGGCAGACAGAGAATTGTATTCATTGACATTTCCAAGCACCACTAGCTCACATCCTTTCCACGTGTATGGAATAGACATACAAAGAAGCCTTTCAAATATTTGTACCTGTCCAAACTAGCACGGAGTGAACCTATCCTGTCCTTCCCTAACTTGGTTTTAAGTCATGGAGGATAAATAAGCTTCAGCAAATATCAAGCCTGAATTGGAGTGATTGCACTGGGGCGATCAGAGCAGCAGGAGGGGTGAGTATAGGGAAATAAGCCTGAAATATTATTCTTGGTTCTGCAGGACTCAAAGCCATGCCCTTCTGCATCTGGAAGTCTCCAGAGAGGCCATGATGCCCTATGCCAGCTGTTCCTGGGTGTGCAAATAGTGACCATTATTTTTAACATGAATATTTTGTTTATGATTTAATATTAACTGGAAACTATATATCAACTTACCACTGGCCACAGGCAGTTTTTCTATTATCTTCAGTATTGTAGCAGTTTCTGAAGAAGAAGAAAAAAATTTTTTTCCTTGGACTCTTAGTAGCCAAAAACCAGATCAGAGGCAGAATCTTCTAACTTGATCTGCCCTTAGCTATTACAATTTAAGTCTAATAGGCTTAAGATTTTCAGTTCTGTTCCCAAGCTATAGAGCCTTTAGGAGACAGGACCCAGATGGTGGAAGAGGGCTTATTACTAGGGGTCCACTTTTGAGGGTGACACCAGCTCCTGCTGCAAGCTTTTATGCTCTACCTCTTGACAGGTATGTTGGTTTGGATGAGAAATGTCCCTCCCAGGCTCAGGGTTTTGAACACTTGCTCTCCTGTTTCAGGAGGTCATGGGGAGGGGCAGCCTTGCAGGAGGAAACTCATTGCTGGAGATGGGCTTTGAGAGACTATAGTCTCTACCCATTTCTAGATTGCTCTCTCTCTTTCTCTCTCTGCTTGCTGTTTTAGGTTGATGGTGTGATCTCTCAACTTCCTCTTCCAGTCACATGCGGCCACTGTTTCCCCACAATATGGATTCTTCATTTGAAACCATAAGTCCCAATAAACTATTTCTTTCTTAAATTGCCTTTGGTCGTGGTACTTTATCACAGCAACAAAAATGTAATGACTACAGCTGGTAGCCTGCAAATGAGCCACAACCTCACTTCCCAACTCCATACTTGAAGTCACTAGGCTCCACCCTCATTGTATTGATGGACTACCCACTCCCCCGAACTAAAGTAAACATTTCCTCTTTCAAGCTGTGTCTGTCAGGAGCCTTGGACACAACAGTACAAAAGAGCCAACACACCAACAACAAATATTTTGCCACAAGCCTGGTGATTTTAAGTTTTATATAAAATCTGGAGCATGGCTCCTAGTGGTTGAGTGGTTGAGTTTGGTTAATGACCACACCTTCTTTGGGGATGTCTTTCCTTACTGCCCCCAAATTAACTGTATAGGGAAGGAAGTCCAGATAGGAAGCTGATTTTCCATCAACACAAAAATATGAAGAATAATGTTTTTAAATGTTTATCATAAACCGTGTGAACAGACAGGGAACTATGGAAACATACACTCCAGATTGTTAGTGTGAGTCAGCATGTGGAGGAGGCCTGGTAAAATTAGTGCGGATGGAGGAAAGTTATTAACTCTCCTCCTTGTGTATGTCTGTATTGTTGTTCTTCTAAAAATGAAAATAGTTTTAAAGTGAAATTGGCAAGTTGTTTTTTTTAGGAAAATAAGTGGCAGTTTAAAAAAATCTTCCTTATGAGGTTATAGACTATTAATATGGGAAAACAATAACATAATCTAGGAGGAAGATGCATATTTTCAACTTGTTCAGAAGTAGGGAGTGAAGTCTGATTTCTATAAGAGAAAGTGACTTTCTCAAACACAGTGGAAATGATCCCCTGCCTCAGCTCCTGAAACCAAGGAAGGCTGTTGCATGCGTGCAATGGGATAAAGGGGTTCAACTAGGAATATCCATTGACCACACTTCTTCCTGTGCAAACAGGCTCTTGTCAGAGGCAGTGACAACGATGTCATGGCATAGCAGAGCTCCCAAGATGGCACATATAGAGGGCATATGTCACCGTGACCAGTCTACTTTGTAGTAAGAGTTTGCAGAGAACTGCAAGAGGATAGGAGCAACCAAACCCCAACAGATCCTGAACATGGTGGGGCTGACTTGAGAACAGAGGGAGCCTGCCTTGCTGGTGTCAGGCCTGGACTCTCAGTGGGCAGAAGAATCATGGGTAGGTCTGATCTTATTTCCCACAGGAGGTCTGGTGAACCCTTATCCTTTGGGGTACCATTCTACTACCCAGTAATGCCATTCTTTCCTCCCCAGAATGGGGAAGCAAGCCTTCCATCCCGGCTCTCAGCCTGAGCAGTTCAGACTCGTATTTTCTATTCCTTTTACTGCTGACTTCTATTTTCTCTTCTTTGTCTTACTTTTCAATGAACAGGTTCGTTTTCTGTTTGCATTCTTAGTACTGAATTCTTCAACTTACCTTCCTCCTGCTTTTCTTGGATTTATTTTGAAGTTATTTTCCCAATATTTTGAATTTTGAGGTGAATGCTTAGATCAAATATTTATATTCCTTCTTGTTTAATAGCACAGGCAGTAGAGGTCTTATGAATTTTATATTGAATAAAACTTTGAGTACATCTAATAAGTTTTTGATGCAAAATTGCCTTTATCCTTGTTGCCAGCATAGTGTGTGATTGTTTCTCTTTTTCCCTCTGGTCTAGAAACAACTCAAGTGATTTTCATTTAAGAGCCCAAAGGAATTCAACTTAACCTATTTTTTAAAATTCTTAATGTTTATGAATGTATTCCTTGTTAGTTCTTATTTTTGAATGTATTGAGATTTTCTTCATAATATTTTGCAACCTCAAATGCTTTATTAATGTTAATGATCACTTGGAAAGAATAATATTCTCCATAGAAGAAGTTCAGTAAAATATTTGTTATTTATTCACTTTATGTGTATGGTTGTTTTGCTTATGTGTATATCTATGTAGTATATATGTTCCTGGTGTCCATGGAGTCCAGAAGAGGGCATCAGATCCCCTGTATATATGTGGGTGGTGGGAATTAAACCTGGTCCTCTGGAAAGCTAGCTATTAGTCTTACCTCTGAGTCATCTCTATAGCCTCTGGTTATCTGTTTTTTACCTCAGTGCTAAGAATCTGAGTTAATAATACTCCTTGTTTCATGAGAAAATGTTATTATCAGTACAAGATGGGCTTTCTTCTTTTAGCTACTTTGCATTAATCTACTTTATTTCCAACATACTCATTCATTCTTCTCTTCTTTGGAAATGATATAATCTTGTAAAATTAAGTCACTGCATTGTGTGTGTGTTTGTTACATTTACATCTTACTGAGTTATTGGTTTAATTCAATTTCTTACCCTTTCTTTACCAGTCCTTTAAGATCTGTCTGTTTTGATTTGTTTGTTTTGTTTTGAGACGAGATCTGTCTCACTTCCAACTCACTCTATAGCTAAAGACAACCTTGATATTCTGATTCTCCTGCAGATATATCTCAAGTCACAGGGATTACTGTTATGTGCCATCACACATCTGGTTTTAGACCTATCTGTATTATTGTGTGTCCTTTCTCCATGAGTGTACCACACAATTTACTGTGTATCTATCATGTGGTATGTGCATTAGACCTAGAGTTTGGCAACTCTACATTTCCCAAACAACTGAGAAGCAACCACAGTCAAGACCCTTTCTGCACCTTTGCTAAAACTTCTCTGGGTCAGGATTCTAAAGCTACACAGACAGTTTCTGTTTATTCAGGACTGTGGGTGTAAAGTGAAACCTCATACCAGGGCCTGGAAAAGGTGTGGGTGAGGGGAAACAGAGACAGGGTACAGTTGGATAAGGAAACAATCTCTCTTTTCTCTCTTTCTCTTTCTTCCCTTTTCATTAATTGAGAACTTCAAGCAAGCATAAGGTGTTTTGACCAAATCTACCCCCTTTACTTCCCCACCAATTCCTCCCTATTTCTCCCCACTGTTTCTTCCCCAATTTCTTGTGTTCTGTTTTTCTTTAAAAACCCAGAGTCTAGTCAGTACTGGCTGTATCACACAGGTGTAGAGCCATCCTCCAGAGTATAGGTAACCTCTATGAGGTGACATTGCTGGAGAAAACTGACTCTTCCTCCCCTGGCAACCATAAGTAGCCCATAGTTCTTTAGATAGAAGTGAGACTTCATTGGCTCCTCTCCACCCATGCTGGGATTTGGGATAGCATGATCTTGTACAGCTTGTATGTAAACCCAGCTGCTTTGAGTTCATGTGTGAGTTCAGGTGTGTCTCTGCTTTCATGACCAACAAACGTCCCTTCACTGCAGACATGCGCCAACTATTTCTGGCTCTTACAATCTTGCTGTGAGTCCTGAGCCTTGTGGGGAAGAGGCAAGATACAGATATCCCATTGCCCCACCTCAGGTGAATTGCTCTATAGTCATTTATTATCTGCACACTGACTAATTGTACGTCTTTATATTAATTGCCATTTGCTACAAAAAGAAGTTTCTCTGGTGAGGACTGAAAGATAATCATCTTTTTTAATGCGTATTTTTGGCCTTTTATTTCAGCCTTATATCTGGGCTTATATCTGGGTCCTCAATCACCACTGTCTGTTTTTATGCCAATACCGTGATGCTTTGATTACTATAGCTCCATGGCATCATTTGGTATCAGGGATGGTGAGTGATACCTCCAACAATGTTTTTGTTGTTTAAGATTGTTTTTGGCTCTCCTTGGCATTTTGTGGTTCCATATGACTTTAAAGAATTTTCTGTCAGTTTCCATGAAGAACTGTGTTGGAAATTTGATGGGTTTGCACTGGATGTGTAGATTGCTTCTGGAATGATGGAATTTTCATAATATAAATCCTAGAACATGGGAGGTTACAAATTCGTTACTTTTCTGTTGCTTTAATAAACCACCCAGGACCAAGGCAACTTGAAGAAGGGAGGGTTTATTTGGACTTATGATTTTAGAGCATTACATCCATATGTTGAGGAGGTATGGCAGCAGGAACAGGAAACTGAGAGCACCTGTCTTTTACCGCAAGCATGAAGCTAAGTGAATGGGAGGTGGCGAGGTGTTAAGCTCTCAAACACAACTCCATCAACACTCTTCTTCCAAGTCCATAAGGCTGTATCACACAGACCTCCCCAAAGAGCACCACCAACTGGAGACCAAGTGATCAAATGCCTACATTTGAAATGGGAACATTTCTTACTCCAAGCAATACAGAGAGCTTCTGTCTTTTGGTGTCTTCTTTGGTTTCTAAGGTTCTATATAAATTAAGGTAACTAGCTGACAGCAGACCATTTTGTACTGCAAAATAGATGAGGGTTTGGGGGAGTTTCCAACAGAAAGAAATGGTAATGTTTGAGGCGATGGCTGTATTGAAACGTACGTCACTCTGTGCTCCCTAATGTGAACAAGTACGTCCACCTAAAATAAAAACATATTATTATAAAGTATTAAGATTAATAAAAATTATCAGTAGCATTAAACATCTCTCAAAATCTCCTTTTATAGTTTTTTTCTGTCCCTTTCCATTTTTCTACTGTGCAGCCTGTGTTTTCTCTCCAGGAGTAAATGTGTTTTCCCAGTCTCTGTGAGTTACTTGGTCACTTTGTCAGTGGTATTCCTTACTAAGCAGAAACATTCATTTTTATATAAGTCATAGCTAACATTTGACTTAGAAACTTTATGCTTTGGAAGGTTTTTAAAGATTTTGTAAAGGTAAAAAGAAATTCTTTTTTGATTGATCTATTTAGAGTCAAAACTTGCTTAAATCACATAAGAGGAGCCCCAAATAACCACTGGAGTTTATGGGATACTGGGAATGTTTGCTCTGGAATGAGTCTGAGAGGGAAAGGGTCCCTGTATCTCTTTCACTGGGTTTCTCTGTTCTTCATCTGTCCCACGCCTCAGCCTCCTTCTGTCCTACTTAGGTCTCTGCCATTCCCCAGTTAACCAAATCCTCTATGTTCTCTTCTTCTTAGGAGACTAAACAAACTTACATAAAATTGTACTTTTGTGACCACCTTTGTCTTGCAATGGATGTTTTCTTAAATTCTTTGTCGCTTCAGTTGTTAGTCTAATTCTTTCATGTTTATTTCTTTAACAAATCTCTACTTATTCTTTTATGTTCTTATATTCTATTTTGTGGTTTATATATATTTCTCCTAATCCACAGAAAATTATATTTTCCACTACACAGGAAAGAGTCAGTCCATGGATGGGAAGCCGTAACCCTTTGATGTAGTTGATGTAACTGAGATGTGTTGCCTCCAAGCTTCTCATTTGTTCCTATGCTAACATCTATCATGTGGGTCTATGTTGCTTATTACCACGCTTGCTTATGTACTTTCAAAGACATATTTTTCATATTCTTCTAAATAAACTTCCTTCCCTTTGTCAGTATTTTAGAAATTGTACATCCTATTTTTACCTTTTCTAATGACCTAAGTGTTCAAAAGCTATCTTTAGCTGATTTGTCTCTTCCACATTTCTTTTACTCAAATTTAAATTTTCCATATGCCTCTTCCCCCCCACTGCCTTTGATAATATGACCAGGAGTTTCAAACTTCAATCATTATTAATGAATCTCAGTGCAATGGGGTAAGACCTCTATTTATCCAGCATTTCCATATGTTTGGCTGCCATTTTGATTTGTGTTTATTTAGGGTCCCTCCATCAATGTTACTATCAAAAGGCTATGCACAGTTGTGTCTGTCCTCAAGAGTGACTAACAGAGCATCTGCTGCTCTTCTCATGCTATCTCTGTCACTTTAATTTTCTCTTTCAACTCATTTGTTCTTAAATTATTAACCAATATTGTCTGTCTTGTCTCTTGACCATATCTTCATCCTCATCTTAATTTGTACCCTTAATTTCTGTCCCTCATTGTGGATATGTGTCTATGGTGGTCAGTTTTCTCCAGAGAAACGGACTCAATTGGATACATATATAGACAGATTTGTTTCAGGAAATTGGCTTTTGCAACTCCTGAATCTGTCAAGCTTCTGTGGGGTGGGTAGGCAGGCCAGAGACAAGAGCAGAATCTAAACTAAAGTTCAAGTTAAGAGGCAAGCTACTGGCACATAGTCTCCTTGCTCTAGTCAGCCTTTGGTGCTACTGAAAGGGTTAGGAGAGACTCACTCTCTTTAAGGAGGGCAATCTGTTAATGGATTCCCATCTTTCAGATGTAAATTTTACCCATTAACACCCTCACAAAGAAATTTTAAATTACATTTGACCAAATAATGGGACTCTAGACAGTGTTCTGATTAACACATCAAATCTACCACCTAATGGTCACATCCTCCGCACTATTCAGACAGAAATGCTCAAATGCTTATTTTGAACTCTTGATTCTTTGAGAACAGTCTTCGGTGACATCATCCATTAAAGGTGAATGGGAAGAGTTTGGGGGTTCCACCCTTTCCTCCATAAAATGCATTAACTATTGCTTTGTTGACTCAATGTCTTGTGAAAAAAGCAACTCTCTAATGCACGTTTAATCAAAATTCATATAATTTTGTCTTGAAAGTATTCCTGTATCTGTATTGAGAAATTAATGTAAAGGAGAGTAGGGATAAATTTTCCCTCTTTTAAAATAAAATGTGTGAGGAAGATAGACTTGATAACTCAGTAACAGAAACATAACTCCAGGAATCAAAAGCACATTGGCTAAAAACAAACACACAACCCATTGAAATATATGAAAGCCGAGACTGATAGGTTATTTCTCTGCCAGTAAAACGAACCAATTCAAACCAGATTAGATTATATTAAATGCAGGTTTATTGGGAAGCTGCTCTTGGGCGAGTTCACTGGCCCCAAAGATGGAATCCAGGGAGTCACTATGGGGAGAGAAGTGAGGGAGGGGGAAGAGAAAGAGAGAAAGGGTGAGAGAGAAGGGGAGATGGGGGGAGCAGAAAAGGGGGAGAGGCTAAACTGTCTGGATTATATAGGGAAGAGCCTCTGGGGGAACGGCAGCCCAGCCCCTCAGCTGGAAGTTCAGGACAGAGGGTAAGGTATACCAGCCATGCCCTGTAACAAGTAGGGACTGAGGGATATTGGGAGAACCTGGAGGCCAGGTCAGCTTTGATATGTAAAATATGCACTTCAGTCCCTTGTCCTGGAGTCCAAAACCAAACAAAGATAACCTTTAAAATACTGGGAGTGAAATAAAAAATATTTCATATGTGACATTTTGAGAATTTATCAGTGGTACAAGAGAAATCTGGCTTTGCTTTCAAATTATAAACAACGGTTTTAACCTGGTAATAGGATTTAAAAAGCTTTGTTTGGTGCAGGAAAAAGTTGCACATGCATATAACTGTGAAATGTGTGTGTTTGCAAGGGCAGTGGCCTAACTTTTACAGCTACTAAGTTTTATGTCTGTCTGTCTGTCTGTCTGTCTGTCTCTCTCTCTCTCTCTCTCTCTTTGAGACTGAGATAGGGTCTCACTTTGTAACCTTAGCTGGCCTGGAACTTACCATGTAGCCTAGCCTAGTCTCAAACATGCCTTCTTCTCCCTCCACAGTGTATCTACCACCAACCCTCACTGTGTAGAAAACAGTATCTCAAGGGCAAGGAGTGTGCAGCAAGCCCTGTTCTACTCGGGCTTACATTTATTGCATATCACTAAAAAACAATATTGGAATAATCAAACAGGGAAAAGAGTCCACATGTTTTATAAAAATGTTCAATGGTGGAGAAAGGAGAGAATGTGTGAGCAGTTGCCAGAGTACTTATACAGTTAGATCCATGATATTATTTATTGCAGGAAGCAGACAAACAGATTTTTTTAAATGTCAATGAAATTAGAAGATGTGTCTGTGAGAAGGAAAAATTCGAAATTGAATAAATACTTAAATGCTTCGAATAAATAAGCAAGAACAGCAGACTGAATGAAAGTGGAAGACTAAGCCAATCAAGCAGAAAACCATTTTAAGAATAAAGATCTTAGGTGGCCCCTGAACTCCTGGTTGCCTCCATGCTTGTCTGTGTCCTCGCTTAGATCCTCCCTGAAGACAGACCTGTTCCCACAAGAATCTGACACTGAGCATCAGCATAGTTCCACCATCCACATCTCTCTTACCCCCAGCTGTTGAAAAGTTCCACATCAGCTCAGCCCACAAGTCTAGATTCACTTGAATTGACTTGGAACCGTCCCATCAAAAATGTAACTGGAAGAAAAGAAGGCAGAGCAGATGGAGAGAGAAAAAAAAATTTTTTTAAGTAGTTATGGTTTGAGTATAAAATATCCCCCAGAGGTTCATGTGCTTGGACACTCAGCCCCCCACCTAGTGGCACTGTTTTGAAGCTGCAGCATCTTTAAGAGGCAGAGTCTTGCTGGAGGAAGTGGTCACAGGATCTTGTAAGAGGAAGTGGTCACTGAGGCTCAGGACTTCAGGTTTGTAGTGCTGCTTCACTTCCTGTGAACAAGTCACTTTACACTGCTGCTGCCACTACAGTCTGGTCCTGAGCAGCTCCATAACTCACACCAGTAGCCAAAACCAATCCATCTCTCCATTAAATTGTTTCTTGTATTTGGTCACTGCAACAAGTAATTCATATAGAAGCAAAGATGGACAACCCTCTTAACTCAGAGTCCCCGATGCAAAGGGGGCCTTTATAGGAATGTTGAAGGTCACCAGTAAGCACTCCGCTTAAGTATAAGGCTGTGTTCTTTTTCATCAGCCATGCTGGGAGGTAGTTCACCTTATTGAGTGATAAACAAAAGTGAGAAATTCAGATATAGGTGGGAGGGAGAGAAAGAGGGAGGGAGGGAATGAGGGAGCCCATTGTTGTGGGGATGGCAGGTCTTCCATCCCATGAGCAAAGGATCAGGATGGAAATCCAGGCAGAATTCTCTCTTGCAGTCTAAAGACAAAACTATTTCTTCCCTAAGAAACTTCAGTTATTGCTCATAAGGCATCCAACTGATTGAATTCAACCATTAAGGATAATCTCCGTCCTAATTGGATGGTTTTGTGTGTGTGTCATCTTGACACAAGCTAGAGTCATCTAGGAAGAGGGAACTTTGGTTGAGAACATGTCTTCATCAGATTGGTCCAAAAGCAAATCTGTAGGTCATGTTCTTGATTAATGACTGATATGAGAAAGCCCAGCCCATTGTGAGAGTGGCAACACCCCTTGGCAGGTAGTCCTGGGTTGTACAAGAAAGTAGACTGAGCAAGCCATGAGTTGCAAGCTTCTGAACAGCCCTCCTCCATGGCTTCTGCTCCAGTTCCTGCCTCCAGGATCCTTCCTTGAATTCCTGTTTTTGCTTCCTCTGATTATTGATTGTTTAACCTGTAAGGCAAAACAAAACCAAACCAAACCGTTTCATTCCCAACTTATTTTTAGTCATGTTGGTTTATCATAGTGGCAGAAATCTAACTCATACAATAGCCTCCATTTAAAATTCAGCACATCTGGGCAATGCACAGCACACACACGCCCCTCCTTCTCGCCCACACAGGCTAGAGTTTATGTGCTCTATCCTCGCTTGTTGACACCTCAGAATGGCTGTCAGCAGCAACATTCAGTGAGTACATTCCCGGTGCTCTCTATTACCCTAAGTTCACATATAGGTTTCTCTTCTCCGAAATCTCCTGAAGAAGATGCTGACGTATCTCCATTTAAGAGTTAGGGAAACTGAGGCACAGAGAGATTACATAGATAACAGACTCATGCAGTTATATAGAACTAAGTTTCAAATCTGCAAAGTCAGTCTTTAGGGCACCCACATAACCATTGCACTGCACTGCCAAGAGTTGCCCAGTCTTCAATAATTCCAATCTAAGAAATAAGTGATAGAACAAAAGACAGAAAGTAAAAGAGGGAATCAGAAGGCAGTGAGATATTTTTTGAAAAAAAAACAAAACAAAAAAAAAAACAAAAACCAATAAAAACAAAAACCAAAAATTTGCAACATAAAAAATATGTAAGAAATGAGACCAAGTATTGCAAATGAAATAATATTACAAAAATATGAATGAGTATAGTTTTCCTATTATAAACTTTGGAGGAAATAAAAAGTAAAATGTAGGCATGTTACTATGTTATGTTATATATTTTAAAGTAATTTGTGATAATTTACCATAATAATAGTATACATAATGAAATAACATAGTTTTACATACTAAACCTCCAGATGTACAAGAAAGTACTAGAGATTAGTGTTGTATCTATTTTACATTATGTTTTTGAAAATCAATAAGGTACAAATCTTAAAATAAGATGAGAGATTTGCATAATGTATAGATTTTAAAACACTTAAATGTTAATGTTACATATGTATCATTGTAATTATATGACAAAGAAATCTGACATAATAATGCCATAAATCAATAAAGAAAATATGTTTCTCTAAAGGCTAAGGAGCTAATGAGAGGAAACAGATAATTAAGACTCAAAATTGTTCAAAAACATTAATAAATAAAAGTTCATTTTATTAGAAAATAAAATACAAATTCAGCTCTCCAATGAGTAAATCTTTAAACATAAAATATTCATTTTGATAAAAACGACTCCTCTAACTGCTTTTGACTGATGCATATTTTGAGGCCTTATCCATGTCGAGCCCTGCAAATGCCCATGTCTTCAAGGCTGGAGATATGGGCAAGCAGCAAAGGAGTTTCCTAGCTTACTTTAGACCCTGGGCTTGATCCATAGCAGTACAGCAATCCAAACAAGAAAATCCCTATGTTCTCTGAGCCAGATTTCTATGCCTAACATTTTTTTCTTATAAAAACTAAAATATACAGATTTAAGATATTTGACCAAGCATTTGTGGGGACAACAGTAGACATTTTTATCCAAGGATAAGTTCATATACAACATCAAAGTCCTATTTCTGAATATTATTTAATAGCATAGCAAAAAAAACATAAAATGAAAAAAAATTATCAAAATATAGTTGTAGTCCAGATGTATGTAATGAAATGTATGGCATAGACCACAATCAAGTTTTTGCAAACTTTTAAATATGCAGTTCTATGCACTGAGAGCGAGAACTAAATGGCAGTGCATGGAACTGTGTCTGTGCTCACCTGTGAACGTGGGGGTCAGGATGAGCCCGTTTTCTTGTTAGGACTTTATTTTCTAAGTAGTCTCCTGTGGACATGTTCTATTCAATAACCATTGCAAAATGTTATTTTTGAAGCAAGTTGTCAGATTTGATGGCATCTCTGACAGATGGCATGCCAGCCGGCACATGTCCACTGTGCAGTGGTCTTGGCATGCCCCACGTCACCAATTCCACTCTGTGACAGTTGGGATGATTAGAAAATGTCCCTATGATTGAACCCAAATCTGTCACCCTGTTAATTCTGTCCACTGATCAAAAGTGTATCTCCTCTGCCATATGGCGAGTCCTCAGCCTCTCAATGACAGCTGTCCTGTTAGCGCTGAGTTTCCCCACTTAGCTGTTCTTAGTTTCTTGACCCCATCCCCAGCATGGACCATGTCTACTTGGTTTTCACAGCAGAACTGTGTGTTAGGTAAGTAAAAACGTAATGACTGGCATTAGGTTTCTTGATTATCGGTGGGGGGAGCTGTGGGAATCTATGTTTTGAAGTTCAGTGTGGTCACCTCTCTATGACCTAACCTGGTTTCCATAGCAACATTTTCTCAGGCCACATCACAAGGTAATCAGCTCCATCCCTCCCCTCCGATTACCATCTTACCTTACCACTGTGCCAGTGGAATGCAGCCAGTCAGTCAAGGCTTCTTTTTAAAAGGGTGCCTGGCAATACCTCTGCTGGGGGAATATTACGTAGCTATCAACACTACCAAGGCAATGATCCCCCAAACTGCCCATAGACTGAGATTCTGTAACTAAAGACAGACTAGCAATTCATATGTTCACTGAAGTGGTCCACAGCAAAAGTAAATGGATTCTACCAATGGAAGTGGGATAGTAAAATGTTGTATTTATTTAGTGTGATGCTTCTAGGAGTGGGTTTGTTCAAGTAGATTCCTCAGGCATATGCTCATGGTTTCCATTATGCCTCAATTATCACGTGATTGTTTTATGAAATATCCCAGGGCTTGTTTGCACTCCAAGATCTGAGCTGAGTCAACAGAATGTCCACCTGTGAGAGGGTTTCATGACTTCAGATGTTCTTGTTACCTTTAAAAGACAAATGACAGGACAAAGAGATTAAAGAGATTCTAATGTGTTCCTTTTGATAAGGGTTTTAGTGCTTCCAGAGATGAATAGGGCAGACGAGAGGTGGTCGTGAAGCAGGCAACCTGCAGGGAGGAGATTCTCAAGCCTAGAGTCACAGAGGATTCAAAAACCATCTCAGAAACCAGTTTTCTATCTCAGCTCCATCCGTCCCCTCCTGTCACCAGCTCACCACAGTGACACTGGAAGGCTGTGGGTTTTCGATTTTCCTCTCTTCTTATCTTCACACTCTTTCAAAAACCCTTCTGGTTGAAGAAAGAATCCATTTTCAAATACTAGATTCCAAATGATTTGGCAAGAAATTCTCAGAGAAATGGTGCTGACATTCCTGTCCACAGTGGTAAGGTCTTAGATGTTATGTCCACATACCCATTCACATGTGGAGATCTTTCAAAATTTGTTATTACCTCTCTCTCTCTCTCTCTCTCTCTCTCTCTCTCTCTCTCTCTCTCTC
>JADRCH010000182.1:1505214-1516404 GCA_019843965.1 Rhynchomys soricoides | reverse complement strand
TCTCTCTCTCTCTCTCTCTCTCTCTCTCTCTCTCTCTCTCTCTCTCTGTGTGTGTGTGTGTGTGTGTAAACGCTAGTGCCACAAAGTATGCCAGAAAGTCAGAGGACAACCTGTGGGAGTCAATTCCCTCCTTCTAACATGTGGACTTTGGGGATTGAGCTGAGCGTCCAAAGGCTTGGCAGCAATCACCTATAGCCCATTGAACCATCTCACTTGCCCATATGTAGACATCTTAACCCCTTAAGTGGAAAAGCAGAGCCTTTGAGCACAGTGATTTCATGAGCATTGATTCCCCCCACCCCCACCCCCCAGGAGTGAACTTAGTGCCCTTGTAACACTGCCTTAAGAATAGGTTTGCAAGCAGGATGATGGTGACTCACAGCTTCAATCCCAGCACTAGGGAGACAGAGGCAGGCAGATTTCTGTGAGTTTGAGGACAGCCTGGTCTACAGAGTGAGTTCAGGACAGCTAAAACAACACAGAGAAACTATAAAAGTTCAGGACAGCTAAAACAACACAGAGAAACTATAAAAAGAGGAGGTTTCCAGTTTTTCTTTCTGTGATGCTTGCCTGAAAAACTATGTGACACCATTCCATTATGCTGTCACTATCTCTATTTAATTCCAGCCATCACTCCAATCATGATTTTAATACCAGCATTCAAGTGCAGAGGTAGAGGCAGAGGCAGATGGATTTCTGTGAGTTCTAGGCTAGCCTGGTCTACATAGTAAGACCTTGTCTCAAACAAACAAACAAAACGATTTTTTTTTTTTTTTTGTTTCTATTTGCTAACATTTTCTACGCCAAGAGACCATATATCACAGAGTAAAAATTTGAATAAAGCCTATGAC
Organism: Rhynchomys soricoides; assembly: GCA_019843965.1. NCBI lineage: Eukaryota > Metazoa > Chordata > Mammalia > Rodentia > Muridae > Rhynchomys > Rhynchomys soricoides. The sequence continues at coordinate 1,515,553 of JADRCH010000182.1, read as the reverse complement.
AGCTGTCAGGAGTGAATTCCAGATGTTACTTCTGGCTATGCCCTGACTCCCATCTCTGGTCAATTGTCCTGGGGTGTTTTTGAATGAAGAAGGTGAAGTGTGGGAAAATTCGCATAACTTGCCTTTCCCACTTTATAAGCATGGGGTAATAAGATGGCCAATGATGAACTAGAAAAGCTTAACCTCTACAGATACCAAATCCATCAGCACCTTGACCAGGCACTGTAAGAATCCAGGGTTTACTATTTAAGCTGCTCAGCCCATTGTAATTCTTTCCTGTAACAATCCAGACAGACTAAGATGGCAATGGTTATGACCTGTGTAAGCTACCAAACAGCTTGATGTGGATAGAATGTGAGGAGACAGCCAACCAGGACATTACCGTATCCCGGAAGCAACAGAAGCAGGAAGGTGTTCCCAGCCTGGGAACTGGGAGCAGGGGCTGAGCAGCAGGAGCAATGGCTGCAGCTCAGGTGAGGGCAGGGTAGGGCCTTGCCCAGCATCTCTGTCTAGGAAAGAACACATGAGAAAGAGCCCTTATTTCCTCTTTACCCTAGCCCTCCAGTCCTAGAATGAACTCTCCTCCAGCCCCTATGAATGGATCTAATAAAGTCAGTCTTCTACACCAAAAGCAAAGCAGAGAAGAGAAGGATGAAGGCAACTGGGTACCAATCAGGACGGTGTGTTCCTTGCTAAGATACAGGGAGGACACTGCTCTAGGGAACACAGTGGCTCTCTCAACAGTCAATCTAATTTGAACACCAACCTAAAGGCTACGGCCTCAGCTGTGTGCAGCTCAACTAGAGTTTAAAGCAGAGTATAGTCATCATATTGGATAGCTTGGCACTTGACAACTAACAGAGTCAGGAAAGACAGGGTTCATTCACCCAGAAATCAGAGGAGCAGTGATCTCCAGGCAGTGTTTCACAAGTCAGCGCTTGTAATGGATCTTGTATCCACAAAGGAAAAGCCTTCGAAGCTTTTCTTCTGACCAAGAACCCACCATGTCCTCTACCTTGCACAATCCTATGAGAAAGGGAGAAATTGATACACTTTTAGTCAAACCAGTGGTTTGCTTCCAAAATTCCATCTATGTCACAAATAACTCACATGATTAAGAGAATTGACTGTAACCTTATGTGAAATGTTTAACCAAAATGATGACACAGGCCTGATACTAAAGTGAGTTTCCCCAGTGTCTCTATGAGGGTTATGGATTACTCGTCCTCTAGAAGAGAGATTTTTAATACATCCCCAGGAATCTAGGCATATAAAACAAGTGTGCAAATCAAGCAGCCATTGATCAAAAATTCACAAAGAAGTATGTCTTGAAACAATTTCTTGGTACACATGTAACATCAAGGGATAAAGCAGATCTCATGCTAATGCCGTAGCCATGGTTGTTTACCTTCATATGAGGAATTAAATGGTGGCTAAATATCACATGGAAGAGCACAGCATCATCAATGCTGTTCAGAGCTGATTGATATTCTAGTTTTATGGCCATTAGTCCTAATAACACTGATCCACATAAGCACACAGTCACAAATGGCAGAAGTATGTTAGGACCATTTCAAAAATTGTTCATCCCAAACTGTGGTGATGTGAAGGAGAATGACTCCCATAGTTTCAGATATTTGAATGTTTGGTTTTGAGTTATGGGAACCATTTGGGAAAGATTAGAAGGTGTGGCCTTATTGGAAAAAGTGTGTCACTCAAACTGGGCTTTGAAGTTTCAAGAGTCCCCCCCCAGGCCGAGTTTAGTCTCTCTGCCTGTTACTTGCTTATTATGATGTAATCTCTCAACTATTGTTCCAGCCTCATGCCTGCCTGCCTGCTGACATGCTTCTTGCCATCATGTTAGTGGAATAACCTTCTAAAACTGTAAGCAAGCCACTAAGTAAAGCTTTCTTTTATAAGTAGTGTCTGTCAGGTCTCTTTTCACAGCAATAGAATAGTAGCTACGACACAACCCAAAATTCATTAAACTATTTTCTTATGAAATTCAAGTCAGCAACTTAAACAATTTTTTTTAAATCACGTTTTTCATTAATAAATGAATTTTGTGTAGGGCATGTGCACAGTGTATACGTAGAGGCCAGAGGACAACTTGCAGAAATCTGTCCTCTTCCTTCACCATATGGATTCCAGGGATCAAATTCAGATTGTCTGGTTTGGTGACGGATCCTTTACCCACTGAATACCTCACAGGATTACTCTCAAACATTCCAACACAATCCAGCCCAAACATGCATTGTTACTTACATGCTGAGGAATGGTGATGGGAAAATCCAAAAGGCTTTCATTTTCATATTAAGCTGTTCTGTTTCTGTGGGAGCAGAGAATTTTTTGTGCCGAGTAAAGACACAGTAGTTCATAACACGTAGTCATCTAAAACATCTAAACAAGAAACTTCAGTGGTCCCCGACTCTGAGAGACTGAATGCCCACTCAAAGTACACGCTACATAGCACCTTCCTAAAGAACTCAGATTCACTATACATCTGATTTGGAATTTATATTTGGAACTATGTATTTAGAACCCTTTTTACTGTTGCCAAAGTTTTCATGACCCCCACATTTAGTTATAGTGCCCCATTAGGAGATCAGCTCAAGAAACTGGGCCCTCCAAAAGCCCATGTTATCTACGAATGGAGAGAGACCCAGAGTTCAGCTTAATAATAATCTAGACATGTGGCTTATTTGTTACACAGTTCTTCCAGAAGGACCTTAGCCTGAGAAGAATCACACCCTTCTCAAAGGCAGAACAAAATCCATGCCTCCTCTTCCTCCTCTCTTTAGCAAATGTTGTGCAGAGATGTTCAGTACGGAGAAGGCCCAACTCCATTGCTCCTGCCCTTTTTCTTTACTCGTGTTTCTTGTTTCTTATCAAGCCTTCAGCTTCTAGGATTTTTCTTAGGTTTCTGTCAATGATAAGAGCCGTTGTTAATTTGGAACCTGTCATTACTCAAGTCTATGCACATCAGACATCTATTTGGCCAGCTTTCAACACCATTTTCTGCACATTTCTTTATCATCATCATCATCATCATCATCATCATCACCATCATCATCATTTATTATATTTTGTTATTTTAAAAATATCTTTAAATTTAAATATATTTTGATTATATTTTTCCCCTCCTCCAAGTTTTTCCAGATCATCTCCCCCTACCTATCTGGCCAACTTAAGTTCTTTCTCAAAATACAAACTAAAACCTAATACAATAACAAAACTCTCCAAAATCAAGAAAAAAAAAAAAAAAAAAAAACAACGACCAAAAAGAAAAAAGGAAAAACTATAACTAAATAAAATCACACACACACACACACACACACACACACACTGTAGAGTCCATTATATGTTAGACAACTACTCATGAATGAGAGGCATTCCCTGGTGTAGTTGATGACATTTTCCCTCTCCGGGTAGGTATAAATGTCAGTTAACCTTTGCCCTAGTGGTTAGGTTTTCATTCATTCATTTATTCAAAAAAAAATCTATGATAGATAAAGCCGAAGCTCTCACATTGAAGTTGTACAGGACAAACCAACAGAAGGGAATGAGAGAGCCCAGGAGAAGGCACTAGAATCAGAGAGCCACTTCTCACACAACCCGCCCCATTTCCTCACATAATAGTGTCCCCGGGCTCACATGCTGAGAAGGAGACCTCCAACCCTGTCAACCTGAAACTTATCTTAGCTCTTGCCCAGATGCATTTACAACCCTCCAGGCAGAATGACATATGCAAAAGGGACCCTGAACTCCCTCTTTTCCATGGGAGTTGACAATGGACCCCCAAGGTATTGAGGTTTCTTTTTTTTTCATACTTTATTTACATTTCAAATGTTTCCCCCTTTCCAGATCTCCCCTTTGGAACCTCCCCATTTCCTCCCCCCTCCCCTGCCTCTATGGGGATATTCTCCCACCCACCCACCCACCCACCCTCTTGTCTTCCCTCCTTGGCATTCTCCTCTACTGGGGATCTAACATCCGCCTCCCCCTGATGGCTAACAAGGCCTTCCTCTGCCACATAGGTGGCCAGCACCATGGGTCCCTCTATGTGTATTCTTTAGTTGGTGATCCAGTCTCAGGGAGCATCAAGGGGTCAGGCCAGTTGACACTGTTGCTCCCTCCCTAGGGCTGCAAACTCCCTCAGCTCCTTCAGTCCCTTCTCCAACTCCTCCTTCTGGGACCTCACACTCAGCCCTATGGTTGCAGGGAAGTGACTCTTGGATATTCTGAACTTTTGGGCTAATAACCACTTATCAGTGAGTACATACCATGTTCATTCTTTTGTGACTGAGTTACCTAGCTCAGGATGATATTTTCAAGTTCCATCCATTTGCCTGTGAATTTCATGAAGTCATTGTTTTTAATAGCTGAGTAGTATTCCATTGTGTAAATGTACCACATTTTCTGTATCCATTCCTCTGTTGAGGGACATCTGGGTTGTTTCCAGTTTCTGGCTATTATAAATATGGCTGCTATGAACATAGTAGAACATGTGTCTTTATTACCTGTTGGAGCATCTTCTGGGTATATGCCCAGGAGTGGTACAGGTGGGTCCTCAGGTAGTATTATGTTCATTTTTCTGAGGGTCCACCAAACTGATTTCCAGAGAGGTTGCACCAGCTTGCATTCCCACCAGCAGTGGAGGAGTGTTCCTCTTTTTCCACATCCTTGCCAGCATCTGCTGTCACCTGATTTTTGATCTTAGTCATTCTGACTGGTGTGAGGTAGAATCTCAGAGTTGTTTTGATTTGCATTTCCCTGATGACTAAGGATGTTGATCATTTCTTTAGGTGCTTCTCAGCCATTTGAGTTTCCTCAGTTGAAAATTCTCTGTTTAGCTCTGTTCCCCATTTTTGATAGGGTTATTTGGATCTCTGGAGTCTAACTTCTTGAGTTCTTTGTATATATTGGATATTAGCCCTCTATCCCCAATCTGTAGGTTGCTGTTTTATCCTATTTACAGTGTCCTCTGTCTTACAGACGGTATCAGATTCCATTACAGATGGTTGTGAGCTACCATGTTGTTGCTGGGAATTGAACTTAGGACCTCTGGAAGAGCAGTCAGTGCTCTTAACCGCTGAACCACCTCTCCAGCCCCCTGTTCCCCCCTCTTAATTGCACTATGCTCTCACCTAGAAGGTTGCACTTTCCTCGTTATTGCATTTGATAAGATGCCATGCGTATTCATTACTTGTCTCCTTACTGAGACAAAATGCCTGATCAAAGCAACTTAAGGAAGGAGAGACTTATTTGGGCTCACAGTCTAAGGAATCATGGGGGAAAGGCATAACAGCAGGAGCTTCAGACATCTGGTTACATAGTGTCCACAGGAAGCAGAGAGATGGTTAGTATTCCGTCCAGGTCTCCAGCCCATGGGATGGTGCTGCCTACTGTTGAGTCTTCTCACTCCTGCTAAGCTCATCTGGATGATCTCTCACAGGCATGCCTAGAGCTCTGTTTCCTGGGGAATTCTAGATCCCCATATTACTTTGCTCAGTTTGTCATTCTCTCCATTTCCAACCATGATTCCAGTCACCCCCAGTCACAGCATGAGATGACACTGCATCCATTAGTGACATCTGTACCTAGCAGACACATACTGATGTTATAAAAAGGTGTTCCTCTCAACAGTGAGCAAGCCTGGTCTTGTGTTTCCTGCTATCTCTAAACAGCCCTTGCCTTTGTCACCCCTGCTCTCAGAGATACAGTCTGTGTGCCCAGGTTTTTGTCAGGTGAGAAGATTGAAGAAGCACCCCAGAGAAGGTGAGGGGTTTCATCCCTGTGACCACTTTGTCAAGCCTATTTGCTTTGCCCAGTGATACCTTTTCCAAGTTCTCTCCTCTTTCTCTTTGTCAGTATTTAAAGGGTGAAGACTTAGCTGAGCAACAGAGGTAATTCCTGCATCTCAAAGACATAAGCCACCTGCCTGCTCTGGCTTACCTAAATCTAATCTAAAACACAAAGAGCAGTCTCCTGAAGCTACCTTGCATACATCAGGCTTGAGCACAGAGGCAGGAAGACTGGGGCCTGACAGAATACCTTCCAGTTTCTAGGGACAGGAAGAAGGAAATAGGTTCCAATTCACTGCCTTTCACTCTTCTCTGTAATCTCTCAGAGGATTGGGTTTGACAATGTCCACTTCCTGCCCTGGAATTCTCTAGCTCTGAGCTCACTCAATCAGGGGACATCTGTGTCTCTTGACATCAAGTCTTGGTGGCATTTGAACTTGGGTAGCCTTCCTTATGAGGCTCATTATGCACTGTGTAGCCATTCAACTGGAAAGGGGTGAACTTATCCTTTAGAGTTGGGGACAGTGCTATCTGCCTGTGAGAGGTATCAGTTGTGCTGCTTGTCACATGCAGCTCCATAAGTGTTAATTGCTGGGAGTGAGATAAGCCTGATACAATTTTTCCAGGATTCTTTTATTTTTAAAGATCCAATTTGTGCATGCACCTTATAGAAGCCTGTTTAAGCAGCTTTGCACATGCAGAGGAATTAGACCCAGAAGCATACTATTTGTCTCTAGAAACTGAACTCTTCTTAGGCCCCCAGTGCTGCTGAATCCAGAAAAGCTGACATTGTTCATGCAAGGTCACTTCTGGTCAGAGATTGAGTCTCCTAGGTAACCACACAGTCATTTGAAGGGTCCTTTTCTTCTCAAGGATGACCCAAGTTCTGAGGCAGACAGAGGGGATGGAGAAGAAATTTTAACAGCAAGGTTAATGGGTGGCTGGTCTGAGATCTTCTGTGGAGCTACTCATTTTAACCATCTCTGATAATTTGGGTGCGTTGCCATAACTGTTCTTCAGTAGACTTTCTTTATTAGTGCAGATTTAATTTCATAACCAAATTGATCCGAAAGTTCAGGAACTCCTGTGTGTATCCACATGCTGCATGGTCTGCTGGCCCATCTGATGAAGCAGTTGCACTTATGTTACACTGGATGAGCCTGTATTAACACATCACAATCACAATCTATGGGTTTTCACAAACCTATAATGACATGTTCCCAGCATGGTTGTAGCACACATGGTAGCTTCATTGCTCTGATATTCTCCATGGGCCCCACTTACTCATCCCTCCTCCTCCTTCAATTCTGATCTCTTCCATTTCTACATTGTTTTGCCTTTTCCAGAATATCAAATGATTGGAGACATATAGCACAAAGCCTTTTCCCCTCACTTCAACCACCTACTAAGATGCTTCAAGTCTCCTCCATATCTTCTCAAGACTCAGTGGCTCATCTCTTCTTAGTACATAGTGATGCTCCATTGTCTGGATGCATCATAGTATATCTACTAATCCCCCTCTTGGAGGGCACCTGGATTGGTTCCCATTTTGGGGCAACAATGAGCAGTGCTGCCATAAATGTCCATGTGAAGGTTCTCATATGGATGTGAATTCTCAGCCCTCTCAGGCAAATACTAACATGTACTATTGTTAGATAAAACACTAAGACTTTGTTCAGTTCTATAACAGAGTGTCCAACTGACTTTGAGAGTGGCTGTTCCATCTTGGATTTCCACCAGACACGAATAAATTGTTCCTTTGCATCCTCACCAGCATTTGGAGTCTAGACTGATCTCATTGGCCTGTAGTGCATGTCGATGTCGTTTTAGTTTGTGATTCCTAATGACATGTGAAATAGAGCACCTTCCCACATGGCTATTTACCATTTTAATGTCCTTTTTGATGAGCTATCTGTCATAGGTTCCACCCATTTTAATCAGATTGTTTATCTTTTATTGTTGACTTTTTAGCCTTCTTTGTATGTTTTAGATAATAGCATTTTATCAGACGATGTCCTTTGCAAATATTCTTTCCCAGGCTGCACTTGCCTTTTCACTCTCTTGACTTTGTCTTTCACAGAGCAGAGGTTTTTAATTTTAATGAAGTCCTGCTTATTAATTCTTTCTGTCATGGATTGTGCTTTTGGTGTCCTTTCTAAAAAGTCTTTGCCAAACCCAAGGTCATCAGGGTTTTCTCTTACTTTATTTTTACTGGCAAGACAGAATATTTAACTTAAAACCCTGTGCATGCTAGGCAAGCCCTCTACCACTGAGCTACAGCCCTCAGTCTTCACTGAGCTACAGCCCTCAGTCTTCTCCTAGGTCACCTTTTTAGGAATTTTGTAGTTTCATGTTTTATATTTATCGTAGAATACATTTTGAAATAGTTTTTTAGATTTGCTTTCTATTTTAATGTTTGCCTGTCTATATGAATGTATGCTACATATATGCGGGTACCATGAAGGCCAGAAGAGGACATCTGACCCTTTGGAGTTGGAGTTACATGTGATCCTATGTCACCTGGCATGGGTGCTGGGAAACCAAATGTGGGTCCTCCAGAAGAGCAGCCAGCATCTTAACTGCTGAGCCACCTCCCAGCCTTGAGATGGCGGAAGCTCACTGTTTAGATTCTTCTCTTCACATGCGGATCGATATCCAGTTGTTTCAGGACTATTTGTTGAGAACTCTTTCTTTTCTCTGTTGTTGCTTTTGTTCCTTTCAGCTATGTCACACTGATCTACTGTAGAAATTGCAACTTTGCCTTAAGTATGCCATCTTGGGAGCTGTGGTTCAGTCCTAGGTGCTCAAGATCCCAGAGTGGCCTCTGCTTCTGCTGTGGGCACCTAATCCAATCATTACAACTCTATCCCTTCAGTATGATTAAAGATGTAGAACCCCTGTGAGAGGTTTAGTGATGCTTCGGAGCAGCAAGGCTCTGCTCCAAAGTTCTCCTTGAAGTTCTCCAGAATTTGTTGCCAGAATTCTCTCTGGGCAGTATGCTTTTCTCTTGCCAGAGTGTTGAATTTTCATTTCCTTCTGGGCAGGAACTAGATACTTTAACACGATGCATTCTTTTCATAATCTATTTTCTTAAATAGAAAATATATCTTTTCCTCCTTTACAATTCTTAGCTTATTTATTCTTGAAAGAGCCACTTTGAAAAAAAAAAACAAATACTCAAGCAAAACAAAAAGACAGATTCTTCAGATGGAAAATTTGACTTTCAAGATTATTTAGAGTGTAACACATCCATTCAGCCACTCTATTGATATTATCTGTTCTCACTCAAGGGAGAGGCTCAAACTCTCTTTCCTGTGACAGTTCATACAGCCAGTTGTGAGGAGCCAGTTGGCTCCTCAGCCAGTGGTGAACAGGAAATGGTATTAGATATCATAAGTCATGCATATGTGCATATCATGAATATACACAGAGACAATATACACAGAATATACACAGAGGCATAGATTTGAAGCAAACAAATAGATAAGTTCTAGAACTAAAAGAAATAGAACGCCATATATACATTGGTATAGTTCTCACTGACCTTAACAGAGGGGCAGCTTTGGGGTAAGGGGCTGGAAAGATGGCTCAGCAGCTAAGAACACCAACTGCTCTTGCAGAGGACCTGGGTTTGGTTCCTAGCATCCACACAGCAGTTCACAACCATCTGTAATTATAGTGCCAAAGGGTATAGTTACCTCTTCTGGCATCTGTGAGCATCAGATATGTACATGGTACACTCAAACTCATTAAAAACCTAATTACAGGTTATACCACTAGCTAGTCATACAACTAATGGGGAGTTATGATTTCAATCATTTTATCCAATTCAATACTATATTCATTCAAATAATTATTTAAATGGTTAATTGTTCCTATTAACTAGAAGGAACATTTGTGTTTGTTTGTTTGTTTGTTTTTGTTTTTTGTATATAGCAGTGGGGATTCAACCTGTGGCCTTAAGCTTATTAGGTTAGGCACTGATACTCATGGCCCCTAAAGCATTTAAGTTTGGTTTTCTTGCTTTTTTGTTTTATTTTTTTCTTTTCTATATACACTTCCAAAACTTTTAATGTATATAAAATATTTAATCAGATTTACTCTGAACTTAAAAGCATGTAGAATGCGGTTGAAAGTATAATATCTTACAGTTTAAGTCTATCACACTGCAAGTGTTCCAGAGCACCAAGAAAAATGAAAACAAAGAATTTTTCAATGAAATCACGTTAGATTTCAATAAATTTTAAAGGCATTTTTTTTTTCAAATACAATATCTGTCATAAAAATCAAGCATAACCAAGAACAGGAAAAGATCATACAACTAAATTAGACTTACAGAGTAATCTCACAACAGAAACAATTTACATATATTCCAAATAGAAAGTTATCAGACATCCCAACCCGTGATAATTACCTTGATAAAGGAGATGAAAGCCAAGTTTGAGGTTTTGTTTTGTTTTGTATTGTTTTGAATAAGGAACAGAAAACTAACATGATCAGAAACCCATGTAACATGATCAGAAACCCATGTAACA
>JADRCH010000182.1:1482006-1495867 GCA_019843965.1 Rhynchomys soricoides | reverse complement strand
AAGAAGAAGAAGAAGAAGAAGAAGAAGAAGAAGAAGAAGAAGAAGAAGAAGAAGAAGAAGAAGAAGAAGAAGAAGTTGTTTGCTTCTAGCATGAAGTACACTTCAAGTTTGCACTATATAACTACTAACCCTCTCTCTCCTGGGTGGCTTTTAAAATCGGATAATGCATTTCACAAATATGGGCACTAAATAAGTGTCCTGTGTCACTTTGACAAGTCAAATCTATCACTGATTAATACTTGATTCTTAACATGAAGGGTTGGAACATGCTTGTAACGGATGCTCACACAGCACACCTGAGAGTCACGGGGCTGTGCTGAGAGTTGGGGTCACTCATCATAACCTTCCCGTGCTTGCCTTAACACTGTCTGTCTTCCACTCTCATGGTGGATTTTCTTTGCTTTTATGCAGTGCTGGGTACTAAACTCAGGACCTTGTGCTTTGGAGGACAGTCTCTACCTACGGAGCTATATCCTAACACCTGTACCTACATTTTGATCAGTGTGTAAAGTGGATGTTTGTCAAACTCAGGTTGTCTTTGAGCACTAGGAGGATTAGCCTAGATGGGTTGAACAGAGGTGAGGGGCCCTGTGGAGAGCAAGAAGGGGTTCCTGCCACTCAGGGAACTAACCATATTCCTGACCCTCTTTAAAGTGACATTCCCATTGAGTAACATGATCCAGGAGGCAGGAAGTCAATGGAAGAGGGATCAGGTTTGTGACCTGAGAGTCAGATTGAAGAACAGAGACTCACTTCAGTCACATGGTGAGGCTGGAACTCTCCTCCTCAAAGGGCTTCCCATCTGAGCCTCTTCCAGGGACAGCACTGTGCTATCCCTGAGTGTGAGCAGAGGCAGGGGACTGGGGTTCTGCAGCTGGCTAATCCAAAAGGAAGGAGACACAAGTGGAAGGCGCAACACACCTCACCAGGCATTACCACACACCACAGGTTACATACACTGCATATCTCTCACACCACACATGTAACATGCTACACACACATACCGAATACCATACTCCATACACAATACTTGCAATGCCCACCAAACACAGGCACACATACCACACAAAGACATGAACCACACACACACACTCACTCCCCATATAGCACAGGCGTGCACACACTTTAGGTACATACACACACATAATTCCCTCACAATACAACACGCAGAGTATTAGCACTGCCCCCACCATCACACACACCCCATGTACATTCTATATGATGCATGCACCACTCCCACACAGACACATTCCCTCACACACATATCAGTTCCTCCATTTTTGTCACCCAAAGTGAATTCTTTGGGAAGTGGCAATGACAGACGTAAGAAAGGAGAGGTAAGTTTTCTTTAAACAGGCTTCACCCTGGGCCAGAGTTCTTTCTTAAATGTAGATGAGAATAAATACTCCTTTTTGTCCCCCCCCCCCATAGGCTGAAAAATGAAAACTTGATGCTTTCACCCTGGACCTAATAGTGGGAGTGGTCCAGGTGGTGGTGGTGGTGGCGGTGGTGGTGGCGGCGGCGGCGGCGGCAATGATGATGATCATGATGATGGTGATGGTGATTTGAAACAAAGTGTGGCATGTACAAAACACTCATCAGCATGCAGGAAGCTCTTGCTGATCTTGAATGTGAGGCAAACCAGGAAAAGCAAAGAGAAGATGCATTCTGAGCCAAGTCTGGGCCAGTCCAGAGTCTCCAGGAAAAGAGACGAACTGTGCAAAGGCAATCCTGCCATGTCCTACTGCTGATCATTTTACTGTGGTAATAACCACATTCAAGAGCCTTGAGCCAACAAACTCAGAGGGACAAGAGTAGCAGGGGTCTAGTCATCAGAGGCCTGAGCAAAGAACCACTGAAGACAAGGTCCCTGGAGAGAACAGAGCCAGTTATTGACATGATTTGCATATACCAAGGTAGCCTCTGAGAAAGCAAGCAAAAAAGTGGGTGCTACTCGCTTATCAGCCATGGCAGGCAAAGCCCACTCAAAAAGAATGGTTACTAGAGTGAAGTTTTGTGTTTTGTATTAGATGTTAATGTTCCATCAAGTTTTTCTTTGGGTGGTCTCAACATCCCAATTCCCCTGAAGCTTTATAAGACACGTGGGTAAACTGAGGCCAAGAGCTTCTATCCTCAAGTACCTGGCTCTTGCTCTCACGCCCCTGCTTCTGGCACTTTCTCCGGGTCTTCCTAACAGCTTACCTGTTTGCTTTAGGTGCATGCTAACTCCACTGTTGATGGTTAACAGAGGGTATTCTGACATCCAACCAAGATCTTACACATGTTTCTGACTATAGCATGTGTTTTCTTATTTGCAGTTACATCACGCATCCATTTCCTTACTGTATGGTCGTTTTTGCTAGAATGTAAACTCCATTGGAGCAAGAAACTGGCCCTACCCAAAGCAGAGCTTGGCATACATCAGTACATGAAGCAGAGTAACATCTAGAAATGTGCAAGCCATAGCTCCAGACCTGGAGCATGCCTTTGGCGTCTACTCTCCTAACCACTACTCCACACTGCCTTTTTCAGTTAGGTCAACGATCTTTGAAGAAGTTTCCTGCGCCTCAAAGTATAAATGAGACCCTGGAAAGATCAGCTTTCCATCCCGGGTCTCAGGCTGATTAACTTGAAGTCAGAGAAGTGAGATCATCGAAAACTGTTCTAGGGACTAAATCCTGCCAATAGTTTTTCACTGTCTGTCCTCCTGTGTTCCTGTTTGTTCTTTCTTTCTTATCTGCAGTTAGGATATCAAAATTCCAGAATTTGCTTTCCTCCTAAAACTTTGTCTATCTCACATTTTGCCTCTTTGTGCTGCGCTTGGGGAACTTCGGTTGGCTTGAATATTCACTTTGTATTTCAGACTCTGGCTCTTTCAAGCATAGAAGCTTCTAATCAACTTTCAGGGGTGTAATGCATGTCTTGGACTCATAGGGAATATGAACACTCTCACTGCACAGCCTTCTGGACACTTTCCCCTGGGTAGCAATTGTTCCCATCATCAGCAGGTCAGCCGGGAGGAGGACACAGCCTCCTACTGCTTGTCCCCAAATGATGCAGATGTAGAGTCCTGGAGACGCAGTCGCCAAGAGCAGCTGTGTTCTTCCACCCTGCATCCCCCCTCTGCCTCATCTCTGATGATTCACTGGCACTGCATGTGTAACTGGCCTGTGCCTTAAAGATGCCTTGGCATTTTTCTGAGCTCATGCTCTTTGTGCTCTCCTTATAAGCAAGGTGTTGGTCTCTAGTCTTGTTAGTCTCAGCTGGGGTAGGGCAGCGCACAGCTGTAGCTTCAGCACTTAGAAGGTAGAGGTGGGTGTGATGTAGGAGCTAGCTCACTGCAGGTAGTAAGTAGTAACATAAAGGGACCAAGGCGGAAAACTGCAAGTTGGTCACAAGTGTCTTGGTGAGGACAGAAGCTGGAGTTAAATGGAAGAATAGGGGCTAACACAGCAGAGTCTGGAGCACTGAGGAAGAGGTAGGAGAGGGCTGGCAGCTGAATGGTAGTCAAGCTTAGATGGTAAGAGGGAGGAGAGGTGCTGAACCAGTGATGGCATGCTGCGCCCGTGCCACCCAAACCCTTGGGGAGAAAATGGGAGCCCCTGTTGTCCCTTCATGTGTCCTTGATTCTGATGCAGCTAATTGTAACATAAAGATAGTTTCTAATATGTTTTTGTGTATGAGGGCACCTCAGACCACCCAGAGGCAAGGAGCTAAGTAGGAGGGGACCAAGAAAGATTGCAGCTGAATTTTGGAGGCTGGGATAGAATTAACTCGTAAAGCTGCAAGTTGACTGTGCAAACCTGAGAACAAAGACTTTAGTATGATGAGCAGCATTGAGACACCTGCAAGGTCACAGAGTAGTAATGGTGGCCAAGTGACTACTAGCTGATAGACAATCAAGGTCCACAATAGCAAAACTGGAGCCAGAGACAGAAGGAATTCAGCCATCTCTACTGTCTGGACAGCACGCGAACAGCTCATGGTCCCCTCTCTTGTTGAGCCAGAAGCATAGACACAGAGCATATGAGCCTTCCATTTACTCAGTCTCATGATAACCCAAGAATTAGCTTGTCTCAGTAGAGATTACCTCAGCCTCTGACATTGCTACCATGCCCTATAAAAATTCCACAGAAGAAGGTTCATCAGCTTCTTCCTGTGTTGGAAATCCATTCCACTCTTAGGAATTTCTCTCATGTCTCTGCACTCTCTCATTTTCCCTCCACTTTCACTTTTCTGTAGTAATTCTTTATTATCTTACTTCTGTTTTGTCTATTCTTATAGGAGTCCTTAATGTTCATTAGCAGGAGATCTTTGGTGATGATGATGATGATGACGACAATGATGTGCATCTGGAATTTTGGGTCCTTGGTTCAAGCACAATTAGTCTGTGTAAGATCCTATCACTTTAAAACCTGTGTCAGGAGAATGAGAATTGAAGGCCATCCTGGGCTACAGAAGACTCTACCTCAGAGAGAAACAAAAGAAAAAATTAAGAGGAGGAGGGAAAAGAGAAGGAACAGGAAGGGGGTGAGGAGGAAGAAAAGGAGGAAAAGACGGAGTGAAAGCAGACTGAGGAAGCATGAAGACAAAGGAGGAAGGAAGGAGAAGGGAGAAGAAGGAGGGAGGAGGAAGAAGACTGAACGGGGGTCAACATCTCAAAAATTTGAAAAACAATTTCAATTTAAGTGTCCTTTGAGTATTTGATCACCAAATGCCAACCCCCAGGGTCTGCTATTCTAAAACAGAGAGTCCTAACCTGTGATACTTAGCAATAACTCACATGGTAAATCCCAGTTAGCAGACCCTGCTACTCAGTTGGAGATGGACAGCATTGTGCTATTCATGGCCACTGTCTAACTGAAGGTCCAGAGAGTCCAAGAAGAGAGCATCTCCGTGGATCCCAGCCCAAATGATGACTTTACTTCAGAATCCCATGGATAACAAACTAGGCCACTTTATCCAAACTGCACTCAAAGTGTCCCTACAGCCCCATCCCCTGGAGAGCCTGTGTCTTATGTGTTCTCTAGGTGAGGTTGATGTTTTCTGAAACTCACAGATTCTTCCATTTTCAAATCTCAAAATCAAATGTTGTTAATGAGACCTCATTTGATTCAATAGATTACCGACACTCAGGAAGTCGATTGTGTGCCAAGAAGAATAAAAAAAATAGTTCATTTGACTTTTTTTGTTAGTTTTAACATGGGTATGTGTGGTACTGATTTTCCATAAAAGAAGAAATGTGTCTTTTGATAATGTAAAGAATCAATCCATGAATATACAGCAGGGCATCCAAACCCAATATTAACAACTCTGTGATTTGTTGGAGGAGGCAATGCTCTGGGTGAGCTAAGGGTCACTAAAAGTTAAAGGGGTGATGGGGACTCATCAGAAGAGATAGAGGATCTGCAGAAAAACATAAGTAAACACGAGAGGGTAGTGCTGGAAATGCCATGCCATGCCATGTGTATAGAGGTCAGAGGACCACTTTCGGGAGTCTGCTTTCTCCAACCACCCCCTGGGACCCTAGAATCAAAATTCTAATTCAATACTATTTTGTTTTATTCAAGTACATGAGATTGGATCCACTCATTGCTCAGATGTGCCCACTGGGAGCTCCCTCAGTTGGCACCCATGTTTCTTTGGCACAGAACCATCAGTGTGTTTTTGCTTTTGCTTAATATTCTCTTACCACCTTGTGTATTTCTGGTCCCAGACCTAACATCAGCTATTTCTCCAAGAAGCCATTTCATTTAAATGGCAACTGTATCCAGAAACCAAACCAGAGCAAGAGGTAAACTTGTTCCTGATGCCTTCTGTGACAGTTCAGCTCACAGAACAAGATGTATGTGTGTGTCCTGCTAGTCCATGAATATGCATCTTTTCAATATTTCCATATATGTATACACATACATCATATACATATACGTATATAGCATATACATATGTACACATATACATATACAACACACACATATTATACATATACGTGAGGCTAAGTGTGAGTTTAAACTGGTGTTTCAATATAAGCCATGTTTGCATGGGTCATACAAGATGGCATGGTGTTTAACCAGCATAGTTTGTGGCACACAGCTTTACCAGCTCCCCCGAGTGTAAACATGCCCTTTCTTCCTAAGCCTCTGGTTTTACAGATTCCTCTGGTTGCTAAAGCCACTTTAATCTGGGCCCTCACCCCCTTCAGGAAAGTTCTTTCACACATTTGTAACAGTTAGGAGGCACAGTCACAGTCTGCATTCTGTTCTGAAATTCCTGCATAAGCAATGCTAAATTTGTGTACACTAAGGTTTGTTCTTTGTGGTATAGATTTCAATGTTTTTAAACAATGTGGGATGTCATTTAAATACATTTAATACTACAGAACAGTTTTCTCACCTTTAAAAAGAAACCTGTACTTTCTCAGTTCAAGTCTTTCTTCCATCACTGAGTCTTTTGAGACATGAATGGTTTTGTTGTGTCCACAATTGTACCTTTTCTAGAATGTCATACAATCAACACATATTATGTGGCCTTTTGAGACTGATTTTCTTCATGTAGCAGCTCATATGTGTTAGAATGTGAGTGGTGGTGTCTTCCAAACTCATACATTGAAATGCTAATCTTCAGTATGATGGCATGTAGGTGACACCAAACCCAGGTGAGAAGCTATTGACAGTTCAGGGTTCCCGAGGAGGGAGAGACAATTCTTGTGGATGCTGGGAAGCACTTGCTGATAGAAGCATGATAAGCTGTCTCCTGAGAGGCTCAGGCAGAGCCTGACAAATACAGAGGTGGATGCTCACAGTCAACCATTGGACTGAGCATGCCATATGGAGGAGTTGGAGAAGGGATTGAAGGAGCTGAGGGAGTTTGCGGCCCCATGGAGGGAGCAACTGTGTCAACTGGCCAGACCCCCCGGGGCTCCGGGGGACTGGACCACCAACCAAAGAATACACATGGAGGGACCCATGGTGCTGGTCACATATGTGGCAGAGGAGGGTCTTGTTGGCCATCAGTGGGAGGAGAGGCCCTTGGACCTGAGGGTGTTTGATGCCCCAGTGTAGGGGAATGCTAGGGAGGGAAGACTGGAGTGGGTGGGTGGGTGGGGGAATACCCTCTGTACTGGCTTGTTGTGTGCCAACTTGACACAAGCTGGAGTTATCACAGAGAAAGGAATTTCAGTTGAGAAAATGCCTCCATGAGATCCAGCTGTAAGGCATTTTCTCAATTAGTGATCAAGGTGGGAAGGCTCCTTGTGAGTGGTACCATCTGCAGGCTGGTAGTCTTGGGCTCTATAAGAAAGGCAGCTGAGCAAGCCAGGAGAAGCAAGCCAGTAAGAAACATCCCTCTATGGCCTCTACATCAGCTCCTGCTTCCTGGCCTGCTTGAGTTCCAGTCCTGACTTCCTTTAGTGATGACAGCAACGTGGAAGTGTAAGCTCAATAAACCCCTTCCTCCCCAACTTGCATCTTGGTCATGATGTTTGTGCAGGAATAGAAACCCTGACTAAGACACCCCCATAGAGGCAGGGTGAGGGGGGATGGGATAGAGGGTTTCCCAAGGGGAGACCAGGAAAGAGGAAAACATTTGAAATGTAAATAAAGTAAATATTTAAAAAATCCAAAATAAAAACAAAACAAAACGGCAAACAAACAAACAAAAGAATGAGGCTCCTGGTAGGTTGACCACATTCCACTCTACACTTAGAGGTATATGAGCTGAATAAATTGGACTGGGTGGGTTAAAAAACTGATATGAAGTTGGAAAGAGGCTGGGGAGATGGGGGATGGATTTAGGAAGTTAGGGGAAAGACTGAGTGGTAGATATGATCAAAAAATACATTTTATGCATTTGGGAAACTCTCAAGAGTTAGTGAAAATATTACATCAAAGAACTTATCTTCTCCATTGGGTTGGAAGAGTATATGGGCACATCTTATATCTAGTCTCATCTCCTCTGCTATTTCTTCAAACAGACATAGAGCTTTACTCACTTCTTATGTAGTGATGCACTGCTGCTTCAGTGCAATCATCCCTTCCTGTTCTTTGGCTACAGTCAAGGCACCCTATGACCCGGTTATCAAGGGATGTTCCTGAGTCAAGACTGTGGAGAGCTTTGGGAGCTGCTTGGCAGGAATTTGACATTGGGCCAAGACAAGGAAGTAAGTTCAAGCAAGAATCTGATTTTGGGCTAGAACAAAGTAGGCTTCGGGCAAGAATTTGATTTTGGGCTAAGACAGGGAAGTAGGCTCAGATATCTTGGTCATCCTGATAATCCCCTAGAAACAATGATGATGGTATTTTGTTTGCTGCCTTGCTTATTCCTTGACTATTTATGTTTATTGTCTTGCTTGTTCCTTAAGAACTGACCTTTTTATCTGCATGTAATTAAAATGGTATAAAAGCAGATTGGGAAAAAATAAACTCACTTCAACCTCAGAACTGGCTGGGGTCATGCTACAGTGTTGTCTAGTTGTCCTTTTTCTTTTTAATGTTCATTCCTGCCCTGGAGAACCTGTTGACTGAATGAGCTGGCTTGGTCACAAGACTACAGTCCTCATGTTCTGTATGGGGTGGCACTTGACATGGTTTTTCCTTTCCTTCTTCCTTCCTCCATCCCTTTCTTCTTTCCTTTCTTCCTTCTTCCTTCTTTTTACCCTTTTTTGAAAAAGAATCTCACAGATTTGGCACTATCTTTGACCTTCTGGTATTCCTGACTCTAGACTTATAGGTTTATGTCACCATGCTCAACTGAGATATTTTATCTTGTTGTATGACAAGACTCTTCAGGGGAGGAACTCATGCATGTACACTCACCACATAACACTGGGTGGGGGCTGTGCTACCTTAGAAGGCAGTCCCCTCACCAGTGACCAGTGATCGGAAAGCCCACAACGAAGCAAAGTGTAAATACAACTAAAGCCCAACTTGGTGAACCAATGAGTTTATTGAGGTTACCCACAGGCTCAGAAATGACTCAAAGACAACTGTATGGCCAAAGCTCACCCTACCATAGGTGACAGAGAGCTCACAAAATTTGGGAAAAGATAGCACACTGCACAGCCTACAGGCAGCTGACAGGTTGGAGAGTGTTCTTCCTAGATGCTTCAGTTGGTCTAAACCTCTTCCAAGAAGCTAGCCTGGTTATTCCTTCTTTCAGGCAGCTGAACTAGTCTCAGAGTTTTCTTTGTACTTTGGTTTGCCAGGGAGTGACTCTCAGAAGTCTTTATTCCTTACACTGGGAGGGAGTTGTAGGGTGAATAGACATGTATGAGTGTCTTCCCAGGAAGAGTCTTGTCACACAACTAGTCAGTTTCAGGAACTTCCTGAAGCTAGTTTGAGTTCTTTACCTTTTGGTGTTTAGGAACTTCCCTGTAGGATAGAATGTTTCAACCCAAGAAGAAACTGTCATACAACATGTCTAATGTAGTTCTTTTACTTATAGTTGAAAGAAATAAGTTGGGATAAATTTAACAGTACTATGTTTTGTCTTGCTCTTATAACATTTTCTAGTAGTGTATAAGATGTATATACCGCAGAGTGCTCTCCTTAATGCATATTAAAAGAGCAAAAAGAATCTTCCTGTAAATTAAAACCTTTAATGACAAATACATGTGCATGGCACAATAGCCCCAAATATGTCAGAACATAGAATAGTCTTTGTCTTCCTTTCATGCTTACTAAGGTAAGCTATTTCTCAGAATAGTTTTAACATGAATTTTTATTAACAATTGAGATTAAATACTTTGATGTATTCAACACAATCATACTCATTTTTGATAGGCCTTCTTTTTATGTCTTTTGAGCTAGTTAGCTTTATGTTGCTATCACAAGATACCAGAGATAAACAACTTTTAAAAAGAAGAAAGAAAATTTTAGCTAACAGTTTCAGGGTTTCATCCTACATTTGCTTGGCACCAGGGTGTCAGGCTAGAATATTATGGACAGGAGTACATGGTGCAGCAAAGATGCTGGCTCAGTGGCCTTGAAGACACCAGAGAAAGGACAAGGCATAGATCCCAATATTACCTTACAGAGCAAGACCCTTACCAGTGGCCTGACTTTCTAGGACCTTAATGGGTCCAGGACTCCCAAGAGCTAGTGTCAAGCCTTCAATACATGAGCCTGTGGGAACACTTAAGAGACACTGTCTATATAAGCAAAAGAGATATTTGCTTAAATGTTGTGAATTTTTCTAAGCTACTTCTGTGTGGGAGAAACATTTCATTTTATCCATCATTTGATTTTGCTTCCAGTGGCCCTTATACAGCAGAAGTTTTATATTTGTGCACAGTAAAATTTGTCAGTGATTAATGGTATGTATCCGTTCTTTCTTGTACCAAATATTCAACCTTAGCCATACTTCTTCCTTGTTATTTTCACTAATGATTTTAGATTCCTCCATATGGAATATTAAGTTTGTCTTATGTTTGGTTTTATTTCTCTTTCTAAGACCCATTTTTCGAAGTGCCAATACAATACCACATTGGTTTCTTTCCTTTTTTTTTTTTTTAATGGTTAGAAAAAGTATTTTCAAATTTGAGAAAGATAAGTACCATATACTATACAATATCTCTGATTCCAAACCTATAAACATGCTAACAATTGATGCCAGTGAATGGGATGGTGCTCTCCTCCTTTGATGTGTTAAAGATTAGTGTCAGAGCACACAGCAAAGGCAGAGGAGAGCCTGAGCCCTTTGATTCAGTCACATCACTGCTGCTATGGATCCAGAGGTATAATTCAAACTGAGGAATGCCAGTGCATGTGGGAACAGTCTCAGAAATATTCATTATGACAGAAAATTAGTGAGAGCCCAATGGTTAACAATAAGACAATAATTAAGTTTTGGAAATGATATAAGTAAAAAAAAGCCTCACATATTAAAATAATAACCTATGTAGCATCCTATAAAATATCACCACTGTAATAAATGCTGTAGGAAAACTGAAACACCATGATAATGTGTATAGGAATCACATCTGCATATGAGTGTTTAGCAATGATTAATCTGAGTTCCTTTGCAAAAGATTGAATTAAGAGGGTTTTCTCATAGTTTTAAATAATGGATGTTAAATATTTTCATGACCCCAAATAGTTTTCCTTCGGAGGTTTTCCAAGAGGTATTATTTTATAACATATTTGACCAGTATATTTTATTTTTCCTTAGCCATCATTCAGCTTAAAGCACTTCAAAGGAATACTTTAAAAATGCACTAATTATTTTGCTAAGAAGAGCCTAATGCACAGTTTGCCATAGGTGAATAACATTAAAATCTGAGTCATTAAGAAAAAAAATCCTACCTTTTCAGAACTGTCTTATTGTTAAGACCAGCTATAGAAATGGCAGCGCTATTCTAGAACGCAACATGGGTGGGGAGCAAGGCAAAGGGGGGAGCACCATGCGATCCTTGGCTACAGTTTCTCTTTTTATCCATAGCAGATCAAAAATCTTATTTTCCCCTACTATCCCTGACAGACTTGTTCCAAGACTCAAATAAAAGAAAACATGAGCTTAAATGTAAGGTATTTCTTATAATTATGAAAGCACTGGCTACCATGTGCCCCCTTCCCAGAGGTGGTGTGGAGCTCCACCTGCTTTGAGATAGCAGCAGTCCCCCTTCTCCATGTGGAGGTTGCTGATACCTTTCAGAGAACTGGGTTAGAGAGGGGCCAATTATGTGCAGCTCAACACTTTCTAGGGCACAGGGGTTCCTCCCCCTAACCCTTATCCGGAAAAAGAATCACTGCTTCACAAATCTTTACCTCAGTAAAGGCTGAATGAGAAAATGCCTTGACTAACACTGACTTTGAAATATCTGAGAGGACACAGAGCTGAAAGCATCTATCAATAATTCATTTCAGGTTACCAGGCAGAATAGGATTCCTGCTGGTTTTCAAACCGTTAATTGGTTGTTAGGCTCCATTAAGTCACGGGCGGATGTGGAAGCATGTGCAAAGTTTAAAAAGACACAGGTTTTAAAAGCAATGCTGTTCTTTGCACAACTGCTGTGACTTCTTTGACAGTGGGGGGGAAAGGCTGAGGTCAAAAGCGGCTGGAAATTGAGATTTAACATTACATTTCTTTGAGTTTTGTATCTAAAAACTTAAAAAAACCTAGCTCACCCATTGTTCTCAAACCATGCCCTTTCTCCCATGCAGAGACTCAAGTCAGTTTTCCAAAAATATTATTGATCCTTTTCAAATTTCCTGTTCATCAAACACTAAGATTCCTTAAATGTGATTCAGACACTTTACAAAGCCATTTGAGGCTTAAAGCCTATGTGGTAGCATAGTCCAGGCACCTCCAAGGACAGGGATGAAAACCAGTACAAAGATGGAAAGGAAGTCCAGGGATGCTTGCAACCATGGCCATAATCATTTGACAGGGCAATTATGAAGGGAATTCGTCATCCTGTACATTCGTTTGGGGCAAATTTTGGGTTTGAGAAATCAATACTTTTGTGCTTCATTCAGCTAGTGGCTTTTCCCTTTAGGTTACAGGAGTCTTACATGAAAGGGTTCAAGGAGAGCTCTCAAGAGTCCAGTTCAAACCTCTTCTTTACCACATCATATATCTTCAAGAATAACCACTCTGGGCCTCATTTTGTGTCACTCAGAAGTGCATATGCTTAGGGATTACCACTTGGAACTGGACAAACCATCAGGCGGGTTCTCTTTTTCTCAGCAGCTATTGATGGTTCCTGGTAGCTCTTCATTTAAGAGTGGGGCCTTGGGAGATGGTTGCTTCCCATTTCTGCTGGGATGACAATATTTCCCATTATGCAAGTTTTGTTTAGGCGACCATATTGTTGTGATTTTGTGGGTGCATCTTCCCTGTCGTGTCTGGAAGATATTGTCTTACAGCAGGCATCCTGGTTCTTTGGCTCTTACAGTCACTCCAGCTCCTTCTGCATGATATGGAGATTGCATAGCAGATGTAATAACTGAGACTGGACACCACATTATCATTTGTTCTCTAAATGCTGACCTGTTGTGGACCTCTGTAATAGGTTACTATATGAAAAGAAGCGTCCTTCTTTGATGAGTTGTGAGACCTATACTTCTCTGTGGGTATAAGAATACATACTTAGGTACACTTAGAAATTATATTGGTTTAAGAAATGATATTCGTAGATTCTCCTCTAGGGTTTATGAGCTCTCTACCCATGGGTAGTTGGTTATACTTGCAGTAGCGTGCATGAATTCCCTTCTACTTAGTAGACCTTAGATATATTTAGACAATTGTTGGTTACCACCAGGAGATGTAACTCAGTGATAAAGTTCATGTTTTTCAGAAATTTCCAATCTGTTTTCTAAAGGTTTATGTGTATATGGTGTTCACAGGTGTATGTTCATGGGGGACAAGGTTTATGTGAGCCACAGTGTGTGTGTGTGTGTGTGTGTGTGTGTGTGTGTGTGTGTGTGTTGCCTCTCCTTCCACCTTATCTGAGACAAGGTCTCTTGTTGTTTGCCACCGTGTATACTGTGCTAGCTGGCCTGTGGTCTTCATGGATTCTCCTATCTGACACTCATTTCAGCCTACAAGCAATGAGATTAATGATGTGTACCACCACATCCAGCCCTTACCTGGGTTCTGAGGATCCTAACTGCACAGCAAGCACTGTACCCACAGATCTATCTCTTCAACCTTATTTATTTAATTCTAATTTCAATGTAAATGCCCCATATAAGATTATATATTTGAATGCTTCATCAGAAGGGATTTCTACTATTTGAAAGGATTAAAAAGATTAGGGAAGTGTGTCACTTGGAGCTAGCGGACTTTGAGGTTCCAAAAGCCCATCCTAGACTCAGTCTCTCTCTCTCTCTCTCTCTCTCTCTCTCTCTCTCTCTCTCTCTCT
>JADRCH010000182.1:1443088-1479357 GCA_019843965.1 Rhynchomys soricoides | reverse complement strand
AATAATAATAATAATAATAATAATAATAATAATAATAATAATAATAATGATAATAATAATACCACCACTAGGAGGTGATTCAGTTGTCTTGATAATGGTGAAATAATCCTCATAGGCCTTCTCTTCCCTCCACCTCATTAATCTAGAGGTCCCTACATTTCTTTTTTCTTTCCCAGTTGTGTGTCTTATCAGCAAACAATTGCACAGGGATGCTGATGTTTAGACTTTTCTGTTTCCTTTTGTTCTAATACAGAGCTTCACTATGTAGCCCTGCCTTGCCTGGAACTCACTCTAAGGTCCAGCCTGGCCTCCAACTCATGGCAGTTCTCCTGCTTCAGTTTTTCAAGTACTAAGATGAGACTATGTGCTACCAGCCTGGCTAATGGTCCCAGTTCTTTGGGTGGGCATATTTATATGTTTTATTTTTAAAATAAAAGTGCACCCTTCCATTGTGCATTCACCATGTTGTTCATAAAAATAAGAACCATTTATCAAGAATGACCAGTCTCTATATCCACAGTGTACTGTTACATCAGAGGCACCCAGGAATAGGAGGGAAAGTGAAATATCACGCACGGTTATAGATGTTATCGTAAGGATCCTTCTCCCCTGATACTTGTGTTGAGGACATTTAAGAGTCCACATGATTGGGGGTAAGCTGCTGACACTGCATAGGTGATGATACTCCAAGCCACATGTCACAGGTAGCAAAATCTCAGAGCTCTCAGACTCATGTTCTTTCATACTTGTCACCTCTCTAGTCTTGAACTTTACAAGAAGTGCTAACCTGCTTGCAAAGTAGTAGTTCAGTTCACTCAAAAATGTAGTTGCTTGAAATGATCTCTAGGGCCCACGGATGCATATGTCTGAATAAACTTAGTCTTCCAAAATATCATGTCATCATAAAATCATCTTTTGATCTTTGTAGAATGAATTGTGTCATTGTCATCATTGTCATCGTCATCATCATCATCATCATCGTTGTTGCTATTTGCGACAGTGTCTAGTTGTGTTCACTAGGTAGGGTGCAAATGATCCTCCTGCCTCAGTCTCCTCAGGAGCTGGGACCACAGCTATGCACCAGTGGCACTTTTAAGAAAGAGTTTTCTAACCCTTTGTTCTTTTTCCACATAAAAGACCACCCTTTACAAAAGCAACAAGATATAACTATTAAATAGTCCCAGTATAAAATTAAGTTTGAAGATGTTGTCCAAGGGAGATACAAGGATATATCCAGACTTCCTTTGTATGGGAGGTGTTTGAAAAAAACCCACTGGTTCTTGTATGTGTGTGATACATAAAGATGTTACGAACCTGTTGGAAGTTGGCCTTAGGTCATGATAATATAGCAACGTCTCCTTTAAGGCCCCCGGAACACTGGCTCAGAGCTCTGTTATGACAGATCTGGGAAAGAGAAACAAGTCAGGCAAGATGAAAACTTTCTTGATTAGAGAATTATACATCTTTTTTTCCCAGAGTCAGGAGATTTTATGCAGCACAAGTGTTTGTCATTTCCTTTTCTTTCTTTTTTTTTTTCAACTAGAGAGGGAGGAGGGGAATGGAGAGAAGAGGGGGAAAATCATTCTGGGAAAGAAGTTAGTATTCTCCTCCCTTTTCACATAAAAACACATAGCATGGCTAAGGAGTCAGTGAGCAGCTCAGAATGAGCAGGAGTCATTGATTGTTCTGTCAACTATAGCAAAGGCAGACTAGAAGCAGTGGGACCCACACCTCCTTTGCACATGTTAGGAAGCCTCACAAAGAACCAAAGAAAGCTTTTCAAGGCAGTTGCAGCACCTCAAGTAGGGAGACTGTTGCCCCACCGCCCACCCCCCACCCTGCAACGTACTTCCAGCCTCAAGTAGGGAGACTGTTTCCTGCAATGTGCTTCCAGCACTACCAGTAAAACTACTGCTTTAAAAAGCTTTCATTCGGTTTCAGTGTGTGTTTATCATGTGCTCTGTTTAAGGTTTACACAACCATTTTCCAATACGCTGTTGTGAATTTTTCACAACATCCTTATGAAAGCCTTTAGAACTAAATTGATGCAATGTATCTGAAATGGACTAGAACTGAGACTGAGAATGCTTTGTTATTTTTCTGACATCTGGTTTGGGGTGACTTAGTATTTATTTTCTGCACAAAACTGTTTATTGAGTTACTAATTCCAAGCTATGGATTTATCAAATATGGCAAAGTTTATTTTAAAAAATGTGGTGAATTAGCAAATATATGAATGCCATTTGTGGAATGCAGTGTTTTTTATTTATTTATTTTTCATATTTTATTTACATTTCAAATATTTCCCTCTTTCCAGATCTCCCCTTTGGAACCTCCCCACTTCCTCCCTCCTCCCCCTGCCACTATGGAGGTATTCTCACACCCACCCACCCACCCACTCTTGTCTTCCCTCCTTGGCATTCTCCTATACTGGGGGATCTAACACCCTCAGGCCCAAAGGCCTCTCCTCCCCCTGATGGATAACAAGACCCTCCTCTGCCGCATTTGTGGCCAGCACCATGGGTCCCTCCATGTGTATTCTTTGGTTGGTGGATCAGTCTCCAGGAGTATCCGGATGTCAGGCCAGTTGCCACTGTTGCTACCTCCCTGGGGCTGCACACTCCCTCAGCTCCTTCAGTCCTTTCTCCAAGTCCTCCATCTGGGGCCTCACACTCAACCCTACTTTTGCTGCGAAGTTACTCTTTGGTATTTCAAACTTTTCGGTCTACATGTAGAAGATTGCGAATTGATCCATTCCTATCTCCCTGTACAAAGCTCAAGTCCAAGTGGATCAAGGACCTCCACAAAAACCAGATACACTGAATCTAATAGAAGAGAAAGTGGGGAAGAGTCTCGAACACTTGGGCACAGGGGAAATGTTCTTGAACAGAACACCAATGGCTTGTGCTCTAAGATCAAGAATTGACAGATGGGACCTCATAAAATTACAAAGCTTCTGTAAGGCAAAGGACATTGTAAATAGGGCAAAACAGCAACCTACAGATTGGGAAAAGATCTTTACCAATCCTACATCCGATAGAGGGCTAATATCCAATGTATACAAAGAACTCAAGAAGCTAGACTCCAGAGATCCAAATAACCCTATCAAAAAATAGGGAAGAGAGCTAAACAGAATTCTCAACTGAGGAAACTCTTATGGCTGAGAAGCACCTAAAGAAATGTTCAGCATCCTTAGTCATCAGGGAAATACAAATCAAAACAACGCTGAGATTTCACCTCACACCAGTCAGAATGGCTAAGATCAAAACTCAGGTGACAGCAGATGTTGGCGAGGATGTGGAGAAAGAGGAACACTCCTCCATTGCTGGTGGGACTGCAAGTTGATACAACCTCTCTGGAAATCAGTTTGGTGGACCCTCAGAAAAATGAACATAATACTACCTGAGGACCCAGCTATTCCACTCCTGGGCATATACCCAGAAGATGCTCCAACATGTAATAAAGACACATGTTCCACTATATTCATGGCAGCCATATTTATAATAGCCAGAAGCTGGAAAAAACCCAGATGTCCCTCCACAGAGGAATGGATACAGAAAATGTGGTACATTTACACAATGGAATACTACTCAGCAATTAAAAACAATGACTTCAAGAAATTTGCAGACAAATGGATGGATCTTGAAAACATCATCCTGAGCGAGGTAACGCAGTCACAAAAGAATGAACAATGTATGTACTCACTGTTAAGTGGTTATTAGACCAAAAGTTTGAATGCAGTGTTGTTAAGATTATAATTTCATTCTATAGCCATCTATCCCGAGGTACCGTGTGTACATCATGGGCATGTACACCCCTATTCCCCACACATATAAACTCACACAACACACACCCACCCATGTTCCAACGATTTTGTCCTCTGCATTGTGTTAAAGCTTGCCTCTGTAGAATTCAATGCAGATTGAAGCCTTATGCATTATTAAACATTTTGCACTGTTTTTATAATGATAGCCCATGGTTTGAAGAAGCAGCCCCCCACTGTGAAATATTTGGGCCCTCCCCTCCCCCAAGTTTTACTTCTAAAAATAACTGAACTGCGATGCCTTTTGTCTACATATAACCTCAGATATCTCTGGTAATTTTCTTAGGATAAACCAATGGGGTTTAGCTAATGTGCCACCGTGCTTGCCAGGATGTCCTTAGTAATTACCCCGTGTGAACTTCTGCCAGGAATACAGTTATGTTCTTTTCCTACATCATTATTAGTTCGGGATATTTAAGTAAAAACAAATGCTTTGATAACTATAAAAAACAAAAGGAAAAGTGAACATTTTAACAATGTGTGAGAGATTAAACACTGCAGGCTATCCCTTATCCACATAACTCATCTCTCTCATTTTCCACAAGACTTAGACTTCTTTCAGCATTAGATGATGTTTTAAACATTAGCATTTTATTATGTAATGGGGCAGGCTGCAAGGTGATTGCTAAAGTATATGTCCCAGAGTCTGCCAGTATCATATTACTGATAAAAGAGTAACTGTTACCACACATTGCAAAAGAGGTGACTGACTTGAGGCTTTCAAGAAGAAGAGTTTATTGGTGAATTATCTAAGTGAGTCATGAATCTAGTGAGAAGCATCTTTTTAAGAGAGGGTAGAAGGAAATGGGAACACACAGAGAAGACATTGATGTGAAGAAAGAAAGAAAGAAAATGAAGCATGCTGTCACAAAGCTAGGCAAGCCATCAGGATAGAAAACACTAAGGAGGCCCTGTAGCCCTGAGGTAAGAGGCCACGGTCTATGGACACTATTTGAATACAAGACAAAACACCCATTTCCAAAGACCCAGTTGCCTAACCTCTGTACAGTACGACCAATTACCACTGTTTTGTCAAATGATGAGAACTTGTCAGAACACAGCCCTGACAGACTTTGAACCTGGATACGTTTAAGGATTTATTTTATTTTTAATTTGAGAATGTGTGGATGTCTGTGTATGGGAATGTGTAAATAAATGCATTCCAGTGCCCACAGAGACCAAAAGAGAGTGTCAGAATCCCAGGAACTGGAGTTACAGGCAGTTGTGAGTAGTCCAAATGTGGGTGCTAGCAACTGAACTTGGGTCCTCTGTAAGAGCAACAAGCACTCTTAACTGCTGAGCCATCTTTCCAGGCCAGTTTTTGACCTAGAATTGATAGGGAATGGAAGTCTGGCTTTGAGCCATGGAGTGTGTCAATTTTGTTCCAGGTGCCTTGAGAAATGAATAAATTAATATCTAGCTATAAAAATCTCCTTTCTTCTCTGTTACACTTCTTCATCTCACAATAGTTTCAGTATCATTTTGTCAGAGTGCAATAAGCAACTGTATCTGTTTCTGCTACTCCGTCAAAGAACATTGCATGTAGGAAGTTGTGTTTGTGGGTCCTGGGCAGCTCACACACTCACACCACACATTGCCATAGTCCCATAGCTGCTCTAATCTAGGCTTTGCAATAACCCTTTGACTTTTCTTCCTATGGGCTTTGTAATTGAGCTTAAGCACTTTGGTGAGTGAACGACCCATGGTGTCAAGGTAACAGAGTGAGGTTTGTGTCTTTGGAACCTATGACGTTGAGACTATCCCTTCGTTGCACTAACCAGTATCTGCCACAGGCCACGCATCCCTAGTGAATGCCCAGAGTAGAGTGAATACAACTAAAACACAGAATTTGACTAAATAAATAAATAAATAAATAAATAAATAAATAAATAAAGGAACTTGTATTTCATTGGACTTAAGCTAATTGTGAGCAGCCAATGGCTTTTAAAGAAAGTGGTTATGATAAAAATATACAATATCAATGATTATTTTCCCTTTATCAGAAGATTAAGGCAGTATAGCAAATGGCTAAGGCCTGGATCTGGATATGCTACCAGAGCCATTAGCTTTGAGGACTTATGCTGGAAAAATGACCTAATTTTTGTATTTTCTGTATTTCCAGAGGGTAAGGTGGGGGAATTGAAAGAGACCTATGTTGTTTGAAGCTCCATCCTGGTCTTTGTGGCAGATGTGGAAAATGCTGGAATACTTGATCCACAAAGAGTTTGGAGTCAGGATGGCAAGGTTCTTTTGTGCACCCATTCAAATAACACCATCCCAAATCTCCAGGTCTCGCTCCTCAGGCCTAGACTTGGTTTTGAGCCCCTCCTCGTTCCTCCAGTCATTATGGCTGAGAGTTTCAGCTCCGGGAGAGTTCATTTCTGTCCATTTCATCAGTCTGGTGAGATGTTGGCTGGAGGAGATGAAGGAGTAGCAAGTGCCAGATGGAAATGCCCAGTGCTATCTGCCTTCCAATTACCTACCTCCTGGGCTTCCCCTGTGTGGGGAATCCCTGCAGTACCCTTTGAAGTTGGTCTTAATTTTTTTCTCAAGAGTTTATAGTCATTAACTTTGGGAAACTTTGCCTAACGGATCATATTCTGCAGTTTTTTGAGGGTGGAATGTATTTCTTGAGTGGAAAACATACTTTACATTAAAAAGCATCCAGTTTTAAAACCTAGGTTAGGAGGGGAAAGGTAAGGGACAGGTGGTTGTGGAGATGGAAGAGTCATTTTGAACGAATGTTTCGGTTTCTTCGTCGTAATTCATTGATATTCATTTTTGTATTTCAAGTTTTGATGAGTTGTGTATTTTTTGTCATAGACACTTAACTAGATTCTTCCTCTTTGTAAATGCAAAGTGATACCTTTGAGCTCCACATTGCTCACCTCTGTAACTTGGTTGGTCATGTCCCTGTGCCAGGGCAACTGAGGTGATCGATACACTCTCTATGAATGTTCTTTGTCCTAGCACTTGGCAGTGAATTATTCAAGGGTAAGGCTAGGCTTCATTCATCTTTGGATCCATGGATTCAAATTATTTTTACTGTAACACAAAGGTTTACCCAACAAGTTACTAAACAAGTAGATATCCTTATGAATGTAGAGATAAAACTTACATGCTGTCATTTTTTTGTGGGACTTTTTTTCCACTCTGTCCACAAACTGACATATTCCACACTGGTTTAGTACACACGAATGTGGACTATGGTATATTGAGGGCAATCTGCTTGCAACCTCCAGTTCTCTTCTCTGGACTTTGTGCACTTGTAATCACCATATACACGGACACAGCTTTCTGTACCCATCGAAAAAGAGTTCTGTATAAAATGTTCTGTGTTTAAGTACCTTGTTTTAAAGCCATGTTCCTTTGCTATGTAATAAGAATATTTTCAGTAAGGCTGGTATTATGTTATTCTAAAAAACAATGTAGAGTATAATATTATAACTAATAAAATACTTTGCAATTGTATCTTTCTTAAGCAGGAAGCCAATTACATTGGATACTGTCGAGAACATTTTCCTTGGGTCAATAAACCTTTTTGTCTAACTCAACTCTGAGCCCGTGAGAAAGCTTGGAGACATTGTCTTACTCAAGCAGGTTGTAACCACACCATATGCTTCACTATTAGGAGTATGAATTTGGTCTAGGGCCGCTGCTGTTGTTATTCATCCTAATAATTGAAATATGAGTTTAGATCTCACTAGCCTAATGGGTCAGAAGTTATTAGTATTAGTCAGAATCAGGACCTCCTGATTCCATTCCATTCCATTCCATTCCTAATTCCATTCCAGTGTGAAGATAAACTGGGGGGAGGGAGGAGGCACCTGTACTGACCTGTCTCAACCATCCATCTCTATAGCCACCCTCTCTTATGTACCCCACTCCTCTGAGACCTGCCACAGTGCTGAGAACACAGCACGCCCCTGCATACTGTGCTTTGTACTGGATACTGTGCAGACACCCCTGTCTTCAGTTAAATTAGGAGAGAAGAACCTCAGAGTCAAGTGTAAATTCCCAGGCTAGGGGCACAGATACAGTAGTAATGGAGATGGCAGAAAATTCTGTCCTTGGCAGAACTCTATGGACCGGAGGATCTGTGCTTCCCATCCACTCTGAGTGAGAACAATTTTCAGGGTGGTTCTGGTGCCGTCTGTAAAATAGGCCTAAGAACAGCACAGATGGGTTAAAGTTTCTAGCTGCTTTCTGATGTAGCCTCTAATGTGGCTTATGCAAAATAAAGGGAAGTGTGGACTAAGCTCTTCTTGGGTGATTACAGGGCTGTGCAGCTATGCGCTTGTGCTCACACTGTTTATTTCAGAACATCTGTGCCATAGTCTCTGGTCATGCCTGTGGAATAGATGAGGTCATTTCTTTGGATGCTTTTGTCGCCGAGGAATAATCGAAACCAATTGCCTGCGCTGGCGCCCTTTCCCCCAGTTTTCTCATCACTTTCATATTTTCTTGTTACCTAATGCTGTTTGGTCCAGCACCTTGAATGAAGCATGTACTTGCCAAATGGTTGTTGAATCAACTTATGAATATAATCCATCTCAACCTTTCCAGTGTCCCTCCTGTTTTCATGGAGAGAGAGAGAGAGAGAGAGAGAGAGAGAGAGAGAGAGAGAGGGAGGAACACTAAATGCTGATCAAAGATAAGCAATATGGAATTACAATAATCTGGGCTGTCATCTGGCTCTGTCATTAGCACCTTCTCTAACTTGAGGCAAGGCTAGCCCCCCATCTGTCAGCAGTTTGCACTCACTTTGTTCTTCTTCAAGTCCCTTAATGACTACTTGTCACACCCAGGGCATAGTCTATCAGACCCGTTAATCTTGTAGCCACTACTTCCCTTTCTAGAAACATCTTTTACAACTAGACAAAACGGGCTGTGCTCCACCTGCCAGACTTACCTCCAAGGTTACTTTGCAGTTGCCAGATTTTGCCACCTGCCCCTCTGTCCTTCTTCTGCTCCCCAGACACATCCTAAGTATGGCTGGCTGGCTGGAGCTGCAGAGGCCCACAGCTCAGGCCCTAGGAGGGAAGACAGCCCCAGAGATGGGAGGAGAGGCCAGGCTTTCTTAGGCTTTCCCTGCTCACAACCTCTTTTTTGCCTAAAAGCATTTTCAGGATACCAAGGATATGAGGAGAAAAGGTAAACAAATGAAGCATTCACCAATATTAAATCAGAAAGAAATTTATTCCATACAAGTTCTTCGGCATACACATAGCTTTATTAGTTATTAAAGACAAAAACAAATTTTTTTACTGAGATAGGTGTGCTTGTTTGTTTAGTTTTTAAAAAAGTATCAATTTTTGGCTGAATATGTGATACTGTAGAATGTGGCCTCAAAGTCATGTCTAACCTTTTGACACTGTAACACGACTTGTTCTTTTAATTATGAGGTGTGTGTGTGTGTGTATGTGGAGAGAGAGAGAGAGAGAGAGAGAGAGAGAGAGAGAGAGAGAGAGGTATATGAGTACAGACATCCTCAGAGTCCAGACAAGAGCAATGGATCCCCTGGAACTGGGGTTAGAGGCATTTGAGAGGGTTCAGGGAACTGAACTCAGGTCCTCCACAGGGACAGTTCTCCCCATTTAATGGCTGAACCACCTCTCCAGCTTTTCTAACACAAATTTGTCATCTACGAAGTTGATACTTGAGAACTGCCCAATAGAGTAAAACAAATAGACAGACAGACAAACAAATCTCCCCCAATGGTTTAGTGAGTTTCTGACTTTGTGTTGGACTACATTTATAGCTCTCTTTGCTATACATGACAACAGGCACAGATTGGACAGGCCTGAAAGAACATCTTCAGTGTTTCCCTCCCTAAGATGATCCCTGCTTTGATTTTATAGTCATCAGTGTTGAGAATAACTTTGCATAAATAAATAGTGTAAAATTATAAATGTATCGTTAGGGCCTTTTCAGAAGTTATTGAAATTGTGCCTAATTTCAATTCAAAATTCATTTAATTATTTTTTTAATTAAATTCAAGACAGCAGCTCAAACCACATAAATTTACAATCAAATATTCTAACATAGTACAATTTTAAACTGTACTAATTGGATACTCACATACTGAGGATCGGTGCCAGGAAAACATTAAAAGTCTTTTCCCCATTCTGTTTCTGTAAGAGCAAAACACTGTAAGCACTGGGACACAGTGGCTTGGAATCCGAGGAGAGGCAGGTCAGGCAGCACTTGCTAATGTTACATAGGATACACAGTGAGGAGTGTGTATGCTATGGTTCAAAACCAATGTGGCAGTGAAGTCATGCAGAACAAAACAGGTGTGTCCTGCCAGAAACACTACACATGTGATTGTGAAATAAATTTTGGTCATTATGTGTTCAAAGATCACCCTGTTAACACATTCTTCACAAGATTCATTCAGTTTGGCCATATATGAGGCAGTGACCCACAGTTTAGAAGCTGGTGGGCAGACTGAGTTTCAGGGGACAGGCCCATGCATCACTGAACAGTAGAACTTGGAACATTTGTCCTTGGCAGATATAGCCTTTGATATCTTTATGCTCATTCTCTGTCTTCAATTTATTTGTTTTTTTATTTCTAGTTATGTGGTCAAGGATCAGCATAGCTAGGACCAGTCTCCTGGTGTCTGGGCTGATGGTGGCAGTATATGGTTTGTAATGTACTTGAGTACTTCCTTTCCCATTGTCAGCTTGTCCATCAGTCTCCTTAGGAAGTCTGTCTTAATTAGGGTTTTACTGCTGTGAACAGACACCATGGCCAATGCAACTCTTATAAAGGACAAGATTTAATTGGGACTGACTTACAGGTTCAGAGGTTCAATCCATTATCATCAAGGTGGGAGCATGGCAGCTTCTAGACAGGAATGGTGCAGGAGCAGCTGAGAGTTCTACATCTTCATCTGAAGGCTGCTAGGAAAAGACTGGCTCTCATGTGGTTAGAAAGAGAGTCTCATTGCCCACTCTCACAGTGACACACTTCCTCCAACAAAGCCACACCTACTCCAAGAAGGTTACAACTCCTAGTACTGCCACTCCCTGGGCCAAGCATATTCAAATCACTACAAAGCAGATATCTGAAGGCAAATTGATCCTACAACTCCTGTTTTTGTCCCTCTTCTGACCCTACCCTTCTAAAAAAGAAACTGATGGAAACTCTAGGGCCTGGGTGGCATCTCTGAGCAATTAGATGGGCTCCCACTAACGGCCATATCTGATGAGGAATTAACTCTTTCCTAAATTAGAGGGAATTGTGAAGCACTGACACATAACTTTTCTTCACTAGAAAGGGACGCAAAGCAGAGGGGCCAGACTCCACTTCACTGGTAGTTCTGAAGAGAAAGAAGCAAAGATCCTGGGAGAAGATGCAGGCACAGCATCGCTAATAGGACCAGCCATGCTTCTGATGGACTTCTGGAGTGACTTCTGAAGGAACACACAGATGCTCAAGAACCAGAAAGTCAGGGAATGCAGGACTCTCTGCTGTCCTAGCTTCTTGTAGATGTCAGATGGTCTTCTAACATGTTTGGACACTCCTCCAGTCTTAGGATGGCAGGGACCAGGACACACTTTTGGAACAAAGCACTGAATTCAAGAGAGGAAAACAAGCTAAAGTCCAGCAAGCTCATTGAACCATGTCCCACCTAACCTGCTTTGACTTCAGCTTTACCTTCAGAGATTTCTGGTTGCACTGTCAATGTGCTTTGTAGGGCTTTGGCCTTATGAGCTAAGCAGGATTCCAACTGGTAGTAGGTGATTCAGAAAGGCATGTGTCCAAGCTAAGGTATGACCATGTGTGGGTCAGGAAGCAGGGGTATTGTGGGGAGAAACAATTCTACATCCTTCAACCAGTTTAACAGGAAGGGCAAGGGATTTACATTTCAACCTCATTCACTCTGCAGGCTGCACAATGCCTTTGCTCAGGGCAACTGTGCTGGGAACACCTTCTGCCAAGGATTGTCCAGCACAAGTGTCTGCTACGACACTGCTTTCAAGGGATATAATGTGAGCATATCTTAATAAGTGACTATTTTTACTTCCATCATATAAACATTTACACCTTGAAAATAATATTTAGGAAAGAGTGATAAGTCAGATAGCATCGCACCTTCTTCTGAGTGGGACAAAGCACTGCAGCACTGTGCCCTTCACTGTCATGCGTGATACTTTTAGTAAGGACACTGTTAAAGGGACTTTCCACTCTCTCTCATTCTCTTCCTCTAACGACTTTATCTGCTCTTTTTAAACTGTCGTCATCAACTCTTGTTTTTTTTGATTTATATTTTTTATTTTTTGGCCTTTCAAGACAGAGTTTCTCTGTGAAGCTCTGGAACTCACTCTGTAGACCAGACTGGCCTCAAGCACACAAATTTATTATTATTATTATTATTATTATTATTATTATTATTATTAATTTGGTTTTAACTCTTGATTTTTATCTTGTCCTTATTAACTGACTACTGTTATTATGGTGTTGTTAAATGGCACCAGGTGTGGCCAAGAGTATCCCTTCTTGTCTGGCTACAGGAATGTCTTTTGAGCAATTCCTGATTCTGGCATGGCAAGATGTTTCAGCTTCCTCTCCTACTTTCATAGGCCCAGCTCTTGATAAACTATCTTCCCTAAGAACCCTTCCTCTTCTCAACCTTTCCATGGATTTTTCTTCCATTCACATCCTCACCTTCCTGAACCCTCCCCCTCAACCCCAGGACTCCTGGCTTGGACTTAAAGAAGATTCAGACATTGCTTAGCACTTTAGAGACCTAAGGGGCAGATTACCCTGGAAAAGCCTGCATTGAAGAAGACATTCTAAGTGCAGCAATAATGCAGACTCTCCTTCAACACCAAGAACAGGCATTTGGAGCAAAATGCAGCTCCTTACAAGCCTGTCACTTTTCCAAACCAGACTCTTTGAACTCTGGAGAGAGAGATTTCCAGTCATGCTGAAGAACCATTTGCAAACCACCATGAAACTGTGAGATAGAACAGTGTCAAAAGGACACAAAGAGCCCCTTCCCAGCAGCGCCAGACAATGTCAAAGAAGGACTCTAAATTCCATGTCATCAAGAACTCTGTGGAACTTTGAGATCCTAAAACATCATTACTGCGGTTGCAAGACAGTATGACTGGTAGATACACTCATTGGAAAGGATCATTATGTTCTGTTAAGTGTGCTGGTCTGGAGCCAGGGATGGACCACAAACTCAGAGGCCAGAACAACAGCAAAGGGTAGGGAGGCAGGCTGGCTGGATAGACCTCGACTCACTTTTCAGGAATGTCCCATACTCCTAGGAAGAACTGGGCACAGAATTTACTCTTGTCTGAGCAAGAGGAGTCAAGCACTGGTGAAGGCTTAGTTATTGCCTTTAGTATAGCTTCAGCAACAGAAATAGGGAGTGTTTCCTGAACTAGGAACTGGGGGATGAATGAAGGCAGGGATCCATTTTATTCTAAATCTACCACCTCACTCTCTCAGGAAAAAAAATCATCAGGAAAAATTTCTTCTGTAACAGTGACTAAGAGGAATTATCATGTAGCAGGGAACATTTGACAATCTCTGGGGAGGTTTTGCTCGTCATAAATGGTAACAAGGATGTCATCATTGTACCCAAGACAGACCCCTGAAAACAATTACCTGTGTCAAAGTGTTTAGCTATTCTGCCAAGCTGAAGGAAGGTGATTGTAAATGCATGGCTCCCATTGATTTAGAAAATTGGTCATAAAAACATGAAGAAACATTTTGTTTGTAATATACATGGAAAACTCTTTGCCATTTATTTTTGTGATTATCTTTCATATCTTTGGAACTGGTGTTATATATTTGAATGTGTCAATGTTTAGACTATGTAAGAATTCAGTAGTTCAGCTGTAGTAACTGCAGTTCTTACTTCTCTGGATTTGGATAAACAGTCACTTCTCCCTGACCATCTTATCTTCTTAACTGACTGACCTTTATTGAATGATGGGTGGGGTGGAAGGTTTCAATTTATTATTTTTCTTAAAAGTACAGTGGCTGACCGACATACACTGAAACTGCTCTGTCTTCTTCCCAATTTTCACTTGCTGAAAAGGTAAAATTATCATATCTCGATTTAAATGCCAAGGTAAAATTACCTTGGAACTTTTTTTTTTTTTTTTTTTTTTTTGCTCTCTTGTCCTGTGTATCCTGGCTACAGTTCCTTTCTGCATCGTGTGTAGAGAAAATAGATGAAAGACGTTTCAAAAAGAAAACAGAAAATTTTGCTTATAAAATTACTTTCATGTTAATTTAAGAGAACAGATGATTTGTATAAATGGTGACTCTTGTCATCATACAAACATTTATTTTATTTTTAATTTCACGTGCGTGTGCATGCGTGAATGGGTGTGATGTTTGAGGGAGAAGGATGGGAGGGGAGGGAAAAGGGAGAGAGAGAGACTGTTCAGATAAGTGCAGTTGACAGGAGTTGGTGTTCTTGGAGCTGGTGTAACAGGTGGCTGTGAACTACCCAATGTAGATGTTGGGAACCAAACTTAGGTCTTCTGCCAGAGGAACAAGTGCTCTTAACTGTTGAGCCATCTCTCCAGGTCTTATTTCAATTTTTCAAACCACTTCTATATGTTGCCTTTAAATGTGTTGCTGGGTTAGTTAGGGTCTCTATTGCTGTGATAAAACACTATGGCCACAAGCAACTTGAAGAGGAAAGGGCTTATTTTGCTTATAGTTCCATATAAAAGTTCATCATCAAAACAGTGAGGGTAGAAACACAAGCAGGGCAGGAGCTGATGCAGAAGCCATGGAGGGATGCTGCTTACTGGCTTGTCCACTTGCTTCCTCACCCTGCTTTCTCTTTTTTTTAATTTTTATTTAATCTTTGGGTTTTTTTTACACTCCAGATTTTATTCCCCTCCTGAACCACCCTCCGACTGTGC
The DNA here is from genome assembly GCA_019843965.1 of Rhynchomys soricoides. Classification (NCBI taxonomy): domain Eukaryota; kingdom Metazoa; phylum Chordata; class Mammalia; order Rodentia; family Muridae; genus Rhynchomys; species Rhynchomys soricoides. Next base: position 1,464,627 of record JADRCH010000182.1, on the reverse strand, counting down.
CATATCCCATACCTCCTTCCCACCCACCTATCTCCACAAGGATGTCCCTACTCCCCAACCCCCCACCCCACCAGACCTCTAAATTCCCTAGGACCTCCAGGCCCTTGAGAGTTAGTTGCATCTTCTCTGGCTAAACCCAAACCTGGCAGTCCTCTGCTGTATATGTGTTGGGGGCCTTATATCATCTGGTGTATGCTGCCTAGTTGGTGGTCCAGTGCCTGAGAGAACTCGGGGGTCCAGGTTAATTGAGACTGCTGGTCCTCCCTCCTACAGGGTTGCCCTCCTCCTCAGCTTCGTCCAGCTTTTCCCTCATTCAACCACAGGGGTCAGCAGTTTCTGTCCATTGGTTGGATGTAAATGTCTGCATCTGACTCTTTCAGCTGCTTGTTGGGTCTTTTGGAGGGCAGTCATGATAGGCCCCTTTTTGTGAGCACTCCATAGCCTCATCAATAAATAGTGTCAGGCCTTGGGGCCTCCCCTTGAGCTGGATCGTCCTGCTTTCTTATAGAATCCAGACCCACCAGCCCAGGGATGGCAACACCCACAATGGGTGGGGCCCTTCCCTGTCAATCACTGATTAGAAAAATACCCTAACTAATTTAGAAAAAGCTTGTGTACAGCAAGTCTTATGAAGGGTTTTGTTGTTGTTGTTGTTGTTGTTGTTGTTGTTGTTGTTTTTAAATTGAGGTGCCCTCCCTTCAGATGACTTTTGTTTGTATCAGGTTGACATAATTTGGCACAATTGACCCCGTTTCTACTTGACATATAAACACATCACTGTTAAGCCTCAACCTCTCATTCATTCCCAAAATCTCAGTTTAAAACAGTCCTTACAAATTCATACACATTAAAACTTCAATCTATTTAAAATATCTAGTCTCTTTAAAAATCCAAAATCTCTTCTAAAAATCTGAAGTCTTTCGGCTGTGGAATCCTGTAAAAATAAGAATTAAGTTAAACACTTTCTTCAAATAGGAAGAAACAGGGCACAGTTACAATCTGAAAAAGCAAAACCAAACTCCAACAGTGTAAATAAATCAATGTTTAATTATCTGGGATTCACTCACGATCTTCTGGGCTCTTCCAAAGCGCTTGGACCACTTCTCTGACTCTACCCTCTGCACCACACATAGCTTGTCTTCTAGTCTCAGGCTAGCTTCACTCAGCAGCTGCTGCTGTTCTTGGTGTTCGTCCAATGCTGCTGGTGTCTCCAATTTGCTAGTCTACTGCTGCAGCTGGGCTGCCCTTTTGTCAGTAGCCTCTCAGAAGAGTCTCCTTATGGTGCCAAGCCTCAACTATTTTGCATGACCCCTTCAGTCCTGAGTCTCCCAGTGCTACTGAGGCTACACGTTGAATGGCCTCTCCTGGCATCAGAGTGCCAAGCCTCAGTTACTCTTCAAGACTCCTTCATGCCTTCAAACCCAGTACCACCTGGGCGACTCCTACACTATCAAGTTTGACTGGCAGTGAAGGGCATGACCTTAGCCATCTATGAAACACCATTTCTGTGTGATCCCAGTAAACACGTTCCAGAAGATTTCACCTCAGCAATGCTGGTCTCTTCTCAGGCACCACTTAAATCTCAGCTCCACCCTACCAGCACAGACTAGTCCAGCAAAGCAAAGGTTTCACTTTAGTAGTTCTGGTTTATTGTTAATCACGGCTGATTCTTCAGTCCCAGCTAACCAGAACCACAGGACCTTATGCAAAATTTAAAAAAGAAGTGGCCTTGATAGAGTCCTTAAACTCCCTTCTGTTCTTCACAAGCCAAGCCTCCTTCATTTACATTGGCTTTAACATTCTTTTCTCTTCCAAGCTCCTACAGAAACAGCTCACCAAGCATTGAACGTTCAAGTTCAATGGCTTTTCTTGCCCAAAGTTCCAAAGTCCTTCCACAATCCTCTCCAAAACAACAGCGTCACATCTGTCACACAGCAAAATCCCACCATCCTGGTACCAATTTGTCTTAGTTAGGGTTACTATTGCTACAATAAAACACCATGTCCAAAAGCAACTTGGAGAGGAAAGGGTTTATTTTGCTCACAGCTCCATATCACAGTTTATCATCCAAAGCAGCGAGGGCAGATTCACACAGGGCAGGAACCTGTGGGCAGGAGCTGATGCAGAGACCATGGAGGGTACTGCTTACTGGCTTGCTCCACATAGCTTGCTCATTCTGCTTTCTTACGGAATCCAGGACCACCAGCCCAGGAATGACAGCATCCATAATGGGCAGCCCTGTTCTCTCAGTTACTGAGAACATGTCCTAAGGTGTCTGTACAGCCCAATCTAATGGAAACTTTTTCTTAATTGAAATTTCCTCCTTTCAGGTGACTTTAGTTTGTGTCAAGTTGACATAAAACTATCGGACACAACTGCTTCAAATTTTATATTTCTATTGCTGGTATTCTTACACTATCGCCTGTAGGAAATGGAGGAAACGAATGAATGAATGTGTAAGGAACAGATAAAGTCCTGAGCGGAGGTTTGTTACTGACATTACCACGACTGTGTCAAAAACTCCTTTGCCTCAGACCCCTGGGAATTGGCAAAACCTTCCCTGGTCTGTGTTCAAAATTTGACAGAGTGTACAGAAAGCATGCACCCCAGCTTCCTCCATCAGATGCTGGCAGCCCGAGATTCTTCTCACAGAGACCTCCCAAGACTAGCTAAGCCCTCCTCCAAGTAAACAGGACCGAGGTTCCTGGATGTTATGCAGTAGTCGGTACTATTCCATCAGAGAAGCTCAGCCCACCCACTTCCAGTTTTTCTGTATGGGTCTCTGTACTCTCTTCATTCTCTGGTTGCTCAAGACAAGTTTACTGGAGCAAACGGTGCTGCAGAAGGCAGCTCCCCACTCCTATCTGGGCAACTGCTACCCTTTTGGAAATCTGTTTCCTTCTTAAAGTTTCATTGTGTAGTTGATCTCCTCAGCAGTGGTGGTGTACAGCTTTTCAATCACTTATTTGTGTCTAAGGAACCCTGCCAGATTACAGCAGTCACATCTTTTCCACTCCTGGTTGTGCAGTGGTAGTGGGGGTGGTGGTGATGAATACAGGGTAGGAGGGTGGAGCTGGGGGGTCCCAGGCCGGTTATTACATCATTCCTAACATTTCCCAACAAGAGTCAGCAAATCGATGGGCACAGGTTGTCTGTTAATATCTTGAAAAGCGAAAACGACTTTAAAAGCCTGTTGTCATTTGTTTGCTCTTGTTCCTGTTACAAGTGAGGTGGGATTTCCACCTGTTGGAATGCATGGGCATAATAATATGATTCTGTGAGTTGCAAAGACTCATGGAACCACATCCCAAGCAGGATCTAGAAAGGTCTGTCACTCCTTCCTAGTCAGTCTTCATACTCTGACAGGCAGCTGCTGTTCTATTTTTTTGCTACAGACTTTTTCCTATTGTAGAATTTTATATAAAGAGAACCCCAGTGTCTCCTCTTCAGTTTTAGCCTGCTTGTTAAGGCCAGCTGGTTTTGAAACACAGCTACATTTTCCCACAGATCAGCCATTCATTCTCTCCTGTTGCCAGGTAGCAGTCTAGTGCATAAAAATAGTTTGCAGATTCAGTCTTCTGTAGGTGAACACTCGGAGGTTTCCCCATTCTTATTGAACTGAATGCGGTAGCAGTGAATGCTGCTGTACAAGTCTATCTCAGGGAGGCAAGATACTACAGTTCCCCTCCCCCTCGGAACTCCAAATGATGAGACACATAAGTGATCTTCAAGTTAGCTTACAGTATGGGCTCTTCTGATAACTTCATCCTACAGAAGACGTGTTGGAATTTAGAAGGCTCCTCCAAATGCTTTACATCTGCATTTTAGAATCTAAAGATTTGATGAAAACGGTGTTTTATGAAGTTTCCAGTCCATATAGGCTGTCTCGCTATTCCAGCACGAAAGTTCTTTCTAGGCTAATGCAGTCAGGATCACTCATAGCCTTTGGTGAACAGATTTTGTAATTTTTAAAATTGTATATTAAAGCACCTTTCAAGACTGGAGAGATGGCTCAGTGGTTAAGAGCACTTTTTGGTCTTGTGGAAAGCCTGGGTTCTGTTCCTACCACTCACAACCATCTTCATTTCCAGGGTTTGTAATGACCTCTTCTGACCTCCTTTGACACAAGGCATACAGGTAGTGCATGTACATAAATGCAGGAAAAATAAGTACTGACTGAAAACAAAAACAAATACATCTAAGAATACACAAATTTGAAAACACAGCAAAAACTTAATTGCTCATCAGCTACTGCTCCTTTGAGTGTTTGAATCTAAATAATATTTTACTTATAGTTTGTATGTTTGCATCATGCATGAAACCAAACAGTATTTTCTTCAGTGGGTTATTTTTGTCAGATTTCTTCATGAGGCTGGTATTGGCATCCTAAAATGTGGGTGTTTATTTTGTGTCTTTCTGTAGAGGCTCAGGATAACAGAGAAGCCATTCTTTGAGTATGTGAGACAGGGCAACTGTGAACCTGTCTGTGTCTGGCTTTTTAAAAAAGTTGTATGATGAAATTTTCACATTGTCAAGGTTATTGCTCAATTCAGATTTGCTATATCATCTTCAAGTAATTTATCCACGACAATTTCCTAGAAAAGTATAGGCCTCACCAAGATCATCTAATCTGCTGGCTTGGGTTTGCATGGGACGGTCTCTCATCCTTCTGACATCTCATGTGCTCTGGGGCTCACACCAGCTCGTTCATACTGCATATGGATATTTTGGGAGATTTTCGAACTCTCACTGTATAGAAGTTGTATTCTCTAATTTGTTTTGATTTGATTCTTTTTTCTGTTTGCCCTTCACAGGTACAGCCCTCACATGGATGCACTCTTGTTAGTTTCTGGGGTTTTACAGTCTGAGATGCTCCTACTGCCCCACTACCTCCATCCGTCTACTTGATGATGCGTCCCCTGGCTTCTGATACATAGTGCACCTTTCAGTACTTTAATTCTTACTTATTGATGATAAAGGATCTATGCTCCAGATTTCCAATGAATTCATGCCTGCACTGTTCTAATTGTACATTATAAAGCTCCCCGAACCATTATTGAACTGTTGTGGGTAAAGACATGAATAGAAGCTAAAGATATTTGTATTAGACAAAATAGTAACAATCTGACATCTCCAAAATCAATTGAATTTCATTGACTTAATCATCCACTCAGCAATTGTTTATAATTACCGGACAAGTAGGAAACCTGTTGAAAAATACATTGTAGTAGATAAATATTCAAATACATGTTCAAAGTATTAGATTATAAAATTATACTAAATATATCTACATACAGCTACAGGTGTGTGAAAAATAGTGAATCCATATATGACTATAAACATATGGTAGAATAATGATTAGGTTTTAACATGTTGGGTTTTTTTGTTATTTCTATTTGTTCATTTTCTGCAACTAATAGATATTGAGTTTTTAATATTGATCTTTTCAATGTGGGTTTTATTTTTTTCTAAACCCCAGTATCAGCCCCTAGTCCTGTTGTACTTCCTCCTGAACTTAGTATTTGTATTTCAAAGAATTTTGCCTGAACAAGTAGCCCAAGAGACAGCAAAAATTTAGGAAAAGGTTATTTAATGCAAAGTTAAAGCAGATAAAATGCACAAAGTGTTTGTACATTGTGTTATATCCACAATAATACCATATCATGAAAACTCATAAATGAAAAAGCTGTTAGCAAATATGAAACGTTTATATGTAAAATCAAATTGCACTTGTCTGATCATAAACACTTCGGCAACATGTGGAAATTATGCATCCTTTGAACTGTTTATTTCTGAGCCACATCATGGTTTTCTCTTTTTTCATTCATTGATGGTTCTCTTCAGGTTTTATGTGTTCTTGAATTCTTTGAACTCTCAATTCTTACTATGTTCTTATGACTATTCTATTCATAGGCTTGAGAATTGAACCCAGACCCTCAGGTACATTAGGCTCCACCACTGAGCTACATTTCCAGAGCCTTATAATACTTTGTTTCATTATTATTTGATCGAATGGTGATTGATGATTGATGGATTGATTGTATGTGCTTCTCTGTGTGACTCTAGGCACACACATGAATGTGGGTGTACACATTGATGTATACACAAAGGTCAGAAGAGAGTATGAGATACCACAGGGCTGGTTTCAGGCTTTTGTGGGATGGCTGACTTGTTTTGTAGGTGCTGAGATCTAAACTCGTCTTTATGATGCTATAACAAGCACTCCTAATCTCAGAGCTAGTTCCTCAGACTAGCAAGTGGTGGGTTTGGAGAGACAAATTCATCCTACATGGTGTCAAAATATGGAGACTGTTAGTCATTGATTTATTTTTAGTTTAAGTGGTACGGGTGTGTGTGTGTGAGAGCGTATGTATGCTCACATGTGTGCTGGTGTCTATGGAGACCAGAGGCACCAGATCAGATCTCCTGGAGCTGGAATTACAGGAGTCTATGAGATGTGAGATCTCAGAACTAAACTCAGGTTCTCTACAACAGCAATGTGTACTTGTAACAGCTGAGCCACTTCTCTAGCCCCAGTCATTGACTTCTGAAAGTTCATTCCTTATTTAATTCCACGTGGGGAGAAGGCTTTTTTCTTCTAACTTTCATAAAATTTGGGTCAGATAGCAATACACAAAATAAGAGGCTCTATGAAATTTTTACTCTGAGTTTGAGCCTATGCATGTATGTCTGTAGACCTTTCCTACAATGGATTGGGTAAATTTTAAGTTACAAGGTGATAGTTATTATTGCCAATGAAGCAGAGGAGATAGATCTTTTGTTATTAATGAACACATATCTTTCTGTCAGCTAACCCAGAGACACACCAGCAGGTGTATGGTGGCCAGCCCATCATCACCCAGAGTGGGATTACAAAGCCTCTGATGGAAAGACTGATACCGAGTGGACCTGCACACAGATTTGTCTTGGGAAAACTGTGGTTTTAGTAAAGTTATCATGGAATTATGATGATGATAAGATGACTAAATCTCCACATTGCCTTGTATTATAGAGCAAGTCAGAATAGTACGGGGGTGATGAGCCAGGGTTGGGAAGACTGGATGTTAGTCATGTCTATTACAGGTCAAAGTTGATAACTTTGAACTAGTTCTTATCCTATTTACTTCAAAAGAACTAATGCTGATGCCATTAGTATTTATCTACAGAGTCACTATTGGGATTCACTGAAGTAGTAAATACCATGTTAAATGTTTGTATATCTGTGTTGATGTGTTTTAGTGGTCTGTTTGATTCAAGGTACAGTCACCTGGAAAGAGAGTCTCAGTGAGGAATTATCCAGATCATTGTTCTATTGGCATGTGCGTGGCCATGTAAGGCAGTCTGGTTTCTGGTAGGGCTAAGGTTTGAACTCCAGCCTCTAAGGGACAGCAGGCATTTGCCGGGCTCCTAGAAAACAGTTCCTGACACGTGCCTATATCTCTCCATAGGTCTGTAACGTTTGGTCACATAAAAAAGGAAACATCTCTCAAGCCCCTCCTCAGGTAGAGGCATGGCCACATGGTCTCAAGACATCCCCATGTTAATGAGGCACCTAGAGGCTTAGCCACACCCCTTCCTAGTTACTATTTCAACCTCGCCCCTCCCTGAGGTCGCAGGGGTACCGTCTTACCCACACCACTCTCCACAATGATAATAAACGCTCTGAAACTCTGGACTGTCTCTCTTCATCTGCTGTGGGAAACAATGGAACCAGCTTTCCCCTAAAGAGCCGCATATAGCCTCCTGCTGAAGCTGTTTCAGGGTTCCCAGCCATGGCAGATATCCACCCAAGCCAATGCAGCTAACTGGTGCACAAGCTGCCAACTCCATCTCCCAGTGGGGACCCCAGCTGTGTGCTTTTCCTTTTCAGTCCCACACTAGGGCCTCCCATTTCATTCCCAGCTCTTCCATGACATCCAGCTGCAGCTGTGTTTACAGTGCCCAGAACCCCACAGAGCCAGCTGGGAAGTGTCCCCCAGGAATCAAGGCCCCCTCTCTCACCCCCTGGCTGTGTCTTCATAGAGGCTTCTCACAGCCTGGCTAGCCTGGAGGCCTGTGAGGGAGACACGAGGTCAACTGCCAGCCTCTCCCATCGGAGCAGGACTTCTCTCCATCCCGCACTGATTTGATCCAACAGGCATGTCTATGGAGAACTGTTTTGATTGCTAATCAATGTCGGAATAACCAGCCCACTGTGGGAGGTACCATTACCTAGGCAGGGTCTTCTAAACAGTATGAAAAAGAGAGTTAGCTGAGAGCAGGTACAAAACTATGTATTTATTAGCTCAATGCTCTCAACTGTGATCATGATATATAAAGTTTCTGCCTCAATCTCCCCCAAATAATGGATTATCACCTGGAATTGTAAGCCAAATAAATCTTTTCTTCCCTAAGTTGCTTTTACCAAAGTATTTGCCATAGAAGCTAAAACAAAACCAAACAGAAATAAACATATCAAAATCATGTAAGTTGAGCTAAAAAGTTCAATGTTTATATCAAAGGATATAAACATTATCTACAAATGGAAAAGCCTAAATTAGTCTCACAAGTGGATCTGAACTGGTTAAGCCACTGTATGTGTGCTTAATGGAGTATTACCTAGCTCACCAGTAGGTGAGGTATGGGGCAGATTTTACAATAAAAGCAAATTCTAGAAATATAAAGTTAAAAGGGCATACAAGGTACTAAACTTTACTAGTAATATGAACACAGAACAAAAATAGGCAAAAAGTAAAACTGCATAGATATAAAGTAGAGAAGAGTATAACAATTTACCAACTGGCTTCTGTAGGTTGTGTGGGTACAATTTTCAGCATAATTTTCTTTTTTTCTCCATTTTCCATAATGAAGTGATTTACTAGTTTATATTTAAAGGCAAATAAAAAAAATTAAATTTCTGTTTTAAAGATGTTTCTGGAATGCCTGAATGTTTTATCCTTTCAAAGTTCTGTTTGAGCACAGAACTGTGAGCTGGTAAGAAATTAGACCTCCTCTCTATGGTTCCCTTTCTCATTTTCAAAGGTTACTCTCTTTCATTTTAAAATATGTTCCTTGAATCATTTGTGGATACACAAAAGATTTAAATAGATAAGTTGTATCTTCAGAATGGGTAGGAGCAGCTTTTGTCGGTCACCTGTAAGTAAGGGATTTGATGACAAGACAAAAGCATCACAGCAGTGTCCGAAGCAACTCTTGTCCCATGCCTGTCACATGCCTTCGCTCATGCAGTGAATGCTTAATGACAAGTCACTCACTTTCTTCACTTACTTGTAAGTGACTACTGTCCAATTCTTCTCTCTGCTAGCTGTAACACACAGAATGGTCTAGGGCTGATAAACAGTGCACTGTGATGGGAAGACCTGGATTCCTGTCCAACTCTACAATTTGCCAGTTAGATGACATGGAACTGGTTCTTAACCTAACTTCTAGGTTAGATTTAAAAGTAGCAATAACAAAACTTATTCACAAGGTCACTGTGGGCATTAAATAAAGTAATGCATCCCATAATAAAAGTTCGGCCACATTAAGCATTAATGTGTCCCATTTGTATAATTTGGCTCTATTCTTAATCATTTCTCATGTGTTTTAAAAGGCACTAGAATGGGCGGGGTATGTGACTCAGTGGTACAGTGCTTCCACAGAGTATGAGGCCTTATGTTCAACCCCCAGTATAGCAAAAGCAAAGGGTACCTGCATTTCCTGTCAATGTATCTTCTTCATGACCCTAATTAGTACTTTCAACTTGTCAATTTGTGCTTCCTATTGACTTTGCTTATTTTAGAAACTACCAATTTTTGAAAAATTGGACTTATTTTCAAGTCCTGAACTAATGATAAATTAATATTTAACCATTCTGGAAGCTATTGTTCTTTCTTGGGTGTATTTCTTTACTTGTATAATAAGAAGTTAATTAAGATGACTGTCTTTGACAGCAGCATTTCCTCCTTCCTTTTTTTAATTCAGTAAGACCAAGGCTTGTCCTGAGTTGCTGATTCCCTCACTAGCTACCAGATGGTATGGTAATGCTGGCCTGGGGCCACACTTTAAAGAGGAGGAATCTATAAGATGCATGTCATCCATTGCAATGATTCTCCTCATGATATCAATGTTATGTGAAGCAAGATTCTTAGCCCTTTTCAACTTCATTTACCTCAATGGAGAGCTAAGATAATGCCCACTTTCTAAGAACATTGGCATTAAATGATGTACTTGACATTCTGGGAAACAGTGAAAGGCATGATGGGAGTATACTGAGCACACATTGCTTCTCTATGGATGGAAATAAATTATATGACCTAGCTACTGGTCTGCTGAGCCTTGCCATTATGCTTGAGGTGAAGAACATTAAATATCCAGGATGTGTTGAAGATATGAAGGAGTAGGAGGCAAAGATATTAATGCAAAAGACTCCACTTTCCCTCCATATATGCTTTCCCTTTTTACTGTTTAATTTATCTATGATCAACAAAAGACTCAAAATATTAAGTGGAAAAACTCAGAAATGATTCATAAGTTTTGAGTATATTTTATCAGAGTATGATATTACTCTATACTGCTGTGTTACTGATGCTAATCTTGTTATAGGAGATTTTAGGGCTAGGCTCCAGAGGCCCCAACAAGTTGGTTCAGCCTCATCTAGTTTATTCACTAAAGTGACAAATCACAGTGAATGAAGACAAAACAGATGTAGTCAGTAGGCTCACAATTAGAAGAGGAACAAACAAGAGGTCTGGTGATCCCAGATCCTTCTTCAGGGTGCTGACATGACCTTGCAGTTTAATGAGAATGAGGACCGTGGGGAGGAGGTCTACAATTAAGCAGCCTTGGTCCATGGGTCTAGGGATCATCATCTCCATTCTGCCTCTCTACAGTGCTCCAAAGAGGTTCTTATCGTTGTTTTCACTCGGAGGAACAATCTGGTTCTCAGGAGATCAAGACTTCCACTCCAGTGTGTGAGCATCAAGGTTTTGTTGCTCCCAGAATCCAAGGGGACTGCAGGTTTAGGGACATGACTTATCCCTGTTCTTTCAGCCTCAAAATCGTGTAAGATAGGTTAGACAGACAAATCTTGAGTGGTTAACTTATCAACATGTGGGGGTGAGCAGTTGACTCAAAGAAGATTGCCACAATATGAAGGCACAGATGCTCGGACGTTACTCTGCAGTTAGTTGGTCAGTGAGCCTGTGCTGGATAGGTTTATGTCAACTTGAAACAAGCTAGAGTTACCAGAGAAGAGGTCACCCCAGTTGAGAAAATGCCTCTATAAGATAGAAAATAAAGGAAAGCTTGTAGAGCATTTTCTTAAGTACTGTTTGATGGAAGGGGTTTGCTCACTGTGTGTGATGCCCACAGCTGGGTAGGCGATCCTGAGTTCTATAAGAAAACAGGCTGAGCAAGACATACAGAGTAAGCTCACAAGCAACACTCTTCCATGGCCTCTGCATCAGCTACTGCCTCCTGGTTCATGCTGTGTTTGAGTCCCTGTCCTGACTTCCTTCAGTGATGGACTGTGCTGTGGAAGCACAAGTCAAATAAATGGTTTCCTCTCAAAGTTTCCTTGGTCATGGTGTTTCATCAGAGCAATAGTACTAGCCCTGACTAAGACACAGCCCAAGGAGGAGCTGATTCTAGGTGTCTGCTTCAACCTCTTACTGTCTCTAACAAATCTTATCGTGGGTATACATGGGAACAATAGTGACAATCCATGGTGCTAGTCATACACTGGGAGTCTTGGAGCTCATACTACATGAATAAGGTTAGACTCCCGAAGTAGCTTGTATTTGCTGACTTATGGCTTTGAACTAGGTATATGTAACTCAAGTGGGATAACTCTTAGTCACTGATTTTCTTGACTTGTCTTATTATTGTTGTTGAGGGTGGGTTTTTGAATATTTGAGTGTTATTTGCGGTTTCCCTAAACTTCTATGATCACATAAATGTCATTTATAGAGAGACCTTCTTCATGGTTGGGTCTTCCACAAATCGACATGTGACATGTCAACCCTTACAATACATAAAGAAGGCCTCTGTGATTTCATTTTGAAAATAGTTGATTATGGAGCACAGGAGGTGACTCAGTTGGTAAAGTATTTACCTTTAAACACAAGGACCTGACAACAGTACCCTAAAGCCATGCTAAAAAGCCAGCTGTGGTAATGTCCTCCTATAATCTTAGTACTGGGAAGGTAGAGTTTGGTAAATCCTTGAGGCTCAATGGCAGGCCAGCCTATACACACACACACATACACACACATACACACACATACACACACAGAGAGAGAGAGGGAGAGAGAGAGAGACTATAATGGATTGCTCTTGAAGAATGTCATACAAGGTTATTGTCTGGCACAAACACACATATGACATAGGCACACACACATTTATATTTCACATGAAAGTAGCAAGAAACAATGCAGAGGACAGTGGCTTATAAATGGCTTTTAGGCTTGTCATCAGTTTCCAGCTACAATAAAACCCATATGATTAGAATGGCATTGATATGGTGAAGTTGGAATGGTGCTGATCTGGAGCCTAATTATACTTTATCCTGGGCTAGCTTTTACCCCTAAATAACCATTCCTTGCCCATCTCTATCTTGGACCTAGAACGTTGTTATTAACAGGTAATAATAACCTTTTGGGATTTATCAATTTAGTAGACCACTAGATTTCAGTAACTCAAAGCTAAAAACGGCACTAGATAGTGTCTGAGGCCTATAGAAGAACTTCCCTCACTTTGCTGTAACCTGCCCTTCCGATGTTTCCATCAGTATATTTTTTAACATGCCTTGATTCATAACTCTCTTTGTTCTGATACTATAAAACTCCAAGACACTGCTTCTACACTGCTTCCAAATGGAACATTGCATTTGGGGAAATCTATATGCATGTTCCTGGGCCATGGTCATACATAATTTTGGTTCCAGAATAAACTGTGTCTTTTATTCCTTTGGGGGTTTCAACCACAGCTAACAGGGGGAGGAAATTCCTCTATTAAATCAAGTGGATGCAGCACAGGGAGGCTGCGGTGTCTGGGAAAGCAGAAGTGACGGATCCCCTTCTGTGGATGCAAGGTTACCCATCTTACCTTGCTGCTGTGACAATTAAATAAAGTCATCATAAGAGGTGGCATTACTGTCCAAATACTCTTTACACACAGATTGGCCAGTGGGTCTTGATTTCCAGCTAAAGTCCATCTGATGTAGTTTGGCTTTTTAAACACTATAAACAAATGGGCATGGGATAGAATTAGAGAGAGATCTGCCTGTGGACTTTCCCCTTTTGTTGCTTAAGGAAAAGCTCTGTTTCTTGTTTCCAGCCCTGTAGCGATGGCTTTAGCATGAAGGGCTCATCAGGTACAAGCAGTATTCTCAAGGAAAATGCAAACAAAGGCTCGGTTTTTTTTTTAGCTGTGGAAATGTAATCATTACCATGCTTGAATATGCTTTACATTACTTAGGAGTTTATTGGCTCCGGGTCTGTTGTGTCACCGGGGAAACCATGGTGCTGTTAAAACACTAAGGAGAAAAACAGCTCAGGCAGCCCCAGACTGATGGGAGCCCCAGGTAGCCTGGCAGAGGGAACTCCCCAGTGGGGTACTCAGGAAGCTGAAGTGGGGTGTGGCTGCCTAGCTCTGAGAGATTAGAGTGAAGGCATTGTTGAGTCACTTGGGAAAGGGATGCAAAGCCAGAAAGATGACGACATTAATAATGAATGCATTATTTTTTCTTGCTTGGAAACAAGTTTTTCTTTCCTATTTGAAACAGCCTAGTGTCTTGGAGGTCTCATAATTCAGTGTTTCTGCTCGACGTCTTGCATGTGGAGAGAGTCCCAAATTCCTAAACTGAGTAGAGGAAATTTTCACAGGTCCCTGCACAAAGAAGGGAATTTAGCATTTTTGTGGACAGAGTGACTGATTATGACTTATACATGATTATCACAGATAGAAAAGAAAAAATGTTGACTAAAGGTGGATGACCTTTAGACCGTCAACATGGCTGAGTTTACCTGGCTCTCCTGAGCACAGATCTGCTACTCTCGGTGATTTTTTTTTTTAATCACACTTTTGGTATGAGAACATTGCCAGCATTCTAATAATTAAGTTGAAGCAATGAACACCAAAGACACCACTGAGCAGGAGGAGGCCAAGTCTTAGCATTTGAACCAGGATATTATTCTCTTCCTGGCTGAAGGATGGGTGGCACTGAGGTCATCCAGCCAGTGGAACAGAGTACAACCCTTGGCACTTATTTCTGTTTTAATTCCAAAGGAAGACATTAGAAATTTCTCACTTTATGTTTACACTACTCAAAACCTAAATTTATAGAATTTTCTAGAATGTGAATTCCCCCCTCTTTCTGTCATCTACCTATCATCTATATATGTATCACTTGCAATATTGATTCCCTACAGAAATTTTGTGCCACAGTTCTTATTTTGGGAGTCATTTTTTTCATTGAATACCGCTTTGTAGTCTTTCCCCCACTGATACGTACAGGTACAGAGTGTTCTGTCTATTCGCAATCACTATGGCCTGCACAGCTCATGGTGTGCTTATTTTGGCTTGTACTTTTTAGCTTTTCCAGTCTTGACACTACATCAGTGAACACACTCTTACTTTTATAGTGAACTCATAAGAGTGAGGGTCTGAGGTAGACACAGATACTTGCATTGTTCTGTCATTTTTAATTATTACAGACTCAAGGTTGCACTGTACCACAGCAGTGCTTGGACCATTGATTTACTTACATAATCAGCATTAGATATAATTAACCTTTTTAGATTGATGAATGAAAAATAAGATTACTTTATTTTAACTTATATCCCCTTGATTTTGAGGATTTTGACTATAAATCAGGTGTATGTGTGTGTTTGACACGGGCGTCTCAGGTAGTCCAGACTGGCCCCCAGCTCCCTATTAGCTAAAGATGACCTTGAACTCATGATCTTCTTACCTCCATCTCAGATTACAGGCATGTACCACCATGCCCATCTTTGTATTGAATCTTTTATGAAAAGATTACATACTATTGGTGAGTTTTGCCCTTATGTCCATTATGTCATATTAGAATTATTTGATGTGTTATGATCTAAGTGTCTTTGTTCTAAACATTAATTCTGCTTTGCTCAAGTGTACTGTTATGTAATTCATTCAGTAATAAACATTTTCATTATTTGTTACCTGTATTGCATATGTGGGGGTATATTTTCAGCATTGATATCTTTGAGTACAAGGGCTTTCCATTCCTCCTAGGGCCACGTAGGCAGCACAATGTCCCTTGGGCTCAGTAGGGATTGGTTCCAGATATCTCCTGCAGATAAACAAATCTGCACAGGTTCAAATCCCTTATATAAAATGGCACAGAGTATTTGCATATAACATGTCCATCACCACTGGCTTACTTTTTTTAACAGCCAGTACAATATGCATGCTACATAAGTAGATGTTACACTATATCAGATAGGGTGTAATAAATATTTTTCCCCTTCAATTAGTTGATTCTGTCTGTTTGGAATCTACACTGGTACATGGTCTTGTTAGTCAAATATATGCCTGCATCCTGTTGTGTGTGGTTTGGTCTAAGAAGGTAAAGCAGGGAGGAGTCTGCCCCTCTGTGCCTTCCCAAATAGGTACTTGCTGATATCTCTGGGTGGGGGACTATCCACCCCACCCCTTTGCTCTTCTATCTACATCCTGGATGGCAGCACTCCAAAAGTACCCAAGTCTTTCTCCAACAATCGCCTCTCTCCATGCATTTCATCCATAGTTTCTATTTTCAGTTTGGTCCCTGTTCTTTCACCCTTCCGTATAGACTCTTCACCAAAGAAAGCTACATTTGTTCTCTGTTGTACACAGGACTGATTTACCTGTTTGCATGCATTTTCTCTTTTATTGCCAGGCCTCCTGAATGATCAACATGCGTCTATTCTGACAGCCATCTTAAATTGAAATTCCTTTATGGTTTAAAAATGACAAGGAAAGTCCCAGCAAACACATAAATCTCTAACTTTTATGTTATCCTTTAAAGTAAAGCTACTTATCTAAATATATATATATTTGCCCAGCCACAGCTATGTGCTTGGCCCTGGGCTTGATGCTACTGCTGGAGGAGGGACTCAGCCCAGCTCTCGCTCTGGGAACGTGTGGCACCTAAGTGAGAACAAGAGGAAACATGCGTCAAGTAAGTATGCTTAAAATACATCACATCAGAACTGTTACCCCAGGAAAAGTTCTGCCATAAACTCTTGTCTAATTAGTCATTTTAATCAGGTCTCTTCCAGGATAATAACTGGAGCTACACTTCATAATGAGCAAATTCATATTCATCATTCTATTTATGCTGCAAAACAACCTGGAGGTGAGAGCTATTTTTATCTCACTTTACATATGAGAACTATTTTCGTGCTCTAAGCATAGTTTTTATCCCTCCCCTAGGACAGTAAGCTACCAGCAACATGCAGTAGGCTGAAGCTTTATAGTAACCATCCTGTCCAGGAGACTTCAAGGTCCTGAGTGACTCTAGGCTCGACTCTTCTCCCCAATTACTGAGCAGTCTAGGCTGTGTTTTTCTGACTGTGGTTTTCCCACCCTGCATATTTCATTACTGAATGCTGTGGGTTGGGGGCCCTGTTATGACCTCACCCCCTTTTTTCTGAAACACATAAATACTCATGTGCGAACACACCAGGAGTTCAGCTCCTTGGTTGGCTGCAGAATCTATCCACAGGTCGCAAGCCAGAGTTGGCTTTGTACAACTGTAAGCACAAAGAATGGGTTAGACATCTTTTAAGTGTGTTATAAGTAAACATAAAACCCCAAAGGAACACAAAAGGTAGGGAAAATAACTAAGTCTGAAGACCTGAAGTGTTTGCTATCTGGCTCTTCACAGATTAAACACTCAGATTCCTACCCTAACCATCTCTCTTGCACAGACCACTGAAGGAAGGTACACCCCAGTGACCTGTTGGGAGTGTGTTTGCCTGAAATACTGGCTGGAGGTGATGAACATTTTTGCATAAAAATCTAGGAAGGAGATGTAATTTGGGTAAAGATTTTAGTTTCTCTCTCCATGTTCTTTCAAGTCCCTGTCTAGTATCCCTTATGTCTCAGGTACAAACATCTTTTTATTAGGGTTTGCATGGGACAAAATGAAGACTTAGACTTGTTAGATTTCCAAATATCAGGTCCTAGAATTATCTGGAGTTTTTTTAATAAGTGGAGGAAAGCATAAAGGTTTACCCTCAAAAAGGTTATGACTTAGAGTTCGTATCATGAGAGTCTATGTGACAGAAACCGCTAGCCTCTCGATGAGTTAGGCATGCTATGTGGTTATGAGAATAGCCATAACTTCTTGAATTCATCTCTTATATAGCGATTACAGTATGAAGAGAAGGAAATTTCAGGTCGTCTTTTTGTAGACCCCTTGCCCTCTATTTCTTTTTCCCTGGTGTGGTTGGTCACATCTCCTGAGGTGCATGCACTGAAGCCAATGGAAGGGACAGAATGCTTGAGTGTCTCCCAAAATGCAAAATTTGCATATATGGGCTTATCTAAGAAGGGTGTGATTTTTGACAGATTTTTAAATGTGTTCTTCTAGCTACATAAACAGACTCCAGAGATGACTAAGGCTCAGGAGTTGAAACTTAAGTAATACGATAGTCAAATAATTCAGTTCCCAGTAATGAGTAGTTTCATTCTGTTTCCCTCAGTTTGTTCTGCGCTAGGTTAAGAGGGATTCAAACGCCTCTGTGCTATCACAAAGATACCAAACTTCTCATGAATGATCTTGGAAAGTTGCAGTCCTTACCTGGCATGCCCATAGCAAGACAGCAATGCCCATGGTAGGCAAAGGCCTCACTCTAGAGACAGTTTCAGGGAACATTGTCTGCTTCGTTACATGTGAGCAACCACTTACAAAGTGGAAGCCTATCAACTGTAATTGATTAGCACATTTGTTACCTTGGATTAGTGAGTGCTCACTCATATCACCAGTCCAGAAGAAGCACATTAAAGGAGACACGGAGAATGCATGGGTGCATAGAGACTCATCCACAGGTCAACTATCAGCTACTCATCCTACTTCAGAATTCAGAGTTCTGATTTCAGGAGAATGTTGTACCAGACTTCTAATTTAGAAGCACAGTGTGCCAAGCAAGGTGGATGCTATGTCATGCCTGCATCATCTCCAGGAGAAAGTGAAAGCACAAGAGGAAATGGAATTTCTTTCAAGCTCCTTCTGTGACTCACAGGCCTAAATCTCTGTGAGGAGAGGATGCTGTGCTCACAGGACAGACACAGAAACAGTGGCAATTTGAGTTGTCCTGCCCACTTGAACTCTAGACTTTCTGCCTCCAGACCAGTTCTTCTCAACCTCCCTAATGCTGTGACCCTTTAATGCAGTTCCTCATGTTGTGGTGACCCCAACCATAAGATTATTTTTGTTGCTACTTCATAACTGTAATTTTGCTACTGTTATGAATCATAATGTAAATATCTGTATTTTACAATGATCTTAGGCGACCCAGTGAAAGGGTTGTTTGGAAGAGGTAGCAACCCACAGGTTGAGAATCACTGTTTTAGACCCATAATTTTTTCTTTATTAAATATTCTGACATTATTACAGTTCTTATACAGTAAATTAAAACTACGAAAGCAGAAACCATCCTGTTATTAGTATGTCATATTTCTTTCCAGTGTATATGTATGTATGTGTGTGCACATATATAATATACATACTTACAGTTACAATGTTGTGATTAGTCTATATATAATTTTTCTTCCTTAATGTAGCATAACTATATAACATTTCTTATAGACACTTTTTAGTGATATTATATTCTAAAGCAAAAATCTAGCACTGTTTACTAATCTTTTTAATTAGCTTTACAAATCAAAGCAATTGCTAATTCGTGATGACTTTTAATAAGGCTTTCATGAACCCTTTACTACGTGAAGTTTACAGAATTATTTTCCCAGGCTGGAGTCCTAAAGACAGACATACAGTTTAGACTTGTATAAAAAGATTTTTTTTGTTTTATGAGCTTGGAATGTCTCTAGGGAAAGTTGAGTTGTGTACCCACCACTCGTGGGAGCTAATCCCTGCCATGCAGTTCTTGCATGTTTGTCAATTTTGTGGACTAGCAACTTTGTAAACTGCATTTATATGATTTGTTTTAATAAAAGGGCAGTTTTGCTGGAGATATTAGCACAGTAGGGTGTAAGGAAGGCTTGCTAAGGAGCCAAGACCAGAGTATAAGGCTGTCTCTGGTGCTTAGCAGTTATGTGGTCCTTAGGCAGCCAAGCAACTGTTCAAGGAGCCTGTTTCTTCAACAGTGACTGAGGTGCCTGCGTTACAGTGTTACCTATGAAATTCAGAGCTGCCGGGCATAGAGGGTTGGTGAGGTCAGGCATCAGACTTCAGCCTCCAGCTTACTCTCTCTGTTTGTTGCCCCACCTTGAGTCCACTGGATTTAGATTCCTTTCTCAAGTTCTTCTCCCCACCAGTTGGTTCCTTAGCTTGCATTTATCAATGTCTTAGTTTAAATGTTGAAAATACTGCCTCTGTAGGGCATGTATGTTGAACAAACCCAGGCATGTGAGGGGTAAGATTACTGAACTCCCACACACTTGTCAGACAAGCCATTGGAGTGCAGAAAGAAATACTACCCCAATTCACTATTTTTTTAATGTAAGGAAATAAAAACTTAAGCTAGCTTAGCATTTAAATACAGTTTCTGGCACCCTGAGGTTGCCTCATGACAATCCTATATTTGAAGCATACTGCTTGAAGAGCTGATATCCACAAGGAGCAAGCTCAGTAGGGCACTTTGCCCATCCCTTGGAATTAGACATGTGACTTACGTTTGTTTGTTAATCATGTTAGTCATAATCGGGTTTTAAGGCCCGTGCACAGAGTGTTAATCCAGTTAATCACAATATTATGTTATGTATAAGATTATGCAAATGCATATGCAGATCTGCAACATTATATAAAGGAATATATATGCATACATAAAGTATTAGGGATACTTATATATAAAGCATATTCAGTTTTTGTATTATATATTTTGATTATAAGATTATATGCATAGAATTATATTATATGTTATGTACATATATACTTGTGTGTATGATATATGTGTGTTCACATGATATATTTGTCTATGTAAGTAGGGACAGTTAGCTTATGGATATAGCCATTTACATGTATATTGTAAGATCTGAATCTGTGTATATATGTGTACTGCATACATATTGTACCTACAAAGTGGTTCTTTGATTGCATTTTAGAAATTTATTTACAAAAGTTTCAAAATTAAAAATTCATAAACATTGACACAAGCTGGAGTTTTCACAGAGAAAGGAGTTTCAGTTGAGAAAATGCCTCCATGAGATCCAGCTGTAAGGCATTTTCTCAATTAGTGATCTAGGGGGGAGGGCCCCTTGTGGGTGATACCATCTGTGGGCTGGTAGTCTTGGGTTCTATAAGAAAGCAGGCTGAGCAAGTCAAGAGAAGCAAGCAAGCGAGTAAGAAACATCCCTCCATGCCCTCAGCAACAGCTCCTGTTTCCTGCCCTGCTTGAGTTCCAGTCCTGACTTCCTCTGGTGATGAACAGCAATGTGGAAGTGTAAGCTGAATAAACCCTTTCCTCCCCAACTTGTTTCTTGGTCATGATGTTTGTGCAGGAATAGAAACCCTGACTAAGACAAACATTTTTAATTTTAGATAGGTGAATGCTCCAAAATTTTTCTGTGACAATAAGTGACATTTGGCCACATTGGCTGGTAGGTGTTATAAAACACACTCCTTTCATCTGCTCCTTCAAAGTAAAAAGGGTTTAACAGCACATGAAAAAGTAAATAATTCTGGGGAGAAATTTATGTAATTGAGGGAACATTTCAAGATCTGACATTGGGAAGCATCTTGTTGTTATATAATTTTGTTCCTAAATATGACATAATAATGTTGTCCATAAGAACACTCAGATCTGCAGACTCTGGCCATGTGGAAAGGCAGTTTTGTCAGTTCAATACTAAACAGCTTTAGTGGGCTCTGAACCCTTCAGGCTTAGTGAAAACACAGTAGCATGTGACAACTTTAAGAGCAGTGGTGAGAATGCACCTGTCAAATGTTAGAAAACAATCTTACTTACAAGCAAAGAAGGAGCCTAATTCCATAAGCTGGATCAAAAATACATACTCTACCCCCTGTAAGACTTGCCAGTCTCTCGGGACTTGAGAGCTGGCCCAAAAGTGTAAGCTCGATTCGTAAGTGTGAAGAACTGTGATCAAATGCCTAGGACCCATGTTAAAAAAGCCAAGTGTCACCATTCATGATACAGCCCCTTTTCTGGAAGAAAGCTGGTACTTGCTGGCAACCATTCTGAAAAGAAAAAGAGAGAACTCTGTGTTCAGTTAGAGCCCTTTGTCAAGGGAATCAGGCATATAGCAGGCAACCTATATGCGTGCATATGGATGTGAGTATCTGCATATACATCTGTGTGCACGCCCACATATATCTGTAACACACACACACACAC
>JADRCH010000182.1:1419336-1442988 GCA_019843965.1 Rhynchomys soricoides | reverse complement strand
ACACACACACACACACACACACTATACAAGGTCTTATGAAGACTCAACAGTTTTGGCCAGCATTATAACAAAGTGTCACAGTGAACTGAAACCATACCCTTAATAGTGTATCAAAAAGATAAAAGAATTCTTTCAAGACTAATACATGTTTTCAAAAACATTATTATTTTAGTGATCAATAATATTTAGTGAAGATCAAAGGCACACATTTTTTTTTTCTTTTTTTGGTTTTTCAAGACAGGGTTTCTCTGTATAGCCCTGGCTGTCCTAGAACTCACTCTGTAGACCAGGCTGGCCTCAAACTCAGAAATCCGCCTGTCTCTGCCTCCCAAGTGCTGGGATTAAAGGTGTGCACCACCCGGCAAAGGCACACAATTTAAAATAATTTTAATTATCTGTTTAATTTATCTTTCTTCAGCCTTTACAAGTTCTCAGTTTAGTTAATTTACAGAGATATACTTAGATTTAAAATGCTAGTTAGGAAGTTAATTCTATAGCCAACAAGGAAACAATTATGATATCTACTCAAAAGTTTAAATTAAGAATGACATGATCTTGTACTTTCAAATGTCTTGAAAGTGGTAACTTGGATACATGGTTTCCGTCATGTTCATAATGACATCACTCACAACAGCCACAAAGTAGAAACAAAATGTCCATTGACAAATGAATGGATGAACTCATGCCCATTTATTTTTATTTATATACATATATTTATATATTTTATATAATTTATATACTATTTATGAAATAAAAATTTTCAGACTTTAAAAATGAAATTCTTTGTGATGCTCACCTTTACTCCCAACACCAAGGAGGCACTTGCAGGAAGATCTTTATGATTGTAGGCCAGCTTGGGTAATACTGTGAGACTTTTGTTTCTGAGTATGACTGAAGTATGACTCCTAAAGTTCACATCTGCCTTCCATAGGCACATGCACATACATACATGTGTACCTACATTAACAGCCACATGACCCAGTTATATCTCTCTCATAAATATTCCAAAAGGAATCTAGGTCAGCATACTACAGAGTCACTTGTTCATATATAAACTAATAATAGGGTCCAGAAAGCATCTCCAGAGAGACTCTGTATTCCTCTGTCATCACACAAGAAATTGAACAAAAACACCATTGCAACAGAAGCAGTCCATGGTCCATTAAGAATAGTAAACTTTCAAGTTCAGGGAGGTGGTTCAGTGGGTAAAGAACTTGTCATGTAACTGTAAGGACCTGAAGGAATCTCCAGAATACACATAAAGCAAGACATGTTAACACGCATTTGCAATTCCACTACTTATACAGAAAGATGGGAGGCAGAGACAGAAGAATTCTTGGAAGCTCACAGGCCAACCATTCTGCAAAAATAATAGGTAATACCAAAGACTCTTCAAAAACAAGATAGATGGCAAGGACCAACACCCAAAGGTCTTCTCTTACCTCAATTCACAAACTGTGGCATGTATCATTCCCAATCAAACATGTCAACGTGTTCACATGCATAATGCATATACATATATCACACACATAATGCACACCCACGCACACGGCACACACACATACACAAAGCAAGTTTTATTTTTATAAGGAGAGTGAAGTGGCAGAATCTCAAGGGTAAGGAAGAAGGAGCACACAAGTACGCTTAGCAGCTCTAAGGATTCCTGTACAAAGAATTAGAGTTCTTAAATCATTTCACTGTGTGCTCGTGGCTGCGTAAAATGAACTTTTAGCTGACTTGCTTGGCCTGGTTTTTTCTACAGATGATCTATCTACTATAGGAAGTTCTACACACAACTTCATACATCACATTGCTCGTTAGTGTCTTAAGACTCCAGGTAGGAGTGTTCTGGTATTGTAATGAGCCACAAGTCATTTTTTTCACATTGTCCAATGTAAAAAATGTTCCTATGCAAGTGACTGATTTTAAATGACCTTGTGGAGGGGAGGGGTGGGGATTCTCTTTCCCCATTGTTTTTTTTTATAAATATACTAATTTAGTAAGAATTTGGGTAGGGTCAATCCCCTCTCCTATTCTTTTGCCTTGTACCCGTGTTTATCAGTGCAAGGTTTACAATAAATAAGATGTGGAATCAGTCTAGCTATGATAAACAAATTAATAGATAAAGAAAATCAGTGGATATATACAATGGAGCATTATTCAACTGGAAAAAGGAATGAAACTATGTCGTTGCAGGAAAATGAATGGAACTGAAGATTACTGTGTCAAGTGAAATAAATTAGACTCAGACTCAGAAAGGCAAACAAAACAAAGCAAAAACAAAACAACAACAACAACAAAACCCACCACAGACAACAATTTGATATGTGGGCAAATCGTGAAGGCATTATATTAAGAGAATTAAGTAAGACACAAAATGAATTATATTTCATAATCCCATTCACATTTATTTCTTACAGTAGTCAAATTTGTAGAGAACAGGCTAGAGCAGGCTAGAGCATGGAAGTTACTAGGACTGGGTGTTATTGTTTAAAAGGCACAAGGTCTCAGTATGAGATAAAGAAATGTTGTGGAGAGGCATAATAATGGTGGTTGTACCACATGAACACATGGAATGATGTTAATCTCTAGGCAAACACTGGTTCAAATAATAAACTTTAACTTCTGCATAATTTATTACAAGAACGAAGCTTGGGGGAGTACTGTGAAAAAAATAAATTATATGAACACATACTCCCAGCATGCACATATGTAATAACTTATTAACACATGCATGTTTAAATACATATGTATACACGTTATATTGTCAGTTTTCAGGTTCCATCTCCACAGAGTCAACCAACCACTGTAAAAGCTATTTGATAAAAATAGTTAAAACCATACTAAAAATATTCAGACTTTATTTCTTGTCATTACTCCATAAACAAGACACTGTAACAACTGTTTACATGGCATTATAAAGTGCTTAGCACTGTAAGTGATCGGGAGATGCTTTCAAGAACACAGAGGAAATGTCATAGGGAAAGAATTTTGCAAACAGAAAGAATTATGCACAAAGATGCCAGCTGAAACAAGGGGATGGAATAGGGGAACATCTTGCTCCTGTTCTCCAGACCACAATTCTGACTACAACATTTGACAGTTACAACAGTGGGTACCTTCACCTTAGTCCGGGTCAGGCTCAAAGCAAGAAATTCCTGGATAATCATCCTATAGCATGAAGTGGCTTTAGACTTATCACCAGGGAAAGTGGAACCAATTAAAATGAGTGAAAATTTAAAATAACAGACAACAGGTGACCACAAAATCCTATGCCCTAACCTCTTAATCTGTGCTGCTTTATCAATGAATAGAAGTCAGTCCTTATGAATTTCAAGATCCTAAGTCAACCATTATTATATGCTTGGTCTCAGTCTCCTCTGATAAATGAACATTCATTAACCATCCATCTTAGTTAGAGTTTCTATTGTTGAGATAAAACAACATGATCAAAAGCAACTTGGATTTATTTCATCTTGCAGCTTATAGTCAGTTCATCATCCAGGAAAGTCAAGAGAGGCCCTGGGGGCAGGAGCCGATACACCGACCATGGGGGAGTGCTGTTTAGTGGTTTACTCAGCTCATCTTCTTATAACACCTAGGACCACCAGCCCCGGCATCACCCACAGTGTGCTGGGCCCTCCATATCAGTCGTCAACAAAGAAAATGAACCACAGTCTTGCCCACAAGACGATTTGGTAGGGATGGTTTCTCAATTGAGGTTCCCTTTTCTAAGACTATTTCAGCTTGTGTCAAGTAGACACAAAACCAGCTGGCACACAACCCTGTACAATTTCCAGGATCATGAAGATCAAGTGCAGTCAAATACACATTTTAGAGGCATGGTGGTTTCAATAAGAAATGTCTCCCAGAGTCTCAACATTTGAATGCCTGGTCCCCAGTTGGTAGCACTGTTTGGGGAAGTTTAGGTGGTGCAGGCTTGTTGAGGAAGTATGTCACTGGAGGTGGGCTTTAATATTAAATAGCCCTGCCTTCTTGAAATTTGTTCTCTGTGTTTCATGCCTGTGGGTAAAGATGTGAGCACTCAGATTCCTGATTCTGCATTCATGCTCTTCCCACCACTATGGACTCTAACCCTCTGGAAACATAATCCAAAATAAAGCCCTTCTATAAGTTGCCTGGGTCATAATATTTTATCACAGTCACAGAAAAGTGTTAAGCACAAGAGGGAACTTCTCAATCAGCTCTGTTCATCAGGGAAAGGCTTCTCAAAATTTGACTTGATGGCGCTGTCAGAAAGGAAAACATTCAAGAGCATGAACTCCATCAGAACATAACTGCGAACCATGAAGCACAGAATGCCATTTCCACTACCTCCCCGCAATTGGGAAACCCAGCCCATTTGCTCTTCCTGATTTCTCTAACCACATGTTGCTCTATAATTAACTGCCTACTGCTTTTGAATAGAAAAAACTATTTGCTAAAGGCAAAGGCTTAATAATATTCACACAAATATGTATGCTTCTCTGACACACGCTGTTCTTAAACCCAGCTGCTATTTTTGTATTCCTCCTGTATACCAAACCACTGCAGGAATATTCTAGAGTCACCCACTCAGTGTCTGCCGATTACCTCGTAGGATGTGTATTATTAATGACAGTGATTGCTTTCTGACCTCCTTGCCATGATCCATTTCCATCCATTAAGGAACTACATTATTCGCTTTAGCAAAACATGAATCATAAATGAAATATTGATTTTTTAAAAGAGAATCCAAACTGCTTTACATTTTAAAAAAATCCTGCAAAGAGAAATTTCTAAACTACAAGAAGAATGCATGAAATAACAGAAATTTCAGATGTTCAATGAACCAAGATTGTGTGCTAAGGGGGTGAATAGGTCCCTGCTTAGTTTCCTTTTGAAAAAAAACTTATTTTCCAGATCTTAGCATGACATATTGTCTAAATCTATGAACACTTTATTGAATGCGTTTGGGTGAATTTATGTTTTATTAAAAAGAAACACATTCCCAAAGCCACAAGTCTCCTTTCTCAGTGCTTAACAGGAAATTTAGACTTCAGTTTGGAGAGGAAACTGAAGACCTTCTACTAAAGGGGTTGGTTAGACTTTCTAAATATGGTACAGTGTCTTTCAATACTGTTAGGTCTCTACAGTATGAGAAGACTTTGCTCGTCAACCACAAGTGAGGTATTTAAGGCATAAATGTATCTCTCTGCAAAGGATTGCATGAAGCAAGTGGTTCAGTCCATCACAATAGGTGGTTACTGCTTTCAGATAAGTGTCCACCCTTGTGGTCTGGCAAGGGCTGTGGTTCATGCAGGAAGAAATTTGCTCCATCTTTATAAAAATAGTGTCCAGTGCCAAGAAAATGCATCTCTGAAATAGCATCGGAGTGAAAAGACACTGGTTAAAAGGATGGAGTGCTTAGCTCTGCCCCTCTTCTGACCTAACCTTTCAAGCAGGGAGAGGTCAACTGTCATAGATGTGAGAGGAGATGGTCTTTCAACTTGAGATGTCACACATACAAGCAGATCTATGCCTATGTGAGGATCTGCAACCTGACACATACAGAGGAAACAGGTTTTACACCCCATGAGCTCATTTACATGATGAGATGGCTAAGTACATGAATCATGTGAATGGATGATTCATTGATGTGAAATAAATGAATGTGCCCCCTGAGGCCACAATCTAAGAAGGCATGTGCCCCTGTGCTTTGTTCAATCATTAACATTTTTAAAAGCACTTTACTTTCTACATAAAAAGTAAATTTGATATGTGAATATTGACCAACCATAGGCAATGCACTGGGTGACTTGTGCAAGATACACCATGGGAAAACTGGAGACATATTTGCTACTTTCAGGGTATTCTTCAGCTTAAAAATTCTGGTTGTTCTTATTTCTCACTAGTTAGTTATATCTTGCTTAGAAATACCTCTGAGACTAAGTGCCAAAAAGAATGGCATCAAGGTAGGCATAAAAGACAGAGATCTGCAAAAGAAAAGGAGGAAGGGAGGTAACAAACAAACAAACAAACAAAAGTAAGGGAAAAAATATAGAAAATCAAGGAGAGGTTGGGGATACAGCTCAGTCTGTAAAGTATTTGTAAGCACAAGGATCTAAGTTTGATCCCCAAAGAGTCACATGAAAAAATTTAAATATCCCTACAGTCCCAGGGCTGTGGAAGGAAAAATGGAGAGATCCCTAGAGCTTCTCAGCCAGCCAGTCTAGCTGAATAGATGAACTTAAGGTTGAGTGAGAGACCCTGTCTCAAAAAACATAAGGTGAAGAGTCACAGAGTAAGAAAGCCAAGATTGATTTCTGGCTTCCACATGTAGTCTCTCACACTCATAGGCACATACAAATGCATGCACACGTGCACGGGTGTGTGTGCGTGCGCATAAACACACACACACACACACACACACCCCGATCAGAATGCCCAAGATCCACAAAGCAGAAAACACCACATGTTGGCCAAGGTGTGGAGAATAGAAACCATCATTACCAGTACAAATGCAACTCACAGAGAGCTGATATGCAAGATAGTTTAACAGCTTAGAAAACTAAGTACACTCTTAGCATAGACTGTGGCAATCAAAGATTTTGAAAGTTAAAAATACTGCACAAACCTCCACACCCATGCTTATTCAAAGAGCAACAAAATTTGGGGAAGGAGCTCCCTCTGAGGAACTATTGGCAGCTTACGATTGTTGGAAGATGAGGTGTCATTTACTTCAGTGGTGTACCCATTGGTTAGTCAATGATGCTCCAGTAAATAACCTTCTTCCACAAAAATAAAATAACCACCAAAACTTGGCATCAAATAAGAACCATCCAGTAGGCTTTATGTCAATTGTGGAACATGCAGTTAATCCAATATTGTTGAACACTAAAAAAGAACCAGCCAACAAGTATTTTATGAAATAAATTAAAATGAGTATTACTCAGCAAAAGAAGTCATTAGAAAGAGCTACATACTGTGTGGTTTTAATTACATAACTCTCTAGAAAAAGTAAAACCACTGAGACAGTTAAAATATCAGCAGTCAACCAGAAATTATGTGGGGCTGAATAGGGAGAACATGGAGGATTCTCTAGGGCAGGTAACATATATGTCAATGGTAAATATGTGTTATTTATACTTATACAGGCCCACGGAACATATATGCCAAGAGTAAATACCAATACAAGTTCTGGACTTTACATGAAAGTAATGTTGATGTACATTTATTAATTGTAGCACCATAGCAAGAAAATATAAAACAGTGGGTTGAGGGTATATGAGAGATGGAAGTATATGGAAAGTCTCTATACCTGTTCCTTAATTTTGTTGAAAACCTCAAACTCCTGTAAGCATATAACACCCCATCATATAAGAATAATGATGGAGACTTATAAATTCTGTACATGGATTTGTCATTCAGCAGACAATCAAGAGAAGAACTCTGTGGGGGTGGGGCTATAGTCACACAGAGTCCCAAATGAAAACAGGGTATGTCTCTGTCTAGCACTCATTCCCCACTATGCCCACCTGACCCTGGCATATACGCTGTTCCCTGGAGATATCAACAAGCTCTCTGACTTGTGACATCTACCGGAACACAAATACTGCAAAATGCTAGTAGATGAGAGAAGAGGGAAGTGTATAATCTAGCTGCTTGCTCCCTGGGCAATTCTTTCAAATATAAACAAAGCCAGATAGAACTACAGGTGACAGGCAATAATTTTTTCAATAGTTATTGTAACAGTGAGCAGAATATATATATTTGTGTCCAAAGAAAAATCTAGACTCCCTTGACAGGCTAAAATGGTCAGCTTTGGTTGCTGGGAAACACGGTAAGATGAGGGAAAACAGCACCAAAAGACCAAATGAAGTTTAGGCCCACAGGGATAACTTTCTGGCTTTGCTAACTGGTGTATATGTCAAGGTTAGACTTCTTTCTTCCAAAGACTGGGAGATGAGGGCCAATCTTCAGATATTAAATTTTGGCAGATCTAAGCTTCCCTAGAGGTACATGATCTTCTGAGAGGCATTGGCTTGACCTGAGAAAGCATGGTATAAAAAGATTATCTGTCTTGCTTTAGCACAGAACTCTACCAGACTTTCAAAGAAGAGCTAATGTCAATGCTCCTCAAACTATTCCCCAAAATAGAAACATAAGGAACACTGCCAAACTTATTCTATGAGGCCACAGTCACCCTGATACCCAAACCCCACAAAGACTCAATGAAGAAAAGTAATTTTAAATCAATTTTTCTTATGAATGTTAATAAAAAATACTCAATAAGATACTCACTTTCAAAACAAATCCAAGAATACATCAAAAGCATCATCCACCATAATCTAGTAGGATTCATCCCAGGGATGTAAGAATGGTTCAATATATGAAAATCTATCAATGTAAATCATTATATAAACAAACTGAGAGAAAAAAAATCACATGATCATCTC
This sequence comes from Rhynchomys soricoides, assembly GCA_019843965.1. NCBI lineage: Eukaryota > Metazoa > Chordata > Mammalia > Rodentia > Muridae > Rhynchomys > Rhynchomys soricoides. Next base: position 1,434,550 of record JADRCH010000182.1, on the reverse strand, counting down.
ATTAGATGCTGAAAAGGCCTTTGACAAATCCAATAACCTTTATGTTAAAAGCCTTGGACAGGCCAGGGATACAAGGTGCATACATAAACATAATAATGGCAACATATAGCAAACCAATAGCAAACATTAGATTAAATGCAGAGAAATATAAAACAGTTCCACTAAAATCAGGGACAAGACTGGCCAACCTTTCCCTAGCTAATCAACATAGTACTTGAAGTTCTTGCTAGAGTAATCAAACAACTAAAAGCAATCAATAGGATACAAATTAGGAAGGAAGAAGTCAAATAATCATTGTTTGTAGATGATCTGATAGTATACATAGATGACTCCAAAAATTCTACCAGAGAATCCCTACAAATAATAAATACCTTCAGCAAAGTGTCTGGATACAAAATTAACTAAAAAAAAAAAAAAAAAAAAAAGTAACTCTCCTTTATGCAAATGATAAGTGGGCTGAGAAAGGAATTAGGAAACAATGTCATTTACAATAGCCACAAATAATATATCTTTATGTAACTCTAATTAAGCAAGTGAAAGGCCTGTATGATGAGAATATCTCTGAAGAAAGAAATTGAGAAAGATATTAGAAATGGAAAGATCTCCCATGCTCATGGATAGGTAGAATTAATGTAATAAAAATGTCTATCTTACCAAAAGCAATCAATCTACAGATTCAATGAAATTCCTATCAAAATTCCAATACAACTCCCAACTTCCTATAGAAAAACAAACAAACAAAAAACCAGGATAGCTAAAACAATCCTGTACAATAAAAACCTTCTGGAGGCATCACCATACCAGATTTCAAGCTATACTGCAGAGCAATAAAAACTATAGCTTAATAAAAAACTGCAGGGTATTGCCATAAAAACAGATAGGTTGGTCAATGGAATAGAATTGAAGACCCAGAAATAAACCCACACACCTATGGACACTTGATATTTAACAAAGAAACCAAAATTGTACAATGGAAAAAATGAAAGCATCTTCAACAAATGTTGCAGGTCTAATTGGATGTCTGCATGTAGAAGAATGCAAATATAACCATATCTATTACCCTGACCAAAACTCAATTCTAACTGGATCAAAGACCTCAACATAAAACAGAACAAACTAAATCTAGTAGAAGAAAAAGTGGGGAACTGCCTTGAACACATTGTCACAGGAGACAAATTCCTCCACAGAAAACCAATAGCTCAGGTACTAAGACCAACAATTAATAAATGGTACCTTATGAAGCAGAAAAGTTTTTACAAGGCTAAGGACAGTCATCAATCGAACAGAATGGCAGCCTACTATAGGCTTAGATTTTTCAAAACCTACTTTAATAAGGATTCTTAAATATTTCAACCTCTCTTCTGGTTGAAAGAAAGAAACCAGAAGAAGAAACCTTTCTTTCTGGTTGGCCCGAAAGAAAGGTTTATAGGAAATATGAGTTGTAGACCTGTTTAAAAGTAGTTCTTTAGGGTAATTCCAATATTTGTTGTCAAGATATCAGCAGTCCAGGCCAAAACATCAAACACAAATCAATAACAACAGTCCAGTCCAATTGGCAAATACCTAACATGAATCAGTAACAGTGGCCTAATCCAGAAGAAACCATGATGTTCTGCTGAATTGGCATGAGTCTGTGGAGATGGCAAGAATCAGCCACAAGGCACATTTCTCCCTATGAAATCACAAGCAGCAAAGGTCAGGGAAGAACAGCAAAGTGTTGCAAGGTGAATCAATGCAAAAGCATTGTCAACCTAGCCCAGTGAAAATTGCAAGAGTGTCATTCACTGTCTATTGGGTTCTACTTATACTCTTTTCAAACATCACACGTCCTCTCAAGTTTCTGCTTCAGCAAGACATCATTTCATATGTCTGCTTCAGCAAAACATCCTCTCATGAGACAGCTTCCAAAAAAACATCACAATACAACTGAGTCTTCAAAGAAACCAGAAATTTCCTCTTCACACTACAGAATGGGAAAATACTTCACCATCCCTAGTCTGTCAGAGGACTAATATCCAAAATTTATAAAGAACTCAAGAAATTAAACAACCAAACAAACAACACAATTAAAAAACGGGGTAAGAGCTAAACAGAGAATTCTCAACAGAGGAATCTCTAATGGCCGAGAAACACTTAAATGGTCAGTGTCCTTAGTTGTCAGGGAAATGCAAATAAAAATGACTCCGAGATTTCATCTTACATCCAACAGAATGGCTAAGTTGAAAAACTCAAGTGACAGCACATGCTGGTGAGGATTTGGAACAAGAGGAACACTCCTCCATTGTGGGTGGGAATGCAAACTTGTACAATCACTCTGGAATCAATTTGGTGGTTTCTCAGAAAATGAAATATTTCTACCCCAGGATCCAGCTATACCACTCCTGGGCATATACCCAAAAGATACCCCCCTATACCACAGGGACACTTGCTCAACTATGTTCATAGCAGCTTTATTAGTAATAGCCAGAAACTAGAAACTGCCTAGCTGTCCCTCAACTGAAGAATGGAAAAAAAAAGTATGTGGTATATCTACACGATGGAATACTATTCACCTATTAAAACCAAAGACATAATGAAATCTGCAGGCAAATGGCTGGAACTTGAGAATATCATGCTGAATGAGGTAACACAGATCCAGAAAGACATGTATGGTATGTACTCTTTTATGCACATCAGCCATAAAGTTCAGTAAAACCACAAAACAGCCCACAGACCCTAACAAACTGGGTAATAAGGAGGGTGTGAATCTCATCCAGAAGGAGAAACAAAATAGTTATCAGAGTTGGATGGAGAGAGGAAACTGGAAGGGAGAGGGGGGATGAAGAGGGGGTGGGGGATGGGAATACTTTGTGGGGAGAGGGAGTAGGAGAGGTCTTGAAGTGTAATAGGAAATCAGTGGGGGGATCTCTGGGACTAGCTGGAGGCCTGGGATGGGGGAGGCTCCCAGGAATCTATGGGGAATGACCCTAGCTGAAATTTTTAACCAGCAGTGGATGTGGAGACTGAGGTGGCCACCTCCTCTAGCCTTCCAGCGGAGCTAGGGGGACATCAACCTATCCACAAAACCTTCAACCCAAAATGCATAGGGATAAAGATGAAGCAGAGATTGAGGGAACAGCCAATCAAAAACTGCCCCAACTTGAGACCCATCCCATGGGAAAGAGCCAGTTCCTAACACTATTCATGATACTCTGCTATGCCTCCAGATGTGAGCCTAGCATAACTGTCTCCTGAAAGGCTTCATCGAGCAGTGGATGTAAATGGATGCAGAGACAGCCAAACATCAGGGTGAGCTTGAGAGTCCTGTGAGAGACTGGGGTATAGGATTGAGTGAGCCAGAGGGGTCCAGGACACCAGAAGAAAATCTACAGAGTCAACTAATCTGGGCCCATGGGGGCTCACAGAGACTGAACAACCAACCAAAAAGCATGCAGGGGCTGGACCTAGGTTCTCTACATATTTGTAGCAGATGTGCAGCTTGGTTTTTATGTGGGACACCTAACAACTGGAGTGGGAGCTGTCTCTGTTGCCTGCCATTGGATCCCCTTCCACTACCAAGACATCCTGGTTGGGCCTCAGTGGGAGAAGATGTGCTTAGTCCTGATGGGACTAGATGTTCCAGGGTGGGGTGGTACCCAAGGGGGACTCCCATTCTCTGAGGAGAAAGGGAGAGAGTAATGAGGGAAGGGACGTGTAAGGGTGAAACTTGGATGAGAGGAGGGTAGCTGCAATTGGGATATAAAGTGATAAATAAATTATTGATAAAATATTATCTATCTATCTATCTATCTATCCATCCATCTTCTATCAATTCACTTGGCTTCCCCATACTAGAGTCTTACTTTTGTAATAGCTATTCAGTGAATAGCTAGTAACTTTTACTCTCCATGCTCAGCTCTTGGTTGGCTGTCACCTGTCAGGACCTGAATATTTTGGTTGTGAATGTCTTTCTAGGACATTGGGAGGATGGTTAGCTTGTAATGTAACAGCCTGGTGGAGCTGGAGAATTCACATCAGAGATATCTCTCCATGACTGATCCTTGGGAGCTGGTGAGCCAGCACCCAACTTCCCTCATCCTTGGATGAGATTAATTTAAGGCACATGCTTTCTACTATTTTACAGTTTTCCTGGGTAGGAAACTCATGTCATTTGCTGTCAGCATTGAGGGCATGGTTACTTTATTTGCCTGTGTTCTGTGGGCCAGCAATTTTGGCTAGCTTAGCAGGGCATTTCTTCTGGTTCCATCTGGGGTTAGTCATTTGGTTATAGTCAGTTGAAGGATCATGTGACAGCATGTTTCCATGGGTACCTCCAGCTAGAATGACTCATTTATGTTCTGCATGCCCTCCCCCCAGAAGAAGCTGGTGTTTGTTTCTTTCCAAAATGCTCTGCAAAGACTTTCAAGAGGACAAGGGGTTAAATCACAAGATCTCTAACAAGCTAGTCCCAGAACCACTGCTGTCTTAGTTCTATTGATGCTAAGATACACCATAATAAAGGAAGCTTGTTAATAAATTAAGCATTTAATAGGGTCTTGCTAATAGTTTCAAAGTATTAGTCCATTTCCATCATGGTGGCAAGCAAGGTAGCAGGCAGGCAGGAATGGCCTGGAGGAGTAGGTGAGGACTTACATAATGTTTATTTACATTTTGGTTGAGGACAACCAAACGCTGAGGCATAGTTAGCAAGACTGGGTCTGGTGTGGGCTTTTGAAACCACAAAGCTCACTCCTAGTGATACACCTCTTCCAAGGCCACACCTCTTAATCCTTCCTAAATCATCCATCAACTGGGACCCAAATATCCAAATGTATAAGCCTATGAAGCCATTCTTATTCAATCCACCACAACAGCCTGTGGTACTTTGAAGCTGAAATATCCACTGTAGCCTCCTGCGTTTGAACTCTGGGTTCTCTAGCTGGTGACACTACTTGGGAAGGATGTAGACTCTTTAGAAGATGGAGACTTGCTGGAGAAGAAGAGTCAGGAGGGTAGGCATTGAGGCTCTATAGCCAAGTTCTACTTCTTGTTAATTATGCTTCCTAAGTGTTGATGCAAAGTGACCAACCAGTCTTTTGCTCCTGTTGTCATGCCTTCCCTGTGTGCCAGCATCTCTCTGCCACCATAAAGGACTATATTTCCATGAGACTATAAGCCAAAATAAGCCTTTTCTCCCCTAAGCTGATCTTATAAAAAAAAAATTAATTAAGATATTGCTACAGTTCATTGACTCAAAGAAGCCACACTTGTCAGGATTCAAGGGGTAGGAAATGGGCTTATTTTCAATAATTTGTGCTTATTTTCAATCTAGTACACTCTTTAGGGTCGTCTTCCTTTCTGATACCTTCATGCTCGTATTGGTGTTCTTAAATCCCAGATAAGTATGTTCACTAAAATTCCTGTCTTAGCATCTGATTGAATACAAATGAACACAAAATGTCCTAAAACTATGTTAATCTGGGGTTACATTTGTTTATTGCCAGTTCAGAACATAACATAGCCCAAAGCATGAAAAAGAATTTTTTTGTTTTCAAAGTCCACATATGACATTTCTCCAGTAGGTGAAGGCGTCTCACTATAATAAACACGACCTCTCTACAACATGTTTCTGATCATCTCTTGATTTTAATCATGAGCAAGAGGATCATGCATCCCACACATGCTCAGGTGATTTTCACTGAGGTAGGGGAGAATATGTGTGCTTTCTTGGTAAAAGAGGGCACAAAATGTCTAAACCTTAGCACTTCTGTCTTCTCAGAAAAGTAAGCAGTTGAGCAAAAAGTTCTGAGACAACACTGTTCTTGTCAAGGCTGAATGACTCAGGTGTGGCAGATACTGTGTCTCATGCATGCTCTGGGCAACTTGGTGCCAGGGTATATTTGAAAGTGAAGCAAATCAATAAGCAGACGTAGATGCTCCTGGGAACCTATGCTCAGTTCTCAATAGTACACTTCAACATACATGTGGTTTCTAAGGAGAGTCGCTTCATATGAGACATCAGGGCTATCTAAGACACTTCTGGATGAATACCCATCTTTTCATTTTATAATGTCACAAACCCCACAGTTGTGAAATTAATCATATCCCACAGTATCCCATTTCATCTGCAGCAGTCATTGGAAGATGAACTGATGTTTATTTTCTATATGATGGCAGTGATCACACTCAGCTCCTTCCGCATTCTCTGTCACTTTCAACTTCTTGTTGCTTTTACAAATAATTGTGGACTTCTCTGACATGTTGTGTAATTTATTCCATGTATTAATCTAATCAATAAAGCAAAATATAGACTACCAACTATTGAAACAAGAGTCATATCTTAAATATTTGTGTCTCCATTGATAACCTTCTGCCTCCACTTTTCATATTTCTCTTTAGAAATAAACACAGTTTAGCAACCTGTTGCATATGATATGTCTCCCATATTACATTTATAGTTTCTATATCTGTGTTGAAACGGGTGTGATTTGCTTTTGTTTTTATACAAAGGGCGTTATATTAAAGGTTTGTATGCTTCCATTGCTTTTTTACATTTCTAATGAACATGAGGTGTAGAGATGCTACTGATGTAGAATAGAAATGCAGCATTATGTTTAATGCCTGTGAAAATATCAGCCATATGATTGCACCTTTGTTTAATATTTCCCTGAAGTGTTGTTCAGATTTCCACCATCCTTAGCTATGTTAAATTAATAATTTTGTATTTTCACTCCCATACATATATTCAAATATTTCTTATAGGCTGAATTCTGACTGATAAAATTGTTTAATAGGATGACACAGAGACCAAACTCTTTCATAGAGTCTATTACGACATCTGCTCATGACTTCTATACTCTTTGGACTGTACTAATTTTAAAATGTGTATATGAAGTATCTAACAATCTTTTTTTTCATACCATAGTGTATCTTCACTTAAAGTGAAGGATACAGATAGAAATGTCCAGAACTAAGTGCCACCTGTGCAGTGGAACCTATGACACATGTCATCAGCTTCAGGACCAGGCAAATGGCACATAATGGGTTGAAGCTGAAAAAAAATGATTATACAGTAGTGAAGCATCTGGTCAAACTGTTTCCCTAGTAACCTGGAAAGCAGATGAGGTAGCAAGTAAACTGATGGCTTTACACAAAGATAATGACAAGCAGGTGCTAATAGCAAATCTTAGTTGTTACAGGCTACATACAAGGCACCAGAATAAAGAGGTACACTTATAAAAGAGATGCCAGCTTGCAGAAGTGAAAGAAACAGGACTCTAGGAATTATAGGACTATAAACTGAGAGGTACATCTGGTACCCCTTGCTAATCTTTTGAATAACAAAAGGCTAATTAATATTAAGCTCTTTTCAGTAGCAATGAACATTCTTAGCACCCTTCCATGTGCTGCTGGAAAGACCCAACCTCATTTAGGCAGCATTGCTGTTAGAATGCTAAAGCCACCAGACAAAACCTGATTGATGGATATTCAACAAAACAGGTGACCTGTACTCTGAAAAATCTCCAAATCCTGGAAGACAAAGACACTAAAGATACATAACAATTAAATGCAGTCTATGATCCCAGGCTAGAATAATGAACAGTACTGTTGGAATGACTGAACAAATATGAATATGAAATATATAACAGATCAGACTGCTATAGCTTAAATTGCATTGTTGGAAATGGATTGCTCTAACGTGGTTCTAGGGAAGTGTCTTCATTCCGTGTGTCTAAGATTTAACGTCACTCATATCTTACTCTTGAGTCGTTTAGCAATAATATCCACATGTTTGGGAGGATGTGTCTGAAGCAAACCAGAAAGAAACAGAAAAGTATAAAAAAGAGAAAGGGGCTATAAATATGGCAAAATACTGAAAAATTTGGAAGAAGAAGTACAACACAGAGTATCCTGTTACCTAATTTGGTTTATACTCAATTCTTTTCAAGAGTAGGGTCTTCTAAGTTGAGTTTTGGAATAAAGTCATGATATTTTACATCTGACAACTTTGAGGTTAAAACCTATAAATGAAGGACATCCTGGTGAATAGAGCATGTTGGGCCTAAGGACTCGCTGAGGTAAAGCTATAGGCATGGTTCTTCCACAGAGGTCCACTGGGAGCAGATATTCATGCATCAGAAATAACTTGGAGCATCATTTTTTGCACATGGGGCCAACAAAAAGCAGATAAAAAGGTAAAAGCCAAAAGTTTTTGTAAGTGGACCATTAGCCTTAACTAAAAAGTTCTGAAAGACCAAAACTGAATAAACTCTTCCATCAAAGACTATGAACAGGAAGCAGGCTCGAGAAAGATGCTTAGCTTCCAGGGAAGTGTAGAGGTTTGAACAGGTTTGGCCCCCACTGACCTGCATGTTTGAATATGCTTGCCCCAAGGAGTGGCACTATTAGGAGGTATGGCCTTGTTGGAAGAAGTGTGTCACTGTGGGGGTGGGCTTTGAGACCCTCCTCCTAGCTGCCTGGAAGCCAATCTTCTCCTGTTTGCCTCTGGAACAAGACGTAAAACTCTCAACTCCTCCAGCACCATGCCTGCCTGGATGCAGCCATGTTTCCCACCATGATGATAATGGAGTGAACCTCAGAACTTGTAAGTCGGCCTCAATTAAATGTTGTCCTTTATAAGAGTTGCCTTGGTCATGGTGGGTGTCTCTTTACAGCAATGGAAACCCTATCTAAGACAGGAGGTCACATTTTTTTTTGCTTGGTTATATTTTTGTTTGGTTGGTTTTGTTGTTGTTGTTGTTGTTGTTTTTGTTTTTTTTTTGCTTGTTGACTTTGTTTTACTTTGATAGAATCTCTCTATTCTCATACAGGTTGGCATCAAAACTATGACAATCTTTCTTTAGCTTCGCACATTCTAAGATGATGAGCATGTATCTTAGTCTAGCCAGGGGGACAGTCTTTAATAATGTCTTCAACGGAGTTGGAGAATTATGAGAAAGCAAAGACCTCCCAGAAGTCAGAGAAGAGGTTTAGACAGCTATGAACCTAGAACAAAGAAGAAATATTCTCCAACCCCAAAGAAGAGAGTTCCTTGGCCAGCCATACTATACTTTCAGATTTACCGTGGTATTGCTATGAGTCACACTCTTTCTGAATGTAGATGTTTGTGGTGTGCTTTGATTTCACAGAACTCTAGATGGCTAGGAAACTTGAGAGAGAGAAGAACAGCAGAAAGGTCCTGAACTTTGAGCCCTGTGCAGTAGCTGTGTGTAGTCTGGCACAGTTTCTTCTGGAGGAGAGGTGATGAGCAGGTAGCCTGGGAGAGGCTTTGGGAATGTCTGCAGATCCTCTTTGTGGGAAAGCTGGACTCCATTGAAATTCCTTGGGCAAATAAAATGTGGGCACAGGCAATACCGGCTTCTTTTGACTAGAATATTTAATCCCTCCTGCATATTAGCAAGAATCATCTCTTCTCTTCTTTGATAACAGTGCCCATGGTAAAGTGTTGTGCCATTAAAGAGAATGAATGGATATGAGAGATTTCCCCTCACCAGCAAATCATGACAGATCTGCTAAGTGAGAAAGAAGTAGACTGAAGGCTTTCAGACAGGAAGTTTTGAGGTCATTTAGCATTACAGAATGACTTAGGACCATACTAAGAAATGGCAGTGAAGTATTGTTGTCAAATTAGAAATCTTATATATTGAGATGAATTTTAGACTTCATTAATTATTCATAGTATATTCATAAGGGTGGCTGTCTAAAATAAAAGTAAAATAAATAACAGCTAGCTCGTTCAGGTTGAGAAAATGGAATCAGAAATAAAACGTTCACTTAAAAATAAAAGCAACGATTGGGGAAACCATAAAATAAAGGACGAAAACCAGCAAAATAGAAGAAACAATAAACATATCAACATAGAATAGCAATGATAAATGCAAATGGGCTAAACTCATTTAAAAGGCAAAGATAGATTAGAATGGATACAATAAAATTTGACTATGTTTGCAAACAGTATACCCCAAAGAGACAGACACAGCCAACACAGAAATTAAAGGATAAAAGTGGCATGCCAGACCCTAATAAACCAAAAGAGAACAGACATAATTTCACAAATATGCCACCGTTAATTGTACAGCATAGATTTTACACAAAAAAGATTCCCTACCCAGTAATAAAAGTTTTAACCCACAGGAAGATAGTTGTTAATATGGGTGTACCAGGGAACATAGTTTCAGAAACAGAAAGCAAAGCTTTAGACAAACATGGCGGATTCTCCATCTTAAGGAAGATAGAAACACATCTTCCTTTCTTACTAATAGAAAATTTGAAGACACAGAAGAAATTAAAGTATATTTTTGTTAATCAATGAAGACCTATATAAAAGTTGATGCATTTGTATGTTTCAACAAAATACACCCAGCTGTTGCTGTCCACACCTGCTGGATCCTTGCCTGATACAATGCATATTAAAAGTCAGAGCAGATAAAGAAACACATCTCCATAATATTTGTAAAATTTAAAACATTCATCCTAAGGTCTCTTGGGTGAAAGAAGGAAAGGAAACAGAAAGGAGAAAATTAAAGAACCGAATGCTAACTTTAAAAACTATGTAGAGCCAGGCACAGGCCTTTAATCTCAGCACTAGGGGGAGGGGATGGAGCAGAGACTGGAAGATCTCTATGAGTTTGAGGCCAGCCTGGTCTACAGAGCAAGTTCTAGGACAACCTGGGATATAGAACAAAACCCTGTCTGGGAAAAAAAAAAACCAACCAACCAAACAAACAAACAAACAAATGATGTAGCAAGAGAAGAATGCATTCTCTCTGAGCCCTCTCTCCAACATAAGAGACTGTGGAGTGTCCAGCCCTAAATGGGCGGTACGTTTTACACCCTGTCCCCAAGAAGCAAGGATTTTCCCAGAAGATGGCAAAAAAGCCTGCAAGATCCAGAGGTGGTGAATAATCCCAAGGAAAAGATGTTTTCCAGACACAACAAGGCAGTTGTACATCTGAATTCACAGTGACTGGGACACTACACACAAGATCTGTGTGCAAACTTAAACGATAAGATGAAAATTATGCTTGTAAGTTCGAAACCTAGATTACGTATACAGATTCCAAAAGATTAATTTACAAAAATGTAAAGTGAGAAGAAACTGAAAAGCTGTTACCTCCCATTGCATCACAAATATACAACAGGCAGTCAGCTCAGCACAGAGAGAATCTCCACCCAAGATGGTTATAAATAAGCCCCAAGTTAGTCAGAAAGTTCATCCCAAGTTTACACATATGATTCTAGAATGTTGACAGGGAAGAAATAGTCCTAACTCATTCTATGAAGTCTGTGTGAGTGAGCCTGTCTAAAAACAACAACAAAACAAAGTAGCATATAACCAGCAAGGTGAGGTTATTGCAGTAATTTAAGTGGTTTCCCATTGGTGGATCTGTACATACAAATGCAGCCTGGTAGCACAATTGGCAGATGCCCAGTGGTCTACTCCCCCGGAAGTCCTTGGCCTCACCAATAATCAGTAACATTCGTGAAGGCACCAGATAAAGACAGGTGGTAAGTGCCTAAAGGGGGATAGGTGACAGCTCTAACAGGATCATCAGTCTACCTAACAGAATCTCCAAAGTGGGACAGTAGGCTTCAACAGAGGTTGCACAGCATCTTGGGAAGGCTTATTAGCAAAATCCCAACTAGATCCTTGCCTCATCTTGAATCAGCATAAACACAATTATGAAGATACAAAAGGCAATCAGCCAAAACCCAGTCCAAGTTACTAATGACAAGAAGAAGAGAGAAGAACATTTTTAACAGAAAAAAAGAACAGTGAAACAATTAAAAATATCCTTCAGAAGCACTGTGAAGTATGCATTCAGGAAAGTGTGAAGCCTGTCTTTACAGACTTACAGGATAGATAGGAGTAAGGCCAAGAGACGACCTAACAAGCAGAAGTTGTAGAATGTTGCTGCCGGTGAGCATGAGGCAGTGGGGATCATCTTACTGCGTGCAGACATGTGAAAGCAAGGTGCCATGGTTATAAAGAAAATGGTTACAAACCAGGACACATTATACAAGGAGAAATGTGATCACCTCAGCAAATGCCAAAAGTGATCCTCAGGAGTCAGCCTCAAGGAGCTGTTGCTGTTCTCAGCTTCTTAGAAACACAGAGAATGTTCTGGACCTTGCAGGGAGAGGGGCTCTGTAAAACAAAAGATAAAGCTACATGCAAATATTGTATTTAATGAAAAATGTCGGTGTGCTTGTCCAAGATGAATAATGAAAAATATATCTAAAGTAAGGAATGTTAAAATACACCTAATTTTATAGAAATCAACACTAAACACTTTTACATGCATGTATAAATATATATTATACACTATACCTATATACTATAATGTAGGATAAAATATAGAGGCCCATATCTTAACCCTCAAGACTTCCAGGGAGGAGAATGACAGCCATGATCATTATATCACTGTCAGTGACCCTCGTACATTTGTATTTCAGAGACAGCAGATTCTATTCCTATACCACCACATTTATCTAATTCTTCACTAGATATAAAACCACATGGCCATAAATTCAAGTAAGATAAGAAATAAATGTATAATTCTAAGCACAGACATACCCAAACTCCTGTATTATAACTCTGATAGTGTCATGTGTTTAGACATCATGTCAGATTCATATGGAAACTCCATTTACATCATTTTACACTACAGTGTCACATAGATTTGTTCATGTCATCATGAAGGAGCAGAAGCTAGCACTTTACATAATACCATATGCAATGGGTAATTATGTAAGTTGTGGATGTTAACTGATATGCATACTCTTATCAATATAGTAAGTATTTATGTACAGCCTGTTATAATTTCCGACATGGTGATGTTCTTAAAACACTAAACACTCACTCATACACTTATGGTGTACTAGGCTGAGACTATTTCCTGATTCGCATTCTAAAAATCCAGATATATCTATATAACTTGGTGTAGATAAAGAAATCCTCACAGAATCTGAAGCAGACTCAGACAGAAGTCTAAAGTCATGGATGTATTTGTATGCTCTCAACACAATGCTACCAACTTTGTATTGTCCATTTTGCAGCTATGCCATTTGTAGATATATTTAGATAACTCACCAAAAGATCAGATAGAGAGACAGATGATAGGTAGGTAGGTAGGTAGGTAGGTAGATAGATAGATAGATAGATAGATGTATGACAAATGTATTAACTACTTTTCTGTTAATAAAACATGATGTCCAAACCAACTTATGAAGGAGGAGTTTTGTTGTTAGTTGGTTGTTTGGTTGTTGCTGCTGTTGTTTGTTTGTTTTTGTTTTTTCTGATTTTATGGTTCAAGAGGACTAAGAGTCCCTCGTGATGGGAAGTGATACTGGCAGGAATAGGAAGCTGAGAGATGACATCACTTTTACAATCACAAAGCAGAGAAACCGGAAGTACGGTTAGGTTCTATAACCCAAAGCTTGCCTGGGAGGATATACTTCCTCCAGCAAGGCTTGCACCTCTTCAACATCCCCAACACCTCAACAGGGAACCATACCTGTTCAAACACCTGAGGTCATAGGGCCGTTTTTTATCCAACCACAAGAGCTATGTCACTGTATCATTATATGCACTGAAATATTCATTCAGTTTAGCATATGATACATTACACACATATTTCCAAACTGCTAGTGAAGTGTTATGCTGGCTAGCTTTATATCAACTTGAAACAATTGGAAGAAGGAACCTCAGTTGAGAAGATGCCCTCGTTAGATTGGCCTGCGGGAAAGTCTGTGGTGCATTTTCTTGATTGACGGCTGATGTGGGAGGGTCCACTAAAGGCAGTGTCACTCCTGGGCTAGTGGTCCTAGGAGCGATAAGAAAGCAACCCAGGCAAGCCAGCAAGCAGCAGCCTCCATGTCCTCTGCATCGTCTCCTGCCTCCAGGCTCCTGCCTTGAGTACCTGCCCTTCCTTCCTTCTATGATGGATTGTTACATGGAAGTGGAAAAAAACCCCTTTCTTCTCCATTGTTTTGGTCATGGCGTTTTACCCTAAGACAACTCTAGAGATACATCTTACATAATTGAATGATGTAAACCACAGACATATTTATACTCTTACATAAATAAATTCATCTAGCAAAATATCCCAAATTATAATTTTAGAATTGGAATCAAAATCCTAATAAGGTACAGATCTTTAAAATCCAGTTAATAATCCTATACTGCCAAAACTAGGCTAAACAGATTGAAATCTTTTATATAGTCTTCGGGAAAAAAAATGGATCAAAATCCAGATTTGGATCCAGGTTTATAAAGTTAATCCTGTTAAATTCTAAGCCTAACCTTCCATAGAAGGAATCTTTACCTTGACTGCTAAATACATTCCCACAAACAACCCTGACCAGTCTCTTCTCATTGCCATCCCACCTCCTATATAGCTTCATCTATGTGCAGAGTGTGCATAAAAATCACACCCATTATATATTTACATGTGTGATAAATCAATACCTTTTTATTTCAAACATATAGATAATAAATATATAGCAAACATATATGTATGCCTAGTCATAAGTATAGACATGTCCTTAATCCTACAAGCACGTGTGTACATGCCCCTTATAGTCAGGATTAACACATAGACAAATATATCTAGTATTATGCGAGTACTATTTATTCCTCTAAATTACTGTAACTCTTCTTCACTTTCAAGTTTGCTCAGTTTTAAAAACAAACACAGTTTAACGCATATGCATAATTTTGTTCACACATACAAACATGTTCAGTTTATCTTGTGGAAGGAGGAATTTCTTTTAAAATAATTGATTATATCATACATGGTTCTCCCATTCTTTTGATGTATAAAAATACCTTGTAGACGACTTTTCAAACAAATTGGAGTCACCTAATCCAGTTTCTGGGTGGAGAGTACATTTCTTTCACTTTGTGACTATTAAAGGTGTTATAGTAAATCTCTCTGTATGTCAAATGTTGTATATGATGACTTGTGTTTCTAGAGAACATTTTCCCAGGAGTGAATTTTGGGGTCAAAAGCCATTCATTGTTTTAGTACATGTTGTCAGAATGCTTTCCAAAAAGGACAGAGTTTACCTTTGCACCAGAGATATATGAGCTCCTTCACCCCAGACCCTGCAATACAAGTTTCAGAGCTTTTGGATTCACATTTATTCAGTTTAAATATGCCACATCATCATCATCATCATCATCATCATCATCATCATCATCATCATCATC
>JADRCH010000182.1:1408105-1419326 GCA_019843965.1 Rhynchomys soricoides | reverse complement strand
TCATCATCATCATCATCATCATCATCATCATCATCATCATCATCATCGGCACTGGGGATTGAATTCAGAGTGTGTTTTGAACATACATTCTAGGAGTGAGCTACATTCCTAGTCCTATTTTATGATTCAACTTTAATTTCTCTGATTATTGCTAACCTAAGCGTTGCTAATTGTTTTAGACATTTAGAATGCTTGCATCACAAACGGCAAATGTTTACACTTGCTCCATTTTTTTTCTATAAAGTGTTTTTTTGTGTGTCTCCTGTTTCCTAGTTAAAATTATATCAGTATTCACAGAAATAACAGTTACCTTTGAAAGGATGGGTATAGCAAAAGAAACCGTCAGCAGTGTGAAGTAGCAGCCTACAGGATGAAAACAAGCGTATTTTACCAGCTATGCATTGGACAGGGCATTCATATCCAGGATATAAAAAGAGATGCAAAAAATAAATGCCAAAAATGAAGAATGCAACAACAATAACAAAAAGAGCTACAAAGCTGGACAGATAATTTTCAAAAGAAAAACCACAAATTACTGAAACATGTTCAAACTCTTTAGCCACTAGGAAAATGCAGCAACACTGTTCTCAGATTCTATCTCACCTAGTGAGAAGGAGCATCATCAAGAAACCAGATGGCTCATCATTCGGAGGAAGAGCACTTAAGAGTCAAGGAGGAAGAGAGAGTAAGGGAATGCATGGGAAAGGAGGGCAGAAGAGAGAAAGGACTGGGACTGTCAGACTAGTGTGTGTGTGTGTGTGTGAGACAGAGAGAGAAAGAGAGAGAGAGAGAGAGAGAGAGAGAGAGAGAGAGAGAGAGAGAATCAGTAAGAGGAGAGGAGAGAGGAGGACATCAGAAGGGGTCAAATAAGTACAAAATATAACATACTGTGTGTATGATACTGTGTGTATGAAACTATGCAAAGAAACCTGTTACATTGTATGCTAACTTAAAAATAAAAACAAAATAGGCAACTTTATCACTTATCTTCCAGTATTGATGCTGTCTCATTTTCTATTTCAGTTCCTTTGGTTACAACTTTTTACAATGTTACAAAATAGTGATGACTAAGCACCTTGCCAACATTTTTTTTTTTTTCCGGTATTGGCATTTGTACCCAGGACCTCACACAGCCTTGGCAAGCATTCTATTATTGAGCTATAACCTAAGCCCTTTTAGAAACTCTATAGCAGAATCTCCATAATATGTGTGATTAGTCTTGAGCTTAACGACCTTCTGCTTCAGCCTTCTAGGCAACTGGGACTGCAAGTGTGCACCAAGCATGCAGTTAACTAACTAATTAATTAACTAATTAATTGTGTGTGTATGTGATATATTCAAGCGTGTGTGCAAGTGCACATGCCCGTGTGCACAGGAGGAAGTCAGGAGAGGGCTATGGATGTTCTGCGGCTTTATCACTCCTTGCCTTCCTTATTTATCATCTTGAGCTGGTCCTTTCTTGCAGTCAGCAAGCCCCAGAGACCTTCCTGTCTCCACTCATACTGAGTTCCAGAAGCTAGCACAGCAAGTCCTCTCCCCTGATGGTCCACCTCCTCAGTCCCGATTTCTTAACAACTAAAGTTACTTTTTAATGATTTATAAAAGATTTGATATTAGCTTAGTATAGAATCATTACTTTAAAAATACTTTCCTACTGTGGCTCTTCAACTTAAACTTTTATTGTTGGAAGCTTAGGGAGATGGCTCACTGAATTAAAGTGCCTGCTGCACATGGCCAGTGAGCCTAATTCAAACCCCCGAACATACATAAAAGCCAGATGTTGTAGCACAAGCCACTGTAACACCACCATACCACTAGGAATAGTGGGAGACAGAGGCAGAGGGATCTCCAGAATTTTGAGGGCCACCTGACCTGGTTTGCACATTGGCAAGGAGACTCTGTCTCTAAAGTGAAGAGCTAAGGATGGACCACTAAACAGTATGCTCTAACTCCTACACATGCACTGTGACATATATCCCCCCCATCACACACACATGAACGAGCATACACACTACCCAACTGACGCATTGATTATGTAGCAATTTTCTCCAGTATAAAACCTTCTGTCTTATAAGAAAGCTTTTTATGAAGCAGGGTGTTTTCTGCAGGAGAGCTTGCTAAGCTCAGGAAGTAAACAACTCAAAAGCAATAGGAAGATCTCAAAACTGTCCAGATATAATAGGGCTCCTCCTCCTTGGTGCATGTAAGTGGTACGGACTGCTGAGACACTCTTAGACAAACCAGACTGCCCAACAGAAGCAGAGACTAGCTAAAATACCTGAAAAGGCTCAGTCTACCTGAACTACCTGCCAAGAACGTTCTGAAGACTTCTTAGCTGTCTACAGCTTACTCAATGCATTTTAGGTTTTTGGCTTGAATGAGCTATCATCCATGGTAGAATGGGCTTTGGCTAAGAGCTATTTTTGAGTAATTTCTGCATCTGTGGGTAACTGCTTATCCATACTCTTTTTTTTAATCCATATACTTTTTTTTCATACTTTATTTACATTTCAAATGTTTCCCCCTTTCCAGATCTCCCCTTCGGAACCTCCCTATCCCACCCACCCCTCCCCCACCCATCCATTCCTGTCTTCCCTCCCTGGCATTCCCCTATTCTGGGGCATCTAACACCCTCAGGCCCAAGGGCTTCTTCTCCCCCTGATGGCTAACAAGGCCCTCCTCTGCCGCATATGTGGCCAGCACCATGGGTCCCTCCATGTATATTCTTTGGTTGGTGGTCCAGTCTCTGGGAGCTCCTGGAGGTCTGGCCAGTGGACACTGTTGCTCCCTCCATGAGGCTACAAACTCCCTCAGCTCCTTCAGTCCGTTCTCCAACTCCTCCATCTGGGACCCCACACTCAGTCCAACGGTTGCTGTGAATTGAATCTTGGGTATTCCGAACTTTTGGGCTAATATTCACTTATCAGTGAGTACATACCATGTTGTTCTTTTGTGACTGAGTTACCTCACTCAGGATGATATTTTCCAGTTCCATCCATTTGCCTGCGAATTTCATGAAGTCATTGTTTTTAATAGCTGAGTAATATTCCATTGTGTAAACGGACCACATTTTCTGTATCCATTCCTCTGTTGAGGGACATCTGGGTCGTTTCCAGCTTCTGGCTATTATAAATATGGCTGCTATGAACATAGTGGAGCATGTGTCTTTATTACATGTTGGAGCATCTTCTGGGTATATGCCCAGGAGTGGAATAGCTGGGACCTCAGGTAGTATTATGTTCATTTTTCTGAGGGTCAGCCAAACTGATTTCCAGAGAGGTTGTATCAGCTTGCAATTCCACCAGCAATGGAGGACTGTTCTTCTTTCTCCACAATCTCGCCAGCATCTGCTGTCACCTGAGGTTTTGATCTTAGCCATTCTGACTGGTGTGAGGTGAAATCTCAGGGTTGTTTTGATTTGCATTTCCCTGATGACTAAGGATGTTGAACATTTCTTTAGGTGCTTCTCAGCCTTTCGAATTTCCTCAGTTGAGAATTCTCTGTTTAGCTCTGCTCCCCATTTTTAAAATAGGGTTATTTGGATCTCTGGAGTCTAACTTCTTGAGTTCTTTGTATACATTGGATATTAGCCCTCTATGGGACATAGGATTGGTAAGGATCTTTTCCCAATCTGTAGGTTGCCGTTTTGTCCTACTTACAGTGTCCTTTGCCTTACAGAAGCTTTGCAATTTCATGAGGTTCCATTTGTCGATTCTTGATCTTAGAGCACAAGCCATTGGTGTTCTGTTCAGGATTTTATATACTCTTGTAAGTCTCAGTGGTTTGTCAAGTTGGAGTTTGGGGATTCCTGGACTTCCTTCTACCTTTGAGTCTCTATTTGGGACGAGTGAATAGTTATTCATATCTCCCCAGGAATAGTGCCACATAACAATACACACACATTTATTGGGGAGACAAAGAAATTGAGTAGATTCTGTCCCATATGTTTTTTTGTTTGCTTGTTTGGTTGGTTTGTGTGTGTGTGTGTGTGTGTGTGTGTTTAATGTTTTATCATAAGACTTGTCACAGCTGTTAGGAATTATACAGATGTGTTTCCTGTTCTTCCACCATCCTCATAGCCTACACCCAAACTTTCTTTGTCTTGTTGCATTGTCCTTTTGACAAACTACAAAACTATGTCAGAAAATATTTCATGTAGACTTACGCAGCTATAGTTATCAGTAAGCATGGTCTCCAGGGCACTCTCTTTAGTGCACTATGCTTAAAAGTCTTCACTTTGTGCTGAAAGAATCTGGGCTTGATGAAATACATGATGTTGGAGTTTCTCCATATTGTTTTGCAGCCAACTGGCCACCATATTGGTTTCAGTAGTGGTTTCAACCTCCCCTAAGGCTGCAACCCTTTAATACAGTTCTTCATGTTGTGGTAACCATCAACCATAAAATTATTTTCGTTGCTACTTCATAACTATATTTTTGCTGCTGTTATGAATCATAATGTAAATATTCATGTCTTCTAATGGTCTTAGGAGACCCCTGTGGGACACTGAGAACCACTGGTCTAGAGTCCTAATGTTAGCTCTGTAAGAAGCCTTAAAAACATTCAAATGCTTGGACCACACTCCCTTCCCTCTGCTTGGACCAAGACTGCCATTAAGGAAGTGCAGGGCTGTTGTGTAGATGCAAACAGTGTACAACAATTTGTTCACATAAATGCCAGGCAAAACTGTGCACCTGAATAGCTGTGTGTTCTTTTACAAGTGTTCACATGACATCAAGGTCACATGACATCAGGGTCTCATATTTCTCCCAAAAGGAAATTATGCTGATCAATTTAACAACTTTGCTGAGAACTGATATGTTGCTCTACATCTTTAACTTATTACTGAGCTAAATAAAGGCTATCTCAAAATTCTCCTGCTGGGTTCTGATAATTTTCAGATTTCCTTCAGTTATGACAAAATATAGACCTTTCAAATGGTGTTATATCTGAATGCTGTTACACATGCGTTCCTTGTGATGCAATTACTCTTATCTGTCTTATAAACAGAATCTCCCTCACTCATTTAACAAACGGCCCCACTCTTCCTCTTGAAGCTCCTGACGATCACCATTCCATTGCCTAGCTCCATGAAGTCGGCAGCTCTTGGAGCTACATATAAGTGGAGTCACTTAGCAGTGGCTTTCTGGTGTCTGACTTATTTCACACAGCATACTGTCCTCAAATCACCTATGCCATAGCCTGGGGCAGCAATCCCTTTGCTTTTAAAGCTGACTACTATTCCATTGAGTTGCTCGTACCTCAGCAATCATCCATCAGTCAACACTTGGACGGCTTCTGCATTTCAGACATTGTAAACAAAGCTATGGACATGTATCCATTTTCTCATCTTTAAAATTCTTCCCCATTTTTCTGTATTTCCCTCTTGATCCAGATATTCCAAGAATATTTCTTAAAATCTATTTGCCCTACCTTAAGGATTCTACCTTAAAAGACTTAGATTCTACCTCCATTAAGCACATATTTAGTTTTCCTTTGATGTATGTAGTACTCAATAATTGCATCTATCCTGTTATTATTTTTTCTTCACAAATTTCTTTAGCTTAATACAGAGTTCTAAGGAGATTTTCTCTCCAGGCAGATCAACTGCGATGCAAACCTTACATTTCACAGAATAAAGGTGGATCTGGTTCATACTTTTCCTTGTAAATATTCTCTGATTTGGGTATCACTTGAAAGTTTATTCTCTTCAAGTTTCTTGAGTAACACCAGTGAACACATTTCTACTCACCCTGATTGCACAGAAATAGTCAGCCTGAGCTCACCACTCACTCCTGTGACAAGGCATACTAGATGAATAGACTTGATGAATAGAGTTCTGCTCACTGACACCAAATCCTCCTAAATTGGGAAATAGCAAGATGGCCTATAACCATTTTGTTTCAGCAGGGCTTCCTTTGCATTCAAAAGAATCCTTGCTTTATGTTTTCCCCTGCTGTGTGATGGTCAGTGGCTTAGTTACCAACTTGGAGTGAGTATTACAAATAGTAAATTTATAAATCATGCCTCTTACCATTATTTCATATTCCTATATCCAGGATTTTGTTCATTTTGCCTTAAACACTATCTTACTTAAAATCAGGATTCCACTCTCTATTTTTGTGTGTATCTATCTTGATGTGTGTATCTATTCTGCTGTTCTTTTGAATTCAAACTTTATAATTTTATATTAAATGTGTTCCTTCAAAACAGTATATAGTTGAATTCTTAACATTACAACTAATGTTTACTTTTAATGACGGAATTTACCATTTATATTTAGTGCAAAAACCAAGCCATGAGTTTAATTTCTTCCATCTTTTTGTTGGTTACTCACCAAACATCAGTGCATTCTGTACTCCCCCTTTGCTTATTCTGCTCCTAGGTTTAATCAAACACTGATTCCATTCTTCATGGTTTTTATGCACAGTACATTTTCCATTCCCCCACTGTTTAATACCACTAGCAACACCCCTGCTCTCCTGATCATATGCAGACCTTTGAGAATGACTAGATGTGCTTGACTCAAGAACTCAGGAGCTGGACATTCAATAGTCTTCAAAAGTCAACCTGAAACAATGCTTCTCAGGGTGACTGACTCAGATCAATGATGATTAAAGACACAGCAACATGGGAGTCAACAAAGAGAAAGCAGTCTTCATTAAAAGAAAATCAAGAAAAGTGAGAAAAACTCTCAAGGGTAAGGGGACCAAGAGAGGTGCACAACTTCATGATAGGAGCTATTTACTGAGCATGTTACAGAAACAGGCAAAGACTAAGGCAATTCTCTTTAGGTTGACTAATTCTCTGTGCACAGCTCAGATTGAGCCAATGGGAGAGCAGGCACACTCCTGGCATGTTCTTCTGACCCAACCAGGGAGAAGATCACATACTGTACATGCTTTGATCATAGGATTAGGATGTTGTCCCCTGTTGATGCCCCCATTTTTCATCTTTGACTTCTGCATTCTTGGCCATTGACCTTTCCTAGCATTCTGGCTGTTAGCCCTGGATGGCACTGCTGGTCTTTGGCATCACTAGTGTTGCTGTTCTCTGAACTTAGTTGGTATTTATTGGCTGTCCTTATTCTTGTGTTTATGTGGCCAGCTTACAGACTTGCCATGGGCTTTTTCCTCTTTATTGTCTACAGAGTCAAAAAAGAAAGAAAGAGAGAGAGACAGAGACAGAAACAGAGAGACAGAGAAGAAAGATAAAGAAAGAAAGAAAAAAACAAAGAAAGAAAGAAAGAGAGAAAGACTGAAAGAAAGAAAGAGAGAAAGCCTGAAAGAAAGAAAGAAAGAGAAAGAAAGAAAGAAAGAAAATTATTTTAAAAAGTGAACTCTTCAGTAATGATGGTGTTGTGCTCATGGGTAACAGTGAAAATAATATTCATAGATTGTTACAAGCTTGGTGCTTATGAATACCTACTAAGTGCCATGGGCTACTGGAATCCTGCAGAAACATTAGTATGCAAGGGTATACTAATACACAGACCTGAATATTGCTAATGTTTAATGAAGAGATTTGTCATTTAATAATTTACTTATTTACTTAAGATGGGTAGCTTACCAAACACTACCCAGACATTCTTCTTAGGACCCTCGTAACTGTAGACTGAAATGGTTGTCAATCAGTTCTTGAGGTGGGCTCTATTCTTCAGCAAACTGAGAAACAAGCAAGCATATTCTCATACCCACGTGATGTGCCAAACATGATCAGGTTCAAGGGACACTAGATCTGATCTATCATTCTACACCAATATTCACTCAGAGTTCCTGGATGAGGTTGCTTAGAACGTTTGTGAAAGTACAGTAAAGAAGTGTGCAGTTGGGAGCACAGCACAGGATACAGACAGGGAGAGGTGTGGGGACCAGCTGCAGAGGCTTGGCAGAGAGACCTGGGAAGGGGGGAAGACTTAGAAGACTGGTAAATGTGAAAGCCACAGAAGTCAGTGCTTCAGGAAACTTGCAGGTGAGTCAGACATGGATGCAGAATAAATACACGTGAGTCCCAGAGGACCTGATTAATAACACTAACATGCTTCAAATATGCAAATGCATATGTGATGTTTTAAAGATAGGGAAAGCATGCATATCTAACTTAAAGAATAAAGGCAACTGCATGCCTGCGGACACAAAGGACATTCTAAGTGCTGTGTGAAAATACTGCTTAAAAATACATGGACCACGCTTAAAATAGCAGTTAAATGAAACTAATTCCCAGGAGCAGACTGTCAAGAGCAGGCCAGGAGAAAGAGGAATTGGAGCCAAAGGCACAGGAAAAGATATAAAAGAGCTATCAAAGCATCTGGTTCTGGAAAGTTCCTGAGGTATCTACCTAGATTATTCACAAAAGCATTTTATTGAATCAGCAGGAGAGAGAAGTTTTTAAGAAACTAATCCAGAACATGGAGGAATATGAAGAATGTCCCGGTTCATTGTGTGACATCAGTATAAACATATAGTAAAATAGAAGATAGAAGAGAGAATTAAAGAACAAAAGAGCCCTAATTATAGCTTACTTTTTAAAGTAAATACAAATGTAACAATCAAAACATTATTTAGCATTTACCTCAATAGAGTATTAGAGTAAATACTACTTAGCCACCAAGTTTAATTGATCTTAGGACAGCAAAGGAATTTGAACAGTGGAAAACATACCAAAGGCATTTATGACATGAACAGATTAAAGGAGAGGCAAAATTATACCTAGAAGGAAAACATTTGATTATAATAGCAAAAAGAAAAAGTCAATAACCTGACAAACCATATTGAATTTCTAAGTCATTGTCCTAAAGTGTAAAGAAGTCTTAGCAGACATCAGTTAAGTCACTCAGAAGCAGCAAGGAATCGGGGTACAGCTTCTGTCCCACTGGTACTGGGCCAGGCACAGGCCATCTGTGTTCACTCGCTGACCTCTGGATCACAGAGCTGCCTTGCAGAACGTGCCATGTGCTCTGGTTCCTCCTGCTGACTCCTTGTAAAACAGAAGGCCCTTTCCAGAGAATTCTGTCTCATAAGCTAGAATTTCATCACAAGCCCATTCTTAGACCAAATGCTGGTAATGGGAATGAGATCACCATTATTTATTGAGAGGAAATAGGAAAAGACCTAAGTTACCCTGGGGTGTGTGTGTGTGTGTGGCAGGAAATGCAGAGTTTTACGAGCAAGAAAAGAATGTAAACTAGAGAACCAGCTACCTCTGTGTATGCTGTTTAGAAAAAATTTGAAATAAATACCAGGGCCAGCTAGATGGCTCCATGGGTAAAGGCTTTTGCCACCAAGCCTGATGACTAGAGTTTGATCCCTGTGTGATCTCTCCACACAGTAGAGAGAGAACTGTTTTCTCTAGGTTATCCTTTGACCTCTACACATGCAAGCCACGACATGTGAACAACTCTCCACACAATAACTAATTAGGTGTAGCAAAAAAAAAAAAACCCTAATTAAATGGTAGGAAATACACATGCCATATGTCTTCAAGTTAGAAATGAGATGAAGCACTGCTGGTCCTCCTCGCAGTTTTCATTGCTCAGTCAGTCGGAGCATGAAGGATGCTCTGGACACTGAGTTGCATACAGGAAACACAGTCATCAGCAGCTCAACTCTGATCTGGAGGAAGACAACAATAGCAATGAAAATGAAATAGCTTGATGTTTCCAAGTTGATATTAAAACTAAGAAAAAAGAAAGACTCGGGATAGAAGCTATGTTCAGATTGACAAACTAGAAAGTCTTGGAGAAATACCGAAGTGGAGTTCCAAGAGTTAGCAGGAAGAACTGGAAAGGCTGAGCAGAGGCTATTCCAGGTAGAGGGACACTCATAAGGGAAAACTCAAAAGTCAGAAACCCTTGTGCTAATAGTCAAAAAATTAATGCCACAAGCATGGGAAGCCAAACTGGTGGATACAGAAAGATACCAGGTCTAGCAGCTACATGCTGTATGGAGTTTGGAGCCTGAGGGTATCAGGTGACCTAGCAACCAAGTAGGAGAGCAACATCATATAACTTCTGATTCAAGGCATCCCTTTCCAGTGACTGGGCTGAATCATCCAAAGCTGGATGTGAGGATACCAGTGTGGACACAGGTACAAGTCACAAAGGTGAGAGAGATCGTGGTCCCTCCAAGGACAGGATTCTGTTTGTCCCCTAGCCCATTCACAGAAACTTTAACTCTTTATATCTCAGAATGTGCCATTTAAGAAACACATCTTTACAGAAGAAATGAAATAAAAATGACATCAAAAGGGTGTGTCCAAGGTCACTTAGAGAAAAAGGAACCTGTGCCTTGTGCACACACATACATGTGGTGGGAAAAGATGGGAAGTTAAGCTCAGGTAGTGATCAGAACAAGCCTGAAGCAAGCCCAGTCCTCTTACCCCCAGACAGAACTCCCTATTGGCTTCCAGAATTGTAAAACTCTAACTTTCTAAAGTTTGCAGTTGGTTGATTTGGCATGGTTTTTTTTTTTTTTTTCAAGACAGCACGTCTAATTTTGTAGCTCAGGTTAGCCTGGAACTTACTGTATAGCCAAAATGACCTTGGTCTCATTGCAATGCTCTTGCCTCAGTTTCCCGAGTGTTGGGCTTACAAGTATGTACCACTGTGACTGGCTTGTTTGTTTGTTTGTTTGAAGCCATTAAGTCTATGTTGCTTCTTTATGTGAGTCCTAGGAATACAAAAAAGATAGTGAAACTGAGATGGGGAAATACAACATTGGTTCAGTAGCCAAATCCGTAAAGCTGTTGGTAGACTCACAAATGCAATATGGATTGCCAGAATAATATGAAACAATAGCTATAAATGTTGGAGAGAAAGAGAGAAATTGTACTTACAGGAACATAATTAGTAGCCTAGACCACACACTAGTCCAATGAGGCCAGTCATGGCAAGCCCTGACATTTGGACTTTCTTTTGCCATGTCATTTCATGTTTTCACTTTACTATTAGTGGTACAGAAGCATATTAGAGCTGTATTAAAGACCCAAGAAATAAGAACCCCACTTGCTTCTGGAGGTTTAAAACATAAATGGGCAGACAAGATGGCTGAGCAGGTACACAAGCCTTTGATCAATCCTGATGATCTAAGTTCAATCTGCAGGACACATATTATGGAAGCAGAGAATGCATGCCTGCGAGCTGTCCTCTGGCCTCCACAGGCACGCTAAATACATACATACACACATACATATATACATACATACATATGCACATACACACACA
>JADRCH010000182.1:1302790-1392286 GCA_019843965.1 Rhynchomys soricoides | reverse complement strand
TGTGGTATATCTATGTGGTATATCTATGTGGTATTTCTATGTGGTATTTCCAAAGAAGTTTATCTGAAGAGGGAAGTCTCATCCTGAATGTGAGTGGTACCATCTCCTGGGTTAGTTCCTTGAATAAAAGTAGAAAGTTGAGCACCAGCAATCCTTCTCTACACCCTGGTCAGTGTCACAGACCAAGTTGTTCCTTCTACCATGTCTTCTCTTCCATGACAACTGTGTTCCCTCAACTGTGAGACAAAATAAGCTCCTCCCCCTGAATATGCCTTATCTCAGATAAGATTCTGTTGAAATAGCAACAAAAATACCTAATACAGGCTTAATTTTATTTGTATATTCTAATTTTAATATTTTATTATTTCTTTTACATGTTCTTCCAGAAAGCCCTCACTATGTCTTGAAGTGTTTTTCTTCTAGTAGTTTCAAAAATTCCAATATTAAATTGAAGACTTAGATTCATTTTTAGTTTAGTTTTGTACAAGGTGAGAAACTGGGAGCTGGTTTCAGCACTGAACAAGTTTTTTTTTTTCCATAACAAATTGTTTGGTTACCTTTGTTAAGAAATACAAGACTGTAATTAGACAAGTTGACTTCTAGGTCCTCTATTCTACTCATTGAACTACATGGATATTTTTGTTACTATGGAGATGAGCATATGTTGAAATCAGGTATTGTGACACTTCTGGAACCTCTGCATTTGTTTGGGATTGCTTTTGTGTTTCCCTGTGAATCAGGGAGCATTTGGGTTTTTGTTGATGTTGTTTTGTTTTACTATTCTATTTCTGTGAAGAATGTCTTTGGAATTTTGAATGGAATTTACATTTAATTTGTAGATAGCTATTGTGTTACTTTCCTGGAGAGAAAATGATCAAATTCTTTTCACCCTTAGTAAGGTATCAATGACAGAGCAAAGAAATTACTCCCCTCAAGCCTAGCTTAGTAAACCAGTGAATCTATTGAGGATATTTACAGGGTGACAACTTTGAAACTTGCATCCCTACAGCTCGCTTCCCAACTTGAAGGCAAGGCAACTACTTGGAGAGTCTTCTTTCTACTGAAATTGTTATTGTTTTCACATTTAGGAGGGGCTTTATAAATCCTGTAAATTTCAGGAGCTTTCTGAGGCTTGCACATGTCATCCATTTTCTGAAATTTGCAGGTTTTACTTACTTCCCAGTCTTATAAGTCTCCATACCCACTTCAGGAGGAACTAGTTCAATTCAGAGGAAATAGTTATATAGCAATAGCTTTTGGTAAAATAGTCATTTTCAAAATAATAGTTCTGTCAGTCTGTGAACAAGGGAAGATCTTTCCATTGTTTACTGTCTTCAGTCTTTTTCCTTGATATCTTAAGGTTTTTGCTGAATGGATATTTTGCTCTGGGTTATTTCTGAATATATTTTAGGTTATTATGATTGGGGTTACATTACTGATTTCTTCTCCAAGAAGTTCATCAGTGGTGTATAGAACAACTATTGATATCTGGGCACTCATGTTTATATCCTACTACTTTGCCAAAGATATTAATCAGAGCTAGGAATTTTCTTAGACATTAGGATTTTTTACATATGGAGGCATAGCATCTGTGGATAGATAGTTCTACTTTGTTCCTTCCTATTTGTATCCCTTTATTTCTTTCTATTCTCTGCTCTGTCTGGAATCTTAAGTATCATATTTAATAAAACTGTAATAAAATGTAGTAATTAAAGAGTTGAGGCTCTACTCATCATCTTGTTCCTGATTTTTCAGGATTATAGGACTAGTAATAGTAAGATGTTTTATTCTCAAAATTTTATGTGAGAGATACTCTTTCTTATATAATAGGTTTCTTATATTTCTTATAAAATAGGCTCTACCACAGTCTTTTCTTCTTGCAATTATGATAAGATTTAAAAATTCTGACAAGATCTACTGTGGACAAAAATCAATACAGTAATAAACAAGCAATAGAAATTGCTTCAGGGAAATGACAGAACTTCTTAAAAAAGAAATCACCCAAAATTCAACAAAGTAGTAGAGTATTTCCCACATGGCTTGTACATCACCTATATCGGAAATGCAAGGGGTGTGAGTGGAACACACTCTTCTGAACTGCAGAACCAAGGTTTACAGAGAGCAAAACTCATGACCTCCTTTGGGATATCTTGGAGGAGATTCTTAAGGCAACCAATTCTCTTGTCAGTTTGTTAATGTTTAAGACAAATCTTTGAACATTCTCTACATCTCTACATACTTGAGTTGTTTAGAAAAGAGAGTGAGAAAAACCCTTCTCATATATGTGAAAATCATTGACCATCTTACTGAAATGAACTGCAAATCTGCCTCCTGGTTGCACTGAGGTTTGAAGTATCATTTTTTTTTTAAGCTGAAGTATGGATCCTGCTAGACTTCTCATTAATTTTAGTTAATTACCTGTTTGTTGTTGTTGTTGTTGTTCATTAATACTATTTACTAGCTTTAGAAAAATAGTTTTTAATGTTTTATGATTTTTTGTTTTAATTTTTATACAATATATTAAAGTGGAAATTTCTGGTTTCTTTGAAGACTCAGTGTGTAATGTGATGTTTTCCTGAAACTGTCTTATGAGAGGATGATTTTGCTGAAGCAGACATGTGGGAGGATGTTTTGCTAAGAACAGATATGTGGTGTTTTTCTGGAGGCAGCCTGGAAAAGGGGCATCTGATGTTTTGCTAGACAGAAGCTTAGGAGAACAGGTGATGTTTGCAAAGGATATAAATACAGACTAACAGTCACTGGATGGTATTGGTACACTGTGCCATTCTTTACTAGTTATTGTCGGGCTTTGTTGATGCTGGTCTTCACTGACTACTCTGGGTGGTATTGGTATGCCTTACCATTATTTGTTAGTCATCATTTGTTGTGATTTCATTGAGAGAAGCACACCAGAAAACATTTGGTGGTGTTCCTGTGGCTTCTTGCCATTTCTGTGAACTTGGGTGGATTGTCAGAGCCTTGTGGTTTCTTCTGGATCGACCTGCTATTGCTGATTCATGAATGGTGTTTGCAGTCCTGCTGTTGCTGATTTGTGAATGGTGTTTGCAAGTGGATCAAATTGCTTCCACTGATTCATGTGAACTGACTGCTGATATCCTGACAACCAGATTGGATTTGCTTCAAAGAAATATTTCTAAACAGGTCCACATCCTAGTTTGCTATATTAACCTTTCCTTTCCACTCCCTTTGGTGGGTGGTGGGATAGAAAGTACACCAAAGCATTTAAAAACTCTTATTAAAAATCAGTTTTGAAAGATCAAAGCCTACAATATATTCTGAACAAGTTCTTTCTCTTTTCTAAACTCCTCAAAATATTCTCAGTTTTGACAACACACTAGCTATAAATCAGGCATAGATAAACTTTGTTATATCAAGGTGTTATCCTTCTCTGTCTTATCTATTAAAGGTTTTTTAGAGTCATAAAAGAAATATTGGATTTTATGAAAGGATTTTCTTCATCTATTGAGATGATCATATGGTTTTTATCTTTGATTTACATTGTACTCCATTAATTGATTTGTATGCATCCAACTATCCTTGTGAGGAGTGACACTAACTAGATCACACTGTGTTGCTGAATTGTATTAGCAAGTACTTTATTGACCATTTTGTCTCTGTCCTCATTGTAGAGGATTATAGGAATGGAAGCACACAGTTGTGTAGCTTTTTTGTTTCTTTTTCTTTGTCATAGTCAGGTTTTGGTGTCACGATAAACAGACATTTTTGTGGAAGTTTACTTCCACAGAAGCAGCAATGGAGAAAGTTTTGCTACTATGCAGTCATTCCTCAGTGTCTATAGTTTCCAAGGGTCGGAGATGAGTTCCAAGACATCCAAAGGAGAACAAACTGTGACTGTTAAATGCCATATGTAAATGGTATAATATTTGCTTACAACAAATTTACATACACAGTCTTCTGTCTGCTCTTATAAAAACTCCAAGATTTCTTCTAAGAGCTAATACAATGTTGGTAATATATAGATAATTGTTATACTGTATTGTACAGTGAAAAATAAATAAAAGATCTAAAATATTCAAATTCAT
Organism: Rhynchomys soricoides; assembly: GCA_019843965.1. NCBI lineage: Eukaryota > Metazoa > Chordata > Mammalia > Rodentia > Muridae > Rhynchomys > Rhynchomys soricoides. Next base: position 1,388,222 of record JADRCH010000182.1, on the reverse strand, counting down.
TTTCCACAAAGTATCTCAAATATTCACTGCAAGAGCATTTTCCCTTAATATTTTCCTGGCTATGGGATGCATGGATGGATGACTGTACATGCATTCACACATGTAGTATAATAATAAGAGACACCTCTCATTGTTTTAATCAAGTCCTTCCCCCATACACTCACATACTTCATAGGAAATGGCTTGTCCAGCTGCCACAGTGGTGCATCTCTCACAGAGTAGTGCCTCAGGAACCTATTGACTGGCCTTTTAAAGCTAGCTCTAGAGAGCTGAAGAAATCAGATCTCAATAATTCTTTCTCTCTAAAGTCATGACTGCTTCTCCTTTCATTCTTGGGAGATTAATGGGTTGACTTACAAATGAGGACAGAGTTTCCACTTGAATGTAAGTTAACTGTGTTAGTAAAAACAAGTATCTGAGTATTAGCCCTTGACCTTTGCTTCTGAACAGCTACGATTAGTATTTATCTAAAACTCAACTTGGCTCTGCTTTGCCCAGTTTTCTCTGAAGGGTGAAACTCATTCATCTCAGTGCATTCGATACTACTGTGAGTGAAGATCCAGGAATGCAGCCTGATGTGCTGAGCCACCCATTAGACCTTCATTTTACTCACAATCATTCTCTACAAAGTATCATGCTTCAATTTAAAGAAATGATGGCTGCAAACACAGTTCTGAGAGTGGTCCTCTGGGGGAATGAATGAGCCTGCACCCTTGATTTTGGCTCTTTCTCAAGAGAAGAAAGTTTTTAAAGGAGGAGACAGGATGACTAATGTTTCCATGGGTAAAGTGATCACTTATTTCCATAGAAATAAAAAGCCACTTGGCTCTCAACAAAGATCAGGAGATTGAAACTGAAGAAAACAAAATGAATAAACATAGAAAAGGGTATCTGGGGTCAAAAAGAATAAACCTATTCCCCAAATTGCAAAGGCAAATACTCTTAAGAATAAGAACATGAAACCTTAGCTGCATATCATATATATCTAAAGCAGAGAAGGAATCAGTAGAAGAAGTAAACTGGGGACCCACAACCATAGCAAAGAGGAACCCCACTGCTTGACCAGTTTCTATTTTTGAATCAAAATCCTAAAACTGGTGGTGGCATCATCCCATCTTCTCACAGAGGCATGACTATTTTATATACCACACTCCCTCTTGGAGTCCATGAAAATATCATGGATAATGCCTGTGTTTGCCAACCTCAATCCACCCAGAAGGCTGGCTACAGCATTGACCTCACCTTAATTGATATCCGTGGCTATCATAGGAAACATTTGTCTTTTCAGGTTCCAAAAGGATGTGAGTGTATGCTTGTCTCTGTGTGTGCGTGTGTGTGTGTGTGCCTGTACATTTCTGTGATGCATATGTGGTAGTTCTGATGGATACGTTTGCTATTTTACATTTGTTCCACTATAGTATTACTGGAATTTCTTGAAGATCCAACAGACACCCCTAACAAAGGTATCTAGAAAGCCTGTATGATACCATTTTAGTCACTTTTCCTGTGGCTGTAGCAAAATACCAGACAGAAGGAACTTGGAGAATGTAAGGTTTATGGTGACTCAGAACTGAAGAAGAATATAGTCCATTGTGTGGGACAGGCAGGCAAGCTAGAGCATAGGTCCACTGGACACATTATGTCAGTAGGAAGGAAGCAGAGAGGTGAGCACTGATGTTTGGCTCCCTTCCTCCTTATTCTTTTACTGAGCCTGGGACTCCAGCCTACAGAATGGTGTGTGCATATTCAGAGTGGGTCTTCCCTTCCCAGTGAGATCTGCCTGAAGCACTCTCACAGACACCCACAGACGAGTCTCCTAAAAGCTCCCAATTTAATCAAGTCTCCAGTGGAGATGAAGCATCTTAGGTGGGCACCATTTTCTAATTTCCAACTTTGTGTGGGTTGTTTCCTTCTCTGCTTCCTTGAATCCTCAGTGGGGAGATGAAAGGGTAGAGAATTAAAGATGAGCTCCAGGCACCATCTTGAAGTGGATGCTGCAAACCCTTCTCATTTCTTGTCAATTGCTTCATGTCCTTATTCCTAGCATTGACTGATGCTCACCTAGCGATTGTGTAGACTGTGGAGTTAGCTCACTCTTCATGGCCTGCTGTTAATGGGCTTCACATACACTTAAGACCAGGAATGCTAAAGTCTGAAATATGGAGGAGGCTCCAGTTGAAAAGGTACCTTGGCAGATGTGAAAAGACAGTTTTCCATTGGGACTATCTACACTCATCTCCACACGTGGTATGTGGTGTAGTCTTACTGACTCTGCTTCAGTTGCCAGCTTGAAGGGAGAGTACCCAGGGGTTCAACAAAGGGCAGAGATCTAAGGGACATGAATTTATGTAGGCTGCATTCTACTCTACACAGGAAACCCAGAACTCTTTAAGTCCAGAATTATACTATATATTGTCTGATTTTACAGTGTATATTTCCATGCATTAAATTAAATCTATGTTAATGATTATAGCTTAAATCTTGCTACTTCCTTTTTGTTTATTTTGTCTCCTTGATCCATTTGCTCACATAAACTGAAGATGGTATATTCAAGTCATCCATTAATCATGTTTTAGATTAGACTCTTTAAAATCTTAGACTCTGGTCTTTTGATGAAAACAATACGCAGATGAGGTTAGTAAAAATAGTTTCACACGAAAATATTTAACTGTTATTTGAACTAGGCCCTGAAAAGAAAAGGCAACACTGAGTTTCTGTTGGCATTATCTGTTTTGCTCAAATTTCGGGAAAAGACACTAAGGGTAAGTCAAACCATCTAGTGTCATAGTGGATTCGTTCAGACACACTAATTAGTTGCTTACTCTTACATGGCATATAACTTTTGGTCAGAAATTGGTATTGAGTAGATATTTTCAATTACATAAAAATGATATTCTGATTTATTCGGTTTTTGAAATTCTGTGATAAAATGCATATAGTATCCATTAACTGCATACTTCATGTGTGTAGCTCAGTAGTGCTGAGTACATTTACAGTGTGTAACTCATTCCCATAACTTTCTCTCTGCAAAACTGAAACTGCAGCCATTATTCTTTTCTGCCCAGCTCCAGGCAACCGTTGATCTGCTTTCTGTGTCTCTGAGCTAAATATGTAAGCAGAATCAAATGCATTGTATTGTACCCAGCATAGTGTGGTCTGGATTTATTCATAATTATCCATTTGTCCCACAATGGTACTTTTTTATTTTACCATAGATTCTATTATTATATATTTATTAAAATATTTAAATATTAAATATTATTATATATTTATTAAAATATGTATTTAATATTAAAATAGTCCAACTTTCATTTATAGATTAGTCTCTGATTTGTAACAATACTTTCTTAGGATGCTCTCAAATCAAATAAAGCTCTTCTTGGTACATATTAGTCTCCTCAATTTACTTAGCCATGATTTTCCTTGGGCTGATCTCTGTGTTAGGAATTGATACCAAGGGCAGGTTTGCTTCACAGTTGGGCAGATGCCATGTTTTTGAATACTCCAGAGGAATGAATTCCACTCAGTAGAATCTCTTTCAAGGACACATGTTAGCCTTTTCCTGATTGGCTTAATTCTAATTTTGTTTCCCATAATTATTTTCTCATCCTCCCTTATGGCTGTTTTGGGTTTTTGCTTTTGTGGGGTTTATTTTCTTTCTGTCTTGATAAACACTTTAAAGCATTTAGGATTGTTTTTCACCATTGTAGAATCTATTCCCATTAGTTTTCTCTCACTTTCATAATTGCTTATTTGATGTATGTTTTATTTCCTCCTTATGTATCATAACTCTGATTTTAAGAGGCCCATTTTCTCATATTTTAACTTTTTAAATTTGTTTTATGAATTAAATATATAAGGCTCTGAGCAAACATGAGCAAATAAATTAACATCTGTTCAAACTAACTGGCGGGGGCATAGGATCTGTTAAGTAAATTTTTGATAGGAATATACACTGAACATGCCTCATAATTAAAGTGACTTTAATATTTGCTTTAAAGGTAGCCTTTGGGGAAAAGACAAGCAAAGAACAATGTGTCCAATGGCTTCTCTTCACTCATGAAGAAACGGATGTCACTTGAGAGGAAATGGATTCGTGGGGAGCATGTATGTGTGAAACCTCAATGGCTTCCTTAAAACAAAGGACAGAAACGGGGACTCAGACGAGAGCTACCAGGACCACATCCTTCACAGAAGAGCAGCCAGCTCTCTCTCCATGCTCTATAAATTGATACCAAAACACAGAAATGGTTCCTTAGTCGTATTCTTGGGATGTCTGACAAGCCCGCCATTATTCACCTCTTTGGACTAAAACTAAGGGCACCCAAAAAGAGATGACATTCTTAGGGAAGCTAACACACTGATCCTGCTCCAGATGACTCCTTGGCCTCAGTTTCTTCACTAACTGTGATTGTTGGTCATATTTAAGGACACAGAGGATCTGCATATTTAAGGACTGTTATGGAGTCTTCTCTCTGTGTTTCTCTGTTACATGCATTGGGCTGGGGCACTGTCTGCTGGACCGGGACTAAGAAAGGGGCAAGGTTTTAAAACCAGGATTTAGCCAGGTCCCAGGATTGAGGAGGCACATTAAGACAGCACCTTGAGAGTCAGGGGTCACATCATTTTACAAAGCAGCAGCTTTTCCCTTAGAAGAGAGATGTTCTTATTCTGAATAAAAGCATGTATGGCCGAATACTCAAGTGTACATGGACCAGCCTGCTGTTGTCCAAGCACTTGTAGCAGTAGGAAAGCCAGGCTTGAGCAAATGCCAACTTCTTTCAAATACCAGAGCTGGAAGAAATAGTTGGAAAGTAATCTATAATTAGGATGGCCTAGTGCTCAGGTGGTGGATGTGGGCAGATCAGGTGTTCAAGTCCAGCCTGGACTACATAAGGCTCTGCTTAAAAACAACAACCAAAGTAATCCATCATGGAGTGCAGTGCTTAGCCACAAATATCTTAGTGGCTTTGCCAATTCACTTTTCAAAGATTAGTAGCTAAGTAAGACTGTAAGAGAGACGGCTGCTTTTAATTTAAAATCATAATAGTTTTTATTTGCTTAGGTTTTGGTTACATTTTATTGCTTAATTTCAGCAGGAGAAATGAAAAATAACCAAACCAGACATATATGTGTTGAAAATAATGGATTATTGTGTATATACACACAATGGAATAGTTCATTCACAAAGAAGAATGAAATTATGCCACTTATGAGCAACTGGGTGGAGCAGGAGGAAATCAGAATGTGCAGTAAACTAAGCCAGACTTGGAAAGGCGGATAGTACATGCTGTCTCCCCTGTGTGGAATTTAGATCTAGATTATATATTATATATAATGCCATGAATGTATACAGGGGACAACTTAGAGGAGGAAGTGAGCAAGCATGCATGCTGGTAGAGAAAGTATAATGTAAGCAAAGCATATAACCCACACTACTGGGATGTCATAATTAAACCCATCCCTTTATATAATGCATACATGCATATCAAAAATATAAACATGGATGGGAGGTCAAAAAAGGAAGCACGTAATGACCGATTAAATTCATAACTAATTCAAACCTTTAAAACAACAACAACACAAGTCATTTTGGTTTGAGCCTTTGGCCGCACATCCTTTTGTTTAGATAAAATCTAAGAGAGGGGCTGGTTTGTAAAATGATTGAAAAGAGCTATTCTGGCTGGAGGTAGACTTGAGGCCAAAGAGGGGGCCCATGTGATAAGGAGGATTAGAATGAGTGAAATTTCCCTCCCGCCCTCGGAGCTATGACCTGTGTATGCTGTACTTTGTTTCTGTAATCTCCCTCATGTACTCCCTCCGTTAAACTCCACCCCTTTTACCTTGAAAAACAGACAGCTACAATGTAATTTTTCCAACCTCATTCTTTCTGCTCCTGTAAACATGCTGCTCATGGACCTTAGTCAAGTTAGGCTAAAATTCAAACCTCTAACCTATAGGTAACGGAAAAGATCAAAATGGTACTGTACAGCCTATAAGTGTAACTGTAGCTCAGGGCTGGTGTCTCTCCAGGGCACCAACTCACTATGCCTTCCTGAAAGACTAGCAAAAATATGTTCTGCATCTCTCTTAATGTATTTTGGATTTCTGTAAGGTCTGATTTATGCAACACATGTGGGCGCTGTATCAGCCAGCTTTTCCAGCAATAGTGCTATATAACAAACAATCCCAAAGGCTTAGGAACTTACAACAGCAAACTTTTACCTCTTGCTCACAAGTTCTATGAGATAGCACTGCTGCCCTGTTCAAGCTTGGAACATGGGCCAACATCCGTTTGACAGCCATTCTTACTATAGGACCAGGTTGAAGGGACATTTACTTAGGACATGGTGCCTGAAGAGCATGAGGCTATCATGGACGCTTCAGTCTGTGCTCAGAGCAAACATCCTGTGGTTTCTTGTCCACCATTATTCTCCTTTCCTCCTATGTGCCTTAGAGACTGCCATACAGCTCAAAGGTAAGAAGCAGAGTTTGAAATTTGATCATCAACTACAGATCCATTCCTTTGACAGATGTGGAGAGTGGGGTTAGTAATTGTTCAAGGTCAACACTTTAGCATCCCAAGTTAGTGACCCGCCTGGACCAGAACACAACTTTCCAGACTCTTTATTTAGCAAATAGTGATCCAAAAGATGGTTTCTGTCTCATAAAGGATGAAATTTAGTTAGGGTTACTATTGCAGTGATGAAATATCATGACCAAAAGCAACCTGGGGGAGGAAAGAGTTTATTTGGCTTTCAGATTCTGAATCGCAATTCATGGAGGGAAGCCAAGGCAGGGACTTAAAGGGAAAGGAACCCGGAGCGGGGAGCTGATGCAGAGGCTAGGGAGGACTGCTACTTACTGGCTTGATTCTCTTATCTTGTTCTGCCTACTTTCTTATAGAACCCAGGACCATCAACCTAGGGATGGTCCCACCAACAATGGGCTTGGCTCTTCCTCATCAATCACTAATTAAGAAAACAATCTACATGCTTGCCTATAGCCTGGTCATATGGAGACAATGTCTCAATTGAGGTTCCCTCTCCTCAGATGAGTCTAGATTGTATCCAGCTGACCTAAAAGTAGCCAGTACAACATGATGACTAATTGACTGTGTCTTCCGTATACCAAAAGTCTTGAGACTCAGTGTAAGACTTAAAATTATAGCAAACTCTATGAAACTGTGCCTGGAACTGATGCTTTCTTTTTACAGACAGCCTCTGATTCCATCCATGTTGACAGCAATTTGGCAGTCAGTGAACTCTTGTCTAAGGCACCAAGATAGAATGTGAAATAGAATTTGGAAGAATGTCAGGATTTTGAGGTTGGGTTTCTATTTGATTTGGGAATTTTGTTTCCAAGTGCATTGTTTTTTGAACAGGCAACAAAAAGAAAATGCATTTCTTTCTGTTTTTGTGAACTTCAAACCTGATCCTTGCATCTATATCTCCCCAGCTCCTCCCTCCTTTTCCTCCAATTCTTCCCATGTCCCATCATCCCCTTCCAAATTTATGATCTCTTCTTTAGATATATGTGTGTGTGTATACATACATGCATATATCAGTGGGCTATACAGATATACACATTTATATACAACCTACTGAGTCTGTTTAGTGTTTATTGCTTGTTCATGTGCCCAGGACTGACCACTTTAATTGAAGCTCATCCATGGAGGAAGTCATTTCTCCCTCTATCAGGACTACTTGTAGCTCTTATCTAGTGATGGGACCAGGTAGACATTGGCCTGCTCGAATTAGCATATCAACTGATATCGTCAGTAGGTAGAACTTGTTAAGATTTCACAGGTTCATTTTCCTTATCGCATATAGGGGATACTGCCCACCAACAGACACCCTATAATCTTTCTGTCCCCTCTTTAGGATTGTCCCTGAGCCTTAGGTGTTGGGGTTGTGTTACTGAGCTTAGGCACCTCACAGTTGCTAATTTCTTTGCATGCTGACTGGTTGTAGATCGTTATAGAAGTCTCCAGCTGTTGCAAAAGGAAGCTCTGCAGGGAAGGGTGAGAGTTATGCTTAAAAGGCTGGCCCTGTGTTAGATTTTTCATTGCTGCTACAATACACCTAACAGAAGCAACATACAGGATAGATCTATTTGGGCTCAGGGTTTCAGGGCTGTTGGCTCCACTGATTCAGAGCACCATGATGCTGGGAGCGGAGCGGATGGCAATGGCTATTTACCTCCTGGTGGACAGGGAGCAGAAGGATGGAGAAGGGGACTCAGGACCAGTAAAACATTTGCAGCATTCTGTCAGAGACGTACCACATTCAGTGAGACACAGCTCCTCAAGTTTCCACCACTTCCCCATTTAAGACTTCCAGATATGAACCCAATTCTGGACACATGAATCTCTGGGGTGGGTTTTATGTTCCAATGGTAACAATTTGGTAATTTTAAAGATGTTAGGGTTTTTTTTTTTAGTTTTATATTTTTTTCCGATTCGAATGAAAGAGCCCATTGTTTGGCTTATCCTTTAAAAACAAGCTGTGACAGCCACTTTTATATTTCTAAAGATCCTCAGAACAATGTTTTCCTTATTTGAAGTTATCAAGCTTTTCTCAAAGACTTCCAAGTTTCCTTTTTCCCTCCTACCACGGAAGGCCTTTTGTGTCAGGCTAGGGATCTTAGAGCAAAGCGCTTCTAAATCCTTAGTACTTCCTTTTAGAAACAAGAGTAGCAAAGGATGAGTGTATCCTTTACAAATTGCCAAGATTTAAGGAAGGTTGCCACTGCCTTTGTTGCTCCACAGGAGAGAGAAGAAGCAATCCTGGGATGCATTCATTATTAAGAAATGAGCTTTAGCTAGGTGTGGTGGTATAGGCCTTTAATCCCAGCACTCCAGAGGCAGAGGCAGGTGGATTTTTCTGAGAGCTCCAGGACAACATGGCCTATATAGTAAATTTCAGGGCACCCAGAACTACATAGTGAAATGCTTAAAAAAGCAAAATAAAATAAATAAAAAGTTTCTGTCTGCATTGATTGTGTAACAGAAGCCAGAGTCCTAGAACCAGACCAATGACTCCTCGTTGCAATGAACAATTGCAAGTAAAGGTGTGTGGACAAAAGAGTGTCCTGTGTAAGACACTACAGATTCCACGGCGAGACAGTGGGAGTATTTTTTGTTTTGTTTTAATTTTTTATTTTAATTTTCTATTTTCTTTTGGGTGGGGGGTTGCAAGGGCAGAGGGTGGGCGCAAAGGGATGTGCTGGGGAGAGATGAGTGGTATTAGGGTACATGACATGAAATTCACAAAGAATCACTAAAGAGGAAAAAAGCTTCTGTATTTGTGGGAAGAAAAATGACTGCTGATAGTTTGGCTTGTTCTTTAGTGCAGGGTAGCTCACCAGCCTAGAAACAAAACAAAATGTTCCTGAGGATCTCCACACAGGTATACTCTTTCTTTTCTAGAGGCAGACAATAATTCTACCATCTTCCTAACTGTGTGTTCCCCTGACCTAGAGATCTCACCAAAAGAGGAAAAGGCTCCATCATAGTAGAATGTGTGTCTCCCTGAGTGCCCAGAAGGGCGTAGAAGGAAGACAGACAGCAAATAGCAGCTTTACCCCCTGTGGGTCTGTAACCTTGTTGTTCTCCTGTGGATGACAGATGCAAAGCAGAGAGCCTGGCATCCTATGACAGCATTCTAACAGTGTCCTGAGAGCCTTGCACTTGCTCTAGGTTCACAAAAGCACGCCAGTCTGTGACCTAGCCTGATGTCTTTTAGTGAAAAGCTAAATCTTCATGACCTGGATCAATACACTCCAGAATGCCTTAGTGCCTCGATATTTGTGAATTTCTATCCCGGAAATAAACAAGATGTGTTCTTGAAGAAAGAGCTAGCTTTGTTCCAGAATTGACTTGAATGACCCTGTCCCTACCACCACCACCTTGCTCATCTTTGTGGCTCTTCCAATGTAAAGTGAGTTAGTCCTTATAGTCCATGGAGCACGTGAGGCTTCCTGTAGTGTTTGTTTGATTGCTTTACTCTAAAATATTGAATTCTGATCAGGAAGAACTTTAAAAAGTCTCTTTGTTCACTACTGAGTTCTCTTTGGTTATTGAGGTGAAGGACTCCAAACCTCCTCACATAAGGCCCTGGGTCAAATCACAACTTCAGAAGACCTCAGAGCCCTTGCACATCTGTCTGTGCACACTGGGGATCAAACTCATGGTCAGTGCCAAGCAAGCACCTTATCACCAACCTGCACCCCTAGCCCTGAAGAAGGATCACAGGGAACTAGCACAATCTTCAACAGGGATAACCCCAATCAGGCACAAAAATGGAGCTTATAGCTTCATCTTCACAAGTTTAGGGCAGGGGTCACCGTGCAGAGGTAGTTTGCTTGGTCTACTTAGTCAGTTTCACAGTATTGCTGTGAAGAGACATCATGACCATGACAATTTTTTTTTTCTTGTTAAAAAGCATTTAATTGAGGCTAGCTTACAGTTTCAGAAGTTTAGTCTATTACTGTCATGGCAGGAAGCATGGCAGCACACAGGCAGACAAGGTGCACGAGAGGTAGCTGAGAGTCCTACACCTGGATCCACAGACAGCAGGAAGAGAGAGCCATTGGGTCTGGCTTAGGCTTTTGCAAACATCAAAATCTACCCCCAGTGACATATTCTACCCCAACAAGGCCACACCTACTCCAATAAGGCTACATTTTCTAATCCTTTAAAACAGTGCCACTTCCTAAGCATTTAAATGTATGAGCCATTGGGAACCATTCTTATTCAAATCAATACAGCCAACCTACAGGGTGCTTTTAAAATGAGATTTGTTGGCTTAAGGTGGTGATACACAAGTACAACCCTAGCACTCAGGAGATTGTGACAGGAGGACCTTGAGTCAAAGGTCACTTCCACCCACATCCTTAGTCCCAACCCCACCAAAACAAAAGGAGAAGGAGAGAAAAGAATAAGATTTGTTGCAAGATGTGGAAGTTTGAAAATGTTCATACTAAAATGAACTCGGGCTGTATATGACGATTTCAGATATGAAAGCATCAGGCCTCCAACTGCAGTGCCCTTTTAAAACAGGGTAGCCAGCACAGTCCCGTGATGCGTGTCGCGCACCTGGACTATTTCACTCATTAGTTTTAAATGCAGATGCTATGAGGAAAGTGCTCATTTGACATGCAGGTGGCTTCCGTGTCCCCTACAGGGAACCAGCTGGCTGCTCAACACCCAGAATGAAATAGAGGGTCCAGAGCACAGGGATGGGTTGCCAGCCTTGAGTGCAGCAAGACCCCAGCCTCTTCATCCTAGAGGAAGCAGAGAGGGGGCCCTGGCTGTTTGCCAGACATCTTCTCACGGCAGGTAAGGAGCTACAGAAAGATGCAACGCTGCAGACAAGCTGGGTCGCTGAACAAAAGAGCTGCTTGGTCACTAAGTCCTGCTGTGGTTCTCAGCTTGCCAGCGTCTGACCAAAAACAGGCTGAGACCCCCCACACCTGCTGGTATCTTCCAAGCGGCCTCTTAGCAACTGCCCTGGCTCGGCACATCTGGTAGAAGCCGCAGACATACAAAGGAATCTTGGAGGCAGGCAAAGAGCAGAGGCAGAGTCGACCGACCAGCAGCTGTAATCAGCAGCAGAGCCCCAGCAGTTATGGTTGCCTCTTGGTGTCTTTGCTGGGCCAAGAGAGCCTTCTTAGTATCCAGGCTGCACCGATAAAGCACCGAGCCTTGCTCCCTGATGTTCACAGGTTCCAAATGGCCTTTGTCTCCAACATCGTAGCCTGCAGACAGAGGTGGGCATCCTACCAACGGCCAGGGAGAGCCTGTGGTCGCACCAGCAGAAGCCTCTGGCTGGTGGGGGCTGCAGAAGCCACAGTACTCAACTTCCTTGGAGGGAAAGGTAAGGAGAAGACAGGTCTAGATGATGCATTTGCCTCCCTCCCCGAAGCTCTTTCCCAGCACCCATACTGGCCAGAGAAGACTAAGCTAACCTTGACCCTGTTCCTAGGCCGGCTTTTGTCTCCTCAATGGATCAGCAGCAAGTATGCCCCCTTGGAGTTCCGCTCTTATTTGGGTGCTGGAGCTACGTGAAGGCTGAACTGATGAAAAGATGCTAATGGGGGAGGTGCTGCCTTGCCTGACAGAGAAGCCCAGGCGAGCTCTTGGGAAACAGCCCCCAGGGGAACAGGTGTATTCATTAATCATGACCTTCTGTTCATTTCCCGTGGTCTGGTCTCACTCTCAGGCATCCCATGGGCCTCAGTTTGGGTTTAAATCCAGGGCACCACCCTCTTGTGCCCTTTTGTCCCTGAGCCCAGGATCTCATTTATCAATCAGAGGAGCATAATACCACCTGCCACAGGGACTCATCTTGTAACCTCTTTCCCCCCCTCCCCCCCCCCCCTCCCCACACCCAGTTACTTCTCATTAACACCCTAGATCAGTAGCACTGGTCACACTTGTCCGTCCTCTGTCTCAGCTTCATTTACATGGAGTTTCTAGCCTGCTCTCAGATGTCACAGCCTGAATGGGCATAGAAGCAAGCCACCGACCTAATGCAGAGTGCCAGAATGAATAGCCTAGTCTAGACACCAGCTAGGTAGGAAGATGTCCACTGGGTAAGAAAATGAGGCTGGCGGAAATGTTAAAATGGTTCCGTCATAAGGCACAATGCATGCGCTAGAAGTAGTGATTCCCAGGGCTATGGCTTTAGGCTCCCTGCAAGGAGAATGGCAATTCCACATTAATTTCAGAGCTTGCAACCAGGTGTGCTTTGCATTCCCTTGCATCAGGCTTTTATTGTCTCCTTTCTGCTTGGGACCATTTCATGAGGAGCTAGTGAGATGTGTGGTGCAGAGAAACATCTCAGTAAAAAGCAGCTTGCCTGGATTTCTACTTCCCTGGCACGATTTGGGATTGCTAAATAGTGGGTTTCTGATGCCTTGGGGGTGCCAATCTGTTTCCTGGATCTCCATGAACAACCTCAGTCCTCTCCTTGATGAATTCTCTCAAGTCCGAGTAGAGACTTTGCCCTTTTCTTGGCCATGGAAATAAATAATCAGCAGAGAAACAAGGAGCACCTTCCTCCCAGTGAGGAACCATGGATGCTCACTCTAGGGCTCCCTGGTTCTCCCCATATCTCTTGAGGCCAGTGATTTTTCTTTCCTCCCCATTTATATCTATGGATGTAAGACACTCTTTGTTATGGATAACTAGACAAACACAGAGCTCAGAAGAACCATTAGCTTACGGGGGCGGGGGGTGTCTTACAAGAGTATCCTTGGAGAGCCTTGCAAAAGCTGCTTCATCCAAGGATGCTCGTTTGTCAAAGGAGAATAGGCATTGCCTCATCACAGAACCGCACCTAGATCTCTAGTCACTCAGTAAACAGTCAGACTGACTTTTGGTGATTTGGGATTATCTATATTGAAAAGAAACCCTCCCCACTCCTTTGCATTTGTGTGACTGTCCAATTAAAAAGCACCCTCTAAGGCCAGGCAGATCCTAATGAGCAGATGTAAGTGTTCAAATCCACATAACCTACAAAACTTGGGAACTGGCTCCTTGAATAATGTGTGGTTTGGAACGATTTTGTTTTTCCAGTATTGAACAATAAGCTGATTAATTCACATTTTTCAAAGTCAGTTAAAAGCAGTATTTTTTTCCCTTTCTCCTTCTTTAACTTCTACAGAAAACCTGGAAGGGAATACAAATGTCTTCCTGGAAAACACATCTCCCTTCCTGCCCTCCCTGCACCCTTTGATAAATAACATGAGCAGGCAGCGATTTGCCAACAGCAGCTCCAGGCATGAAGCACAACATCTGCTAGCGAGACGCTGGAAAGACAGTGGAAAGCATGCTGGCTGCCTGCCCACCTTCAGACTCCAGATTTTTGCTGACAAGGCTGTCAATAAATGGGCAGATGGCATGGGCTCCGCTGGCGGGAGAGTTCAGTTAACCGACTCCAGACATTATCTCCAGTTCATGGTGCACTGGGCTGAGCCCTTCACTGGACCATTAATGCTGTTCCCTGATGGAGCACAGAGAGCAAGACTACAAGACTAGGAAGGAGGAGGCAGGCGCTTGCTTTCTTTAATTACATTAACTGAGTCTCTCCTGCAGTTGGCAGGCAGAGTGAGATTAGTTAGCCCTTGTGACCACAGAGATGGGGCAGGAACATCCACACTGTGTTTCATGCTGTTTAAACATGGGCATCCCATCCTCAGGAGCTGTGTACCTCCCTGAGGTACACAGAGTTTGATTACGATGGGTCTAGGGGCCTCCTTTGCAAGCAGGCAGGCTCCTGCATTGTCTTACAGGGACTGCCTGCAAACATGCTGCAGCCAGTGTTCTCTACCCAGAAACAGTTCTGCTAACAATAGAAACGTCCTCTGGTGGCGACTTGGGGAAAACACCCTCTGCCATCTGAGCATGCTTCAAACGCGTGGTGAGTGCAGTTTAATCTAAACTCCTCAGACTAAGGAGCTGAGCACTGTGCTCTGAAGTCAGTTATTTAAGCAATTGGCCCTTTTTTCCATCTATGTAGAAATCAGCTGCTGGAAGTAATACATGCATCAATGCTACACACACACACACACACACACACACTGTGTGGCAGAATTACAAAGTGACTTTGCATACTTTAACAGAGTGGTTTTTGACTGGGAGAGACTTTGCCCCCCACCCCCACCCTCACCTCTGGCCAGGGTCAATGCCTGCAAACACACTAATGTCTCTAAGACAGAGATCTGCAGTGCTGCGGAGCATCTCCACTGCACAGGAGTCACATTCACCCACAACAAAGAACTCTTCCGAGCAGAGTGTCAGCAGTGCCAGGGTTGAGAATCCTGCATCAGGACAAAGGAAATGAATGAACATTTCTCACATCCCTTGAAAAGGAGAAGCAAAGAAGGAGCAGCTGGTGGGCATGCAAGGATTTCTCCTTGCTGGGGGTTTGCTCTTAGCGTCTCAGGTAGACTCACGAGACTCATGAGAGTGTCATTATTCTGAATGCTATTCACTATTCATGAACCAAGCAGTTCCCCCAGTTCTTCCTGCTGTACTTTCCATCAGATCTGAACAATGAAACATCGTATTCGTGAAAGCCATTATAGTCTAATTCATGTTTATTAAATGAGAATATCCACCTGGCGCCAACTGAGGCTGCTGAGACTTAAATGGAAGCATGTTTTAAAGCTAGTGTCTGGGTATTGCCGCTCATGCCTGTAACCCCAGCACTCAGAAGGCTGAGGCAAGAGAATTGCCATGAGTTCCAGGCAGTCTGGAGTGCAGAATGATACTCTATCTCACAAGAAACACACACACATATATACAAACACATGCACATGAACAGGCACATGCACACACCTATGCATAGGTACATGCTTACACATGCACATCCATATACACATGCATGTGCACACATACATGTGAATAAAATTGAATGATTAAATAAACTTAGCAATTAGAGTCTGAGACATAAGTCAGATTGGAGGGGTTGAGGGGGAATTAAGATAAGCATAGAATGTATGAGGTTAGGGGCTTAGGACTAACAGATGTGATCACATTTTCATTTGCCTTCTGTGGTTTGAGTAGCTTTGGACATACAAACTAGTTTTAAAGGTATAGCACTCCTTTAGCGGCATCAGTGAGGCAAAACACTGGCCTATTTCTTGTTAGTTTTGTAGAACTGTACATCTCCCTCTCCCCCCCCCCAAAAAAAAATCACATGTTGAATTGTAAGGCTTAGAGCTACCCTTAGCATCACTGAGATATCCTAGTTTACACACAATCATACTGAGTGGGTTGAGCCTCTAACCCCATGAGGCTGCTGTCTTTATCTAGAGGAGAACTTAAATCCAGATTTCCACACGGACAGATGTAAAGACAAAGGTCCTTGAATCCAGGAGGCATTCGCAAAGCCCTCTGAAGGCACCCCCCTCCAGAACCAAGAGCTGAAATTCTGTCATGGAAGCCACCCAGGATTTGGTTTTGTCTGTGGTGATAAAACAAAAAGTTCTAGTTAACCAGTAAAGACAAGGTGAACCCTTGAGCAAGGCAGGGGCAGACAGGACATCCTCACTAGAGTTTTCTTTCCCCAACTGATACAAACTACTGCTTCTGCAGAGCAGGCAACCCTAAGGATCCACCTAGGGCATAAAGGCCAGCATCCCCTCCATCTAGCAGGAAACAGGAGAGAGCTAAGTGGTACATCAAGAACACTCATTTCATTATGCCTGGAGCAAGCCTTTCAGGAATCCCTGATGCACAGCTAGGGGACACTCTCCTTTCTAAGCCAGCATGGGAGGTGGGAAATGAGGATGGTACTTACTTCTACTATTTGGGGAAGCCTGGTATTTCCAAGGCTCTCACAAAAATGGGAGGTTCTATAGTCATGATCACACCTCTATGCGAATTAGCACTATCTTGGATCTTTAAAACAAATCAACTAAATAATGTATAGGGGCCCATTCCAGGACAAAATCTGGGACAGGTCTCAGGTCAAGGCACATACAGGAATGAGATCCAAAACACAGTGAGATTCAACCCAGTAAATCCAAATTCCAGATAAGGAATATCTTACTGCAGAGACAAATCTACCTGAGATGGGAGACCAAGTTTCAGGATCCCTATGAGAAACCATAGTTTTGCTATGCAGACTATAAACCTAGGGTGCAAGGTAGTCAGATTTCCATTGCAGAAAACAAACACACTAACAGAATCCTCTCCCCCTAAGCAATGAGTATTATTATTATAATGCATGTTTACAACTCAAGAAAAATTAACCTTACATTAGATTTAATGAATATTTGGAATCAGCCAAAAAAGTGGTAGGTTTTAGGGCATTCAACACTTTTCTGTTTGCTGTGACTAAATATCTAACCAGAAGCATCTTAAGGGAGAAGGGGCTTATTTTATCTTATAGCTTGTGAATACAGTTCACACGGTAGGAAGTGCTGACAACAGAAACATGTGGTGACTGGTCACATTTTTGTTCTGCAACCAGGAAGCACAGAATGGACAGGAAATAGGGTAGAGCTATAGAACCAAAAGACCCATGCTGACAGTGACATCCTCCCTCCAGCAGGATTGCACCTCCTAACAGTTCCGTAGCTTTCCAAAATGGTGTCACCAACTAGGGACCAAGTATTCAAACACATGGGCCTATGTGGGATATTTCACCTTCAAACCACAGCATCTAGCTGTGTTTAAAATGTTTAAAATAGCTCATTGAACAATTGTTTAACATTCCCTAGGGAAAGTCAGACAAGATGCACGGTAAAATGTACCACACTGTAGGTCTGCTCTTGACTTGGTTGAGGAGTTGTGGCTGGTTTGGGACTTTAGTTTTTGTTTTTGTTTCTTTGCTTTGATCTTTTTTTTCAGCTGTTTCTGTTTGTTTTTATTTTGGGTTTTTTGGAGCTTTAAAATGCCTTACTCAGAGAGGCAGAAATCTAAGACGATGACAGGCTAGCACCCTAAAAGCTGCCTATGGCAAAGATGCTGGAGATACACCAAAGGCAGTCAATCATCCTGGAGCCCAGTCTTGCCCTCTGGCTGGGTGGTGAACCTTATCACTGAGACTTGGGGTGTTTGTGGCTTCCACGATATCAGCCCTGCCACTTCTTGTGGTTGTTTTGAGAGAGTCTCCCTCTGTGGTCCAGCATGCCCTGGAATTCACTGTGTGCCCCAGGATACCTTTGAATGCATGAACACTCCTGCCTCAGTCTTCTTGTGCTGGAATTACAAGCAGGAACCACATGCATTACATGCACACGGAATTACATGCAGGCGCTAGTATTTTGTTTGTAACTCATACTAAACATTATAATTAGTATCTCTGGTCAACTTGACACACCTGGTAAGAGAGACCCTCCATTGAAGCCTTGCCTCTGTCCTATTGGCTCCTGCACATGTCTGTAGGGCATTTTTAAAAATTGCTAATTGATGTCAGAGAGCTCAGATCACTGTGGATCTGGATCCTTGAACTGGTGGTCCTTCACTGTGTAAGGAATGTAGTTGAGCATTCCAGAAGGAGCAAGCTCATAAGCATTCCTCCATGGTTCTGCCTCTTCGTCTGCTTGAGTTCCCACATTGACTTCCCTCTGTGATGGGTTGTAATCAGGACGTATAAAACAAAATAAGCGCTTGCTCCCCCCCCTCCAACAGTTTTTAATTTTGTGCAGTGTGCTTTGGTTACATTCACTCCTCACTCCTCCCCCGAACTCCTCCCCAATCCACCCCTACCTCCTCACCCTACCTCCCAATTTTATTTCCTCCTTTTTTATTATTTTTAAATAACTCTTTGACTCCTATTTCTGCTGCCCTTGTACTCCTGGGAGTAGGGTCATCCACTGAAGCATGGTCAACCTACCAGGGGCCACAAGCTTAAAGGAAACTAACTTTTTCCTCCAGAAACCATCTACTGTGCATAGCTCCTCCAGTAGGGATAGCTCTCCACAAATCCTTTCTCTGTCCATACTAGATCATTGACTGGATTGAGCCTGTGCTGGTCCTATGCAGGCCACCAGAGCTGCTTCGTTCATGAGTGCAGTGGTCTTGTCATATCTAGAAGATGCAGTTAACATCAGTCCTCCCAGAGCCTCTGCTCTTGCATCTTTCTGCCCCCTTCTTTCTGGACTGTCCTTGACACTTGGAGGAGGCACGTGCTATAGATGCCTTTTTGTATCTGAGCACTCCACTGACACATATCTGCACTTTGGCTGGTTGTGAATTTCTGGGTAAACCATCATCCAAAGCACCTAGTTGTTAAAGTCAGATTTTCCCCAACACACCCTGTGTATTTCCTCATGTAAGCATTTTGCAACCCTCTTAGTTCAGCATCCAGACCAGCTCTGATAGTCTTGTTTTCTGCCTCATTGCTCGGAGCTAATCTCTAGGCTAATACCATGACAATTAAAAACAAAACAAAACAAACAAAAATACTCAATCCCCAACAAGACTTACAAAAACTCATCCCTTTCTCCCATTTCTATACTCTAAACTCACCAGCTATCCCCTCCTCACTTAGCACACACCCTTTACACTCAGCCACATAAGGCCACTCTCTCCCTCAGATGTACCTCACTCTCTGCTTCCCTTGTGCTTTCTGGAGCACCAGAGTTTTCCACTGCCAATAAAAGAAAAAAAGAAAAGAAAAGCTCAGAACTTCTATTCACCCTTCAAAACACAGCTTCTATGTTCTTAAGACAAAATTCACACTTTCCTGGAACTTCCCTCTGAAGTGACCAAACCCATAACATTGCTTCATAATTGCATGTCTGGAGTTTTGGACTGTGAAGTCCGGGAGAACCAGGGCTGAATCTAACTCATCTCCCATTTCCTGTACCTCCCACAGCTCCTGGCACACATGGAAGCTGCTTAATCAATGTTTACAGCAGGCAGGATTAAATAGATAAAAGCTTATATTGAATCAAAGAGGTCTTCCGGTGGGCAGAGTACTATTACTTACCAGAGCCTGGTGCTGGAAGCCAGTGTGCTTAAGTTAAGGAAAGGTGGGTGGCCTCTCTACATGTGAGGAAAGATTTGATGACCTTCCCTTCATCCCAAGTCCCTACACAGTGACCCTGGCCTCTTGGCTTATGTAAACGAAGGGAGCACCAGTCTACATCCTCTCATGTGTGATGTACAAAACAATTTAAAGTGTTAGTTTCCCTAACATTTCTTTAATCCCTACCTGAAGGAGCCTGAAGAAATAGATATCAGGAACCTAGACTTCTCATTGGAGTGGATGTGTGTGTATCCAAAACACCCGGATGTCAGAAGAGGAAAAAAAAAAAAATCTGTGGACCTGTTTGATCATAGGAAGGAAATGTAAACAGACAGAAGCTCTGTTAACCTCACATCAAAGTGAATCTGAGTTCCTCTTTTACAATAGCAATTAACATGTATATCTCATGATTTATTGTTTAGGTGGAATGGATCCAACTTCTGTTTATAAAAAAACAGCAGAAATTTGATCTTACTGAAAATTCTGGCATTAAGAATACCCGATTCCACACCCTCTTCTGTTCCAAATGCAGAAGTCTTACCTTGTGTACAGTCCACGGCTGCTCAGTGGGATGGAGGCTGCACAGGAACAAGGAGCATGCTAGGACATTCTGTGTATTCTAGGAGTTGTCGGTCAATAACTCAGTCTTGCTTAGAGTTAGCAGTCAGAGCTGTACCATATTAATTAAAGATGTTCCTTTTCTTGATATAGATGTGCAGATGATGAGGGGTTCAGGGACCACACACTCAGAGCCAATATATAAGTCAGAAAGAGACCAACCCAGAAGTAAGAGACAAAGACTCAGAGTCCTCAACTTGCATGTCCACCTGTCTCCAACCACAAGCCCTCCCTCAAAGAGCATGCAGGTCAAACTGAAGTCTTGTCCTGCTTCACTTCAGACACCTCTTGGCCTAGGAAAGCAGAAATCCATTGTGTCAGTTTTTAGGAAAGCCACAGGAAGTGCCTTCAAGATGCCATTCATGTTGGCTCCAGGACTTCTCTTCCCTCTTGAGGTGTCTGAGGCCCAGGCATCCATTTCCTCGCTTTCTTAAAAGTTTATTGCCATTCATCTATTTAGATCTACTTGGTATGGAGTAGGCATTCAGCCAGTATTAAACTGCAGGGCTATAACTCCCTTGACACCTTCAGAAGGCCTCTGTTTTTTTCTACAAAAGTTGCAGGCCTTGTAGGTGAGTTTTTATATAGGATCCGTGGCTCAGCCGCAGGCCTGGTCCCCACAGGGCCTGGTGCTGTTCATGTGTCTCATCACCCCTTGAGGGGCTCTGCTTCCCAGTTCTCACCACTACTTCAAATGTGTCTTGGGGACACACAGCTTTTCATACTGGACCCAACCTCAGCTCTGTCTCTTGCTTCCCTCCAGAGCAGCTTCTGAGTATCTTCTCAAGTACTCTTCAGATGTCAGGAGGAACTCTGAGACTAGGATGAAGAAGCCTGGCCTCACTGGTTTGCCGTACCCAGATACTCAGCTCCTCTCTTGTCACCTGCCCTACATGGTGTTGCCATCACTCCCTTCCATTTCTCTCAGTGGCACTGGATAGGAAAGTAAGGCATTTACTGGTGGCAAAGTTCTAAGCTGTGACATGCAGGAGCTTCTACCATGTGGCTCTGACAGAATGGAGCCACACAAAGAGATATTAAGAGCTCCACCGCATCCAAGAGTCTCCATCCCTGTGGAAGGGCAGAACCACAGTGGTAAGGAAACACCATTCCAAGTCTCCAGAGTGAAAGAGGTCTCATGACATCACCAACCTTAGCCACCTAGAGTTCCATGAGCTTATAATCAGCATTGAGCCATGCCCCCTCCACCCCTGTTCCTACTTCCCAGTTATTGCTGTCTCTCCTCCTCTTCCTCCTCTTCCTCCCCCCCCCCCACAGATTATGATTAAAGTTGGTTAATATGGCCATTGGACCTGCTGTTTGGAGCCAATCTTAGTTTATCATAGCCAGTTTTCTAATGCTGACTTTACGTTGCCGCCTACTAACAGACTGTGTTTCCAACCCCTGTCTAAGACATCTCAGGGGACTGGTGGCATCTTAATGGTTTTTTAAAAATATTTATTAATTTACTGTTATGGATATGAGTGTTTTGCCTGCATGTGTCTACGTGTGTCATGTACAGAGAGCACCTGAGGAGACCAGAAGTGAGCAATGGAATCTCTGGAGCTGGAGTCATAGATGTTTGTGCTGGGAACAAAGCCTGGGCCCTCTGTGAAAGCAACAGATACTCTTAAATGCTGAGGCATCTCTCTAGACTCTTATCTGTTTCAATTCTTAAAACTTACACTGTTCCTTCAAACATATATTGGAGCTTCTTCTATGGAAGTGCACGTGGGATTAGCTGGCAGAAGCAGACAGCAGCTTTTACAGGAGACACAAGAGTTTTAGTCAATGACAACGCCAGCCCTACCATCCCTTCTGGGATTCTGGACAGTAGACTGCTGCCCTCCAATCGATGGGACATGCTCTGTATTTTTACTCACTTCAAACCTTCCTTTTCTCCAACTTCTATATTTTGATGATCTTTTTGTGGGTATCCTCTGTTTTGACTTTTTGTTTTCTGCTTTCGGTTTTGTTTTTCTGCTTTGACCTTTTATTAAAAAGAACCTAAAGAAACAAATATTTTAATATACAAACATTTTTATTTGGCAGCATTTTACCTTTACAAATTTGCAATATGTTGTAATAAATTTCAAATAGATCTTCATCCAGTAGCAGAATCTTATCATGAATCATAGAAGTTTAAATGACTTTTTGATCTGTGCGCAGAGTAGACTGGGGTATGAGGGATCATGGACTTTTTGCTTGCATGTGGTTCTCTACGCGATCTAAGACGTGCAAAGGGTATGACAAGTGGCTAAAGTCTACAACATCCCATTTGCCTCTGCCACAGAACCGTAGATGAGCCTGTCAGTTATTCTGGTGTGCTTTTCTAATAGTCTGGGAATGAAAACTCCTGGAGCCACTATTAATGTGTAAAGCCTTGGACAAATTCAGAGTTCAGGAAAACATTTAGTGTCTCCCTGTTTCTCTATACACAGAGCTCAAAAATCCTGTGCATGGGAGTCATGAGATACTAATGCCTCTAAACCCAGCTCAGCCTTGCACTAGCTGTGTGTTTGTGTAACTCACGGCAAACCTTGCTCTCTCTTAACTTTGACTTTGTTGCCTGAGCAGCAGCAACCTTAAACATAATTATCCCCAATTGTTTCTTTAAATTGGTCTGGTAAGTTAATGTGTGATTGTTTAAATTGTCAATTTGATGCAATGTAGAATCAGCTGTGAGAAATACCTCTGAGAATATCTGAAGCATTATCTTGATTATATTGCTTGGGCAGGGGGAGACCCAACCACTGTGAGTGGCACCATTCCTTATTCAGGAAATTTTGAACTATATGAGAAATGGAGAGCGCAAGCTCAGCAGTTCATGTATGCATTAATTCATTGATTCTGCTGTCGAGTGTGGGTGTGATGTGACTAGTTCTCTCAAGTTCCTGCCATAGTCACTTCCTTGCTCTGATGGACTGTGTATTAGTTAGTTTCTATTGATGTGATAAAACACCTTGACTCAAAACAATTTGGGGTAAAAAGCATTTATTTAAGCCTACAGTTGTACATCACAATCCATCACTTAGGGAAATCATGGCAGAAACCTGCAGGTAGAAACTGAAGCAGAAGCCATGGAGGAATGCTGCCTACTGGCTTGCTCTTCAAAACTTACTCAACCTGCCTTCTTGTGAAACTGAAGACCACCAGCCCAGGAATAGCACCATCTTCAATGGGTTGAGGCACCCTACATCAATCAATTAGTTAAGAAAATGCATCACAGGCTTGCCAACCAGCCAATCTGGTGGTGGAATTTTCTAAATTGAGGTTCCCTTATTCCAAATTACTCTAGCTTGTGTCAAGTTGACATTAAAACTAGCCAGCACAGAAAGTAACCTGGAATTGTAAGCCAAATAAACTCTCCTTTAAGCACACTTCAGGGGTATTTTATCACAACAGCAGGAAAAGAAACTCAGATATTGTCTTAATTAGGGTTTTTACTGCTGTGAACAGACACAATGAACATTTAATAGGGACTGGCTTACAGGTTCACAGATTCAGTCCATTATCATCAAGGCAGGAGTGTAGCAGTAGTGTCCAGGCAGGCATGGTGCAGGAGCAGCTGAAAGTTCTACATCTTCATCTGAAGGCTGCTAAGAGAAGACTGGCTCCAGGAAGTTGGGAGAAGAGTCTTAAAACCCATGCCACAGTGACACACCTACTCCAACAAGGCCACACCTACTCCAACAAGGCCACACCTCCTAACAGAGCCACTCCTTGGGCCAAACATATACAAACTGTCACAGATACAGTGCATGCAAAAATACATAAAGAATTGCAAGCTCTTTAGGAAGACTGAGAAACCATCATTATCTCCAGCATCTTTACCACCATTCTCATCATCTGTATCTCCTCTTTGCCATGGTTTAAAGAGTATATCTGAGTCAAGTTCTAAAGTAGTGTCTCTAAAGGGAGCCTTTAGCATTCTGTGCTCTTTCCGGCTTTGGGGCCCTAACCTGTGCATAGCAGGATGTTTTCCAGCACACCTTGACTCTCTCCCCAAATGGTTGTGGGGGAGCCATCTTCATGAGTGGTACAGCCACTGGTATATTGGCCATGCTCATGCAAGCAGGTCTAGTTAAAGTCACTATGTCACAAATAATAACCAACAAGAACAAAGGAGGAGGAGTTGGGAAGAATTGATTCTGTAGGAGTGGGAAGGGATGAGAGGTGGTGCTAGGATTGAAAATGACCAAATTACAACATATATGTGTATGAAATTATCAAAGAACTTAAAAAGAGAAAAGTGTCCCCTGCATGCTTTGCTTCTGTTGTATCTTTGGCCCCTCTATGCACACACTTTTATTCCTCCATGGACTCCATTAGCCTAGTCATTTTTGGTAGTTTCCTCTCCCAGGTGGTCACTGTGTTTCACACAGATCCCTCTGTGATTTGAATGTAGTGGTCCTGTCCTCTGTAACTTCTGGTGGTTACTTCCTGTGACCTGTGCTAGAAATGGGAGTGCATTCTGGAGGGACCAGTGGCTCTTAGCAATGCATGGAGAACTCTTGCTCAGCTATGAAAGACACAGCCCTATGGGCTGTCCTGTCTACTCACATGACACTCACACTCTGACCAACTGGGGAAACTTACCCCTTGCAACCATGGATTGCTGACTGGTTCTCTATCCTAGTTTGTTCTCTGCCTGAAAATGGGTCCCCCAAAGGACATCAACACTCTCTTTGCACCAGCAGATTATCCATTTTGTTCCATCTTTTCCAGATTTCTAAATTTCATGCTGCACTCACTCTGACCAGGACTGGGAATCTTAGGTGTTGCTAATCACACCCAGGAATACTTTCCTAACCTCTGTCCTAACCCCAGCTCATCTCATTATTGATGAAAGGAGATTAGTCATAGCAAAACTAACTGGATTTGTTACGACCAAAGTACCTAACCCCATCCCTTGAGACACTGGTAACTTTGTCCCATCTAATTCCATTTCTATGTAAAAAGAGCTTGCATACCTATTAAGGTATAAATATAATTGTGTACCTCACTTTTTCAGTTAATATCATACCTTAAGTGCTTTCTATTTTGCCTTAAAAGCTCCATTATGACCACCTATGCCTCTATTAAAGTGGTTATAAAATTTTTACTTAACTATTTTCATAAGATTTGGTTTCCCAGCTAAAGAGATAACTCACTGGCTAGGAGAAGGCTGCTCTTGCAGAGAACCTGAGTTTTCTTCCCTGTACCCATATCCAGTGGTTCACAACCACCGGTAATTGAAGCTACTCATGATCTGACACCTTCCTCTGGCATCCGTAGGAAACTGCATGCATGTGTACATACTCAGACACTGATTCACATATATGGGCATAATTAAAAAGAGAATCATTTAAAACTAATATGTGGTCTTATTTTTTCTTTGTCAAAGTTTATTCTTTAACTAAGATTCAACATATTGCAGAAACTTTTATCTCCTTAATTATCTCATTGTGATGTATTTCCATAAGTAGGTTTAGAGTTCAAAGGTAGATGTGGTTTATGAGTTTAATATAGACAGGCTACCCCGGGTAAACCAAATATGAGCAAGGTTGCTGTAATCCTTTTGCTTTTAAGATATCACATTCTTAATCATTAGTTTCATTGTATATGTTCTATTACTACTAAAGATGAATATGTTTCACTCTGTGTTTATGGAAAGAACTCAGGAAGAGGCTTACAAGCTCACCCCCTCCTAGAAGCCACTTCAAATCCTGCACAGAGTCAGCATGTTCTGTCCAAAAGTACCATACTGGCCAGGCATCATCTGTCCTCTGCCAAGTTGTTCTGCTTCTTTCTCTGACCTCATCTTCCATGTGGTACCAACTTGTTGGCATGTCCCCTGGGCCATAAAACCTCAAATTCCTCAACCTTTTATTATCCAAAATCTCTCAGTTCAGCCTAAGATGTATCCACCAAGCCAATGGAGGCTGAAGGGCCCCAGAGCCTAAAATCAAAAGACTCAGCAGAAATGGAGAGCAGTTGGAAACACCGTTTTGTGACAGGAGCTTATTCCTCAGCTGTCACAAACAGAAGTCACCAATAGCACATTATGGATAGATGCAGTTCAGAGAATTCTGCTGAAATACAAATTTCCTCTACGTTCTTATAGAGTTCTATTACTGAAGAGGGCCTGTGTAAATCTCATTGTTGTAGCAATAAAGAACTACATGGCCCAAATCTGTAGCACCCACCTGAGAGTTCTGACAGTGCTAATGTGGAGCAACGGCAGCCACACCGAAGGCTCCATCCCACTTCCACGGCTCCCGATGCGTGCCAGATACCACACTTCACATTTCCCATACAGAAACTAATTTAATCCTCTCAAAACCTTCTGAGTTAGCCATGATGATTAGCCCCATTTTGCAGTTGAAGAAGTCAAGTCACAAGAGCATCCAGAGCTGGGTTTACTCACAGGATTCAGCACTGTGCTGTGTTAGCCACTGGTGACTCTGTAGGGGGCCCAGCATTGAGCCCTAGGTGTAGGAGAAAAGAGAGTGGGAGTGGGGGCAGACCTGCCTCAGATTCTGTGTTCTGTCTATGCACAGGCTAGCTCTATGGCTGGCTTTCTGTGCCAGGTCACTATAGAAGGTCCCATGCCCATCATCAAGTAGGGTTCGGGCTTTCTTTCATTCTAAAGGGCAGGACTTACAAACACACTCATCTCCTACTTCTCTTTGTTGGCTAATATTAAGGTCAGAAGCAATGTGGCAGGATAATGGGTCTCAGTTAACACTGCACACAGTATCACATTCTGCTGCTTCTAATGCTTCCTTAAAAATCCAACCCACTGGCATTAACAGAATATTCTCATTCAAAATACATGAGACATATGAACAAAAATTAACATTGTGAAATGAGATCTGTGGCAGCAATGAGTCTACTCATCAATGGTCTCTCTCTTCTCCAACCTATCAGTGGCACTGTAGTTATTGCTAATTAATGACTAGTTCCAAGCAGTAGAAATGGCAGCTCCCTGATGTGAATGGCCACCACATAGATAAGAAGGAACACTAGCCTTGGAGGGGAATCTGTATAAACTGGAGCAGGCCCTTTAGCATCTCTCAGCCTTCTTGATGGTGTAAGTGAAGGGCTGGAGAGATGGCTCAGTGGTTAGGAGCACTTGCTGCTTGTTCCAGTTTGCTTTCTGTTGCTGTGGTAAACATCATGATCACAATCAACTTAAGGAGGAAAAAAAGAGCTTATTTCAGCTTATACCTCCAGGTCACAGCTCATCATTGAGGCAAGTCAGAACCGGAGCTCAAGCAGGTACTGAGTCTGAGAAATGCTGCTATCAGCTTGCTCTCTGACTTGCTTAGCGCTGAGCTTTCATATACAGCCCTGATTCACGCAAGTAGGGATTAGGGATGGTGCCACCCACAGTGGACTGAGCCTTACTGCATAAGTCAACAATCAGGAGAGCCTCTCACAATGATGTCCACAGGCCAATCTTAGGTGGACCATTCCACAATATAGATTCCCTCTTCCCAGGTGACTCTAGGTTAGGTCAAGTTGACAATAAAAATTAACCAGCACACTGGCCTTGCAGAGGACCTGAGTTCATTCCAAATGCTCATATTGGACAATTCACAACCAGCTGTAACTCAAACTTGAGTGTTTCTAACACCCTCTTTTGGCCTATATGGATACCCAAAAACAGTTGCACACAAAGAGAGGTATATACAGGCACATATAAATAAAAAGGATATTTTTTTCAAATCTTTTGTTTTTTGAGACAGGGTTTCTCTGTGTAGTCCTGGCTGTCCTGGAACTCACTCTGTAGACCAGACTGGCTTCGAACTCAGAAATCTGCCTGCCTCTATCTCCCAAGTGCTGGGCTTAAAGGCGTGCACCACCACTGCCCTGCTTTTTTTCAAATCTTAACCACTTAAAGATCTTTAAATGGAAGATATGGGTTCATAGAAACCTTGAACTTGAACGTAGAAATCTGTACCAGATTTACCAAAACAACTAAAACTTAGAAGCAGCTGAAATGTCTTTCAGAAGGTGAATGGATAAAGAAACTGATCTACCCAGACAGTAGAATATTTATTCATTACTAAACCAGAAATGAGTTCCCAAGTCATGAAAAGCCATGGAGGAGACTGAAATGTAAATTACTAAGTAAAAGAAACGGATCTGAAAGGCCTGCACATAATATGATGCCAATCCTATGGCCTGGAAAAGACAAAACTATGCAAACAATCAAATGAATGATAGGTCTCTGGGGTTGGGGCAGAGGTAAGGTCAAAGAGAAAGCACAGCAGGGTTTGGGGGTAATGAGACTACTTGGTGTTATGATGGTAAACAGTGTTGATCTATTTAAACGAAGTCGTTTAGTTCTAATTCATAAATATGAGAAAATTCTAACTAATAATACAGACAAGGTACAGTATAGCTATATCTTCTGATTGAAACCTTCTATGTTGGAATGAGGAGAGGGGAAGTTGGTTAGGAGTCAGGAAGTAAATAAAACTTACTTTCGTGTCTGAATAAAATATTCCATTTTCAAACTAAATGAAGTGAAGGAAACTCACAAGTCTCAAGGAGCATCTGAAACTTACAAGATTCACAAGGTCCCTGACCAAGATAACTCAGGCAGTAACAACTGCTGAGTTTGCTGAGACTCTTTGGTCAGGCAGAGCTGTCTGCAAATTGCAGAGTGCTGCAGGGGTGCAGCTTCCAAGAGTCACCAACCATGCTGAGATGTGCTCTCCAGTATAAAGCTGACTTTGAGTTGCTCCTGTAAGTAACTCCAATAAACATATTAATTTACTAAGCTACTCTTAGTTGCAATCAGAGCATTTGCGAGCTCAAGAAGAGAATCTGTGCCAAAGGAAATAGATAAAACTATTAAAAGGAAAAGATGACATTATTGTTCCTTCAGCTTTATAGCTGTTAATAATTTCTCTTTTTGTGTCTTTTGCTACAAAACATTTAAAAATAGCATTATAGCCCTCGTTACTGTATCATTTTGAGTACAGTCAGTTAACAATTAAGAGGAAAAGGATTGATTAAATATAAGCAGGAAGAGATTCTCTGAGAGCCAGAGCTGTGTTTTCAAGGTAAGAGCTGTGTTTAATCAAGCCCTTGAAGTGTGGTACAGAGTGAATGGTCACATCATACCTGGTGGAGAGGTGCACCTGAGCAATGCAAAGGTTGATGACTTAGTCAGGGTTTCTATTGCTGTGAAGAGACACCATGACCACAGCAACTCATATAAAGGACAACACTTAGTTAGGGCTGGCTTACAGTTTCAGATGTTTAGTCCATGATCGTCATAGCAGGAAGCATGGCAGCAGGCAGGGAAACATGGTGCTGGAGAAAGTGCTGAGAGTTCTGTATCCAGATCAGCAGACAGCAGGTTGTGAACTTGAGCTTGAGCTTCTGAAACCTCAAGAGAAATACAATGAAAAATAATGAAAGGGATAATTTGAAAACAAACATGTCTGTTACAATTGAAAAATTCCCCAAAACTTATAAGGCAAGTACAATATTGGGAAAATATTTGTAATCTGTTTCATGGAGTGCTAACACACAGAAACCCTAAGGATTTCTCTTGCTAATTAGGAAGAGAGAACCATCCCGTGGGAAAAAGTGGTAGAGCAATAATTCACAAAGTAGGATATTCAGAGGTCTAATAAACACTTTATATTTCTCTTTATTGTGATTAAAGACAGCAGAGCAGTTAAAACAAGCACCAGTTTGTATTAATTTTATTAGCAGAAATGTTTAATATTCCATCCTGAGAAGAGCACAGGAAAGTGAGCATGTTCCCCACTCTCCTCAGGATTCTTTAGGTCCAGTGAGTGAAGGGAGTTTTGCAAAGGTGGTATGAAACATTTTTAATGTGCCCACTTTTTCACCAGAAACATTCTCTTTGGAGTAAAAATGATAATAATATAATAATTCTAAAAAAAAAAAGTGCAAAGCTTTTGCTTAAGAATTTATCTTAAAGTCAAATTGGCCTAATAATCAACCACTAAATGATAAGGAGTTATTCCAGCACAACACAATCTGACTTTACAGTGGCAGCTATAAGCTACATGACTACTAAAAACAAGTAGAAATAGCCATGAAAAGATACCCATGAAAAGTTAGCTGTTAACTGTAAGTTCATACGCACACACAAGCCAGGCTCAGGTGGCATTACCCGTACTTGAGAAGACACATTTCTTCTGTCCTTTCTGGGAGTAGAAAGCTGTCTCTTCTGTTTCCTTGGAGCTGGGTGGGATTAGGATGATGCAGTTAGTTTTAGTCAATGAAGTGTGCACAGAGGTGACCTGTATCATTTCTGGCTAGAGACATAAAAAGCTGGTGCCTAATTCTCTCCCCTCTCCCCTCCCCTCCCCTCCCCTCCCTTTCTCCCCTCCCCTCTTCCTTCCCCTCTCCCCTCCCCTCCCCTCCCTTCCTCCCCTCTCCCCTCCCCTCCCCTCTCCTCCTCTCCCCTCCCCTCCCCTCCCCTCTCCCCTCCCCTCTTCTCTCCTCTCCTGCAGTAATTGTAAAGACCATGGAAGCCAGACAACATGAGGCAATGGGGTCTCTGGTATCATGATGGATGAATAGTTGTAAAGAGCAGAGTCTCTGCCAACCTGTGCTGGAGAAAAGGATTATGAACTGGGAATAAATCTTTTTTATTAAGCCACTGAGAATCCAGACTTAATTTATTGCTGTAGTAAAACTTAGCTAATGTGAGTAACACACTATTTTAAAACGTAAACTAACAACAAATGAGGTATGTGAGTTTGTGCAAGCATGCAAATGCATATGTTTACTTAGCAAAATATCTGGAAAATGATATTTTGAAATGCAAACTGTGACTTTCTCTGGCTGACGGATATTCATAATTGTAATTTTTATTCTCTACTCTTTTTCCTGAACTTTCTACAATAAACATGTATTGCTCTCACACACAAGAAAACACTGAATCTATTTTCATCTCGGAAAATAAAAGGCACATTGATACTATCTCAAGGGAGTGATCTTGGTTGTTGGAGAGCTAATGTTTACACTATTTTGTCTGTTATTTGGTGAGGATAATCATCTTTTAAGCATGCTCTTCTCAGTAAACAAGCATATCGTGTTTGGGTAGGAATGTTTTCCCTCTGGTCTAATACTGAGAAGCCTAGCGTTGAAATGGAGCATAAGATTGCCAAAGTGGATGTCAAATGAGACAGGTCTAGAATATCAGACCACAAAAAGAGAGACCAGGAAGGGGAGAAAGGAGAAGGGATTGAACGAAACCCTGAGGCCAACTGGCCCACAACACCCTGCCTATATTCTGTCATGTCCTGGGGGAGTCAATGTCCGGAGCTGGAAAGGCAATAGAGTGGTCAAAGTCTGTGAAACCAACAATAAAACTTAGGATAAAGTTTGCATTTGTCCAAAGAGTATGATTCATGCTCTGATGGAGTTTAAAAGAATGAAAAGAGGTGGGACTATCTTTCAAAATGGGAAATGAAAGCAGAGACTTGGAAGCTCACACAGGAAGAGACAAGCACTTCCTCTCCCTTAGCCTGTGCTGTGGCTATCCTGGCTCCAGCATGGCCACTGCTGTTTTGCTCAGAGCTTCTCTAAGTAGGCCAGGGCTGAGACGGTTAGAAACACTGGACAAAAACTGAGCCTGGAAGAGGACTTGCAGTTGAGGACATGTTCAGTATTCAGTTGATTTTCCTGTACCACGTAGCAATTTCTAGAGACTTCTGGAATGTCCACACTGACATCTCTTATTCTATGGGTTGAGTAATCAAATAAATAATCATCAACAGATGTTGAAGAGATAGATGACCATATACTGAGGACCCAAGTTCAGTTTCCAGCACCCATGACAGGTGGCTCTCAACTGCCTGTAAGTCCAGCTTCAAAAGATCTACCTTTCTCTTCTGGCGTCCATGAGTACTTACACTCATGTACACATACCTCAAGACAGATGCACATACATACACATAACTGAAAATAAGATAAATCTCTAAAAGCATCTATTAATAAAAGACCCTTGGGGAGAGGTAACAAAATTCATTTTGTAATGTGTTGAAATGTGTCTCAGCTCCAAGTTCATGTGCCTGATGCACAGGGTGATGGGCAGAACTCAGAAAGTCACATTTCTGCTCTGCCAACTGCTTCTTACTTGTTCTAGAAAGAGGAAAAATGAGAAGAGAGTTGCCAGAGAAAATATAAGACCATCCAGGCCACTGTAAACTGTTAGATCAGCATCGAATACTAGTTTTAGTATCTGTACATCTCAAACACTGCATGGGGTAGATTTATACTAAAACTGCCATCTATAATTGAGTTAAAATTTAGGTTTAACCGGGCATCCTGTGTTTTTATTTCTATGCCTTACAACTATAAAAGAAGTTCTGACAGTGGCTTCAAGATCCCCTCCCCACTACAGCTGAGCAGGTGGGTACAGTAGAAGCTACTGTATTGGTCCCACTCCTGTCCCTTCCTATCCCATTCCTCTCACTACACCGAGGGTGGGTGGGTCTCAGCTCAGCAGCCTGCTCTTCACAGAAGTCTGAGGTTTTGCTCATAAATAATTCCAACTTTTTCCTATAACCCTACCATTAGTGATGGGAGTTGCATCCTGAATTCACTGAGCCTTGATATACCAAAGACACAAGCAATTTCTTATACCTTTTGGTTCCTTAACAACCAAAGAGCAATTATTCATATTACATTTTCTCAGTGAAAATTCACTGGTGGGTTTTTTTACGTTTGCACTGGGCCAGCCTGATAAGTGCATCTGCAGCTAATTCTGGAAGCAGAAGGAGTGCCTTGGGAGAAACAAAGGAGAGAGCTCCAGAGAAGAAGCCAGCAGGCTGGTGACATTATAAGGTGTGGAAGAACACAGCAGAGAAGAAAAAGCTTTAAAGATGACACTGGTGGGCATTTGACAGCAGTTGCATATGCAGACTTGAATGGAAGAGGATCCCAGGGGGTGGAGCCAACCCAAGGAGGCAGGTAAATGGCAAACATAAAAGAGAAAGAAGCGTTTAGAAGGTACAGGGGGGGATAGCAGCGATTGTGGGAGTGTCAGGCAGAGGGGTGGTACAGATTTTTCCTACTGTCCTGGGAGTTTGAAAGGGTCATGGTCCTTCCCTCAGAAATGGACAGGGCAATGGGAAAGCCCATTATGCTACCTATTGCTCTCAACCTCCTACAAGTCAAAGTTATCGACTCCAGCCTTTAGCAGGTGTGTGAGCACTCCTGTGAACAGAGAACAGCAACCTTCCAAGGGCTGTACTCATTATCTGTCACAGAGATAGCAAAGTCCTTATTGGCTTTAAACAACACTGATTCATCATTGTGTAACTCTAGAGACCAAAAGTCAACATGGGTCTCACTGGGTTAAAATCAAGGTGCCAACAAGATCCTTCCTAGAGGATCTGGGAATACCTGCCGTCTGTTAGTCTAGTATCTGGAGGTAGCCTAGATCCCAGGTTCCAGCTCTGCAAGGTTCTAAGCTCTTTTACCACACACTCTTCTATCAAGAAGCCTAGATTCCCTTCAGACATTCTTAATTCCCCATTGTGTTTTTAGTGATCTTTCAATCTGATCAATCCCAATAAAACTCAGGATCACCCCTTTATTACCAGATTTATAACCCGGTCTTTCATATAATGTAGCATAGTTGCATTAGCTTCCTGGGGACATCTGGGAATTAAGAAGTCTGCATTTTGGGGTGATACTATACTGCCTATCATAGGGACTACAACAGAGTGTCATGTGAAGTGTGAAGAGAAATGGCTTTCCTGTTTAAATTTCTTAAGGTGACTGCAATTGTCATCAGATGGTCAGCTTGAGCCCTAGTAATGGTGACAGTGGCTGCGGAGAAGCTAGTTTAGGTGCCCCTTCCCTCTATACTAAAGGCAAGTCACCTTGAAGGGAACAGAAGGGACAAGGGGGCCTTGAACCCAATATAACAAGAATCTATCACACTTGGAAATTAGCCATTCGCCCTGGCGTTCAGGAAAATGGTACGTGATAGGCAGGGAAGGTTTGGGAGAGAGAGGTGCTGCTTATGGAAACCACTCTGACCCTTCCGCTTTGTCCTGGGGTGTTGATGATGCCTGGGCCTTCTATAGATCTCTCGCCTAAGGACAGACACTCTTCCATGGAGAAACAGCCAAAAACACAAGTCAAGGGCAAGATGGTACCTCAGACACTATACTAACTTGGCAGCCAGGATTTTTGCCCAAGCAGGAAAGGTTTACTGAATATGTTAAGCTAGAAAACAACATGTCTACTTTCTCTCAGACCCTCTATCTAACTGACTATGATGCAAGGAAAGTCAGATGTCTGAGTACTAACTTCCCAACCTGAGGAATCAAGGAACACTGACAGTAGCTCCAGAGACACATCTAGAGGGAGACCTGGTGGACAAACTGCACTCTAGCCATGCATGTCTAAGTCACTATTCACTTCTTCCTAGATTAGGTTTATTTCACCCAGGGTGAGCCATCGAGGTCTGTGAAGTAAGGACACTGCAAGCACATATGTGCATACATGCATGCACACACTCATATACGCATGCATACATGCATGCATGTTCATGGCAAACTCATCATCCTGTCCTACCTCATCATACTTTCTGCTGCATAGCATTTTCACACAGAGCATCATCTCCAGATGTTTCTATTCTTGTCTATTGTCACACCACACCCTTATTTTTCAAATGAAGAGGCAATCTCCAGAGATTACATGACCTAACAGTAATGATTGAACTCTATGAGCTGTCCGCTGTGGTTGTCTTTGGGATGTGGTGAACATGGCTAGCCTCTGCACTCACAGGACAACAAATCAGGGAGAACTCTGGCTGTGAGGTGAATAGCAAGGATGTGAAAGTGAAAGCATTACATGCAGCAGTGGAGGGATAGCATTCAGAGGGGCTGGAGGGAATAACGTTCTTGGGCAGTGGCAGTGGCAACAGTGCTGGGCTCTAAGGAAAGCAGAAGGGGAGAAAGGAGGAAGAACGGAAGTGGAAGGGGAAGAACGGAGATGGGAAAGCCACAGTTTTGCTTTGAGAACAATGAATCTGCAGTTGAGGTAGTGATGGTTAGCCCTAGTTGTCAGCTTGATCGGATTGGGCAATGTCTAGGGCACAGCCACAGAGGAATGACATTGGGAGGAGAGAGAAAACTTGCCACTAATAGGGCTGGCACATTCCTGTGGTACAAAGAAGTATGAGGAAGGCAGCAACCTTACCTCTAAGCCTTTTTCTTTCCTGAGTGAGGTTGTCCTTCGTGACTGCCATTGCTCATTGATACCTTATCCCAGATGCTTCAGTCTTTCTATGGGGACTCGATATCAGTGATTCCCTGGGAGTCTCCAAGCACTCAGCACCAGACTTCCTATATGAGCTTTCCTTCTTACCGTGTCAAAATACCAAACACAAGCAACCCAAGGACAGAGTTGCCCTCATGGCAGAGAAGGAGCTGTGGCTAGAGTGGAGCAACCTGTGGTCACAAGAGCAGGTGTCAGCAGCTTCTCTTGTGGCACTAACTTTGAGTTGGAATCACAGAAGTGAGTATAATTTTTGGTAGGTTCAGTACCCAGACTCTCACTTCTGCTAGCTGGACCACACATCTCAAAAGTTCTACAGCTTCCCCAAACAGTAGACTGGAGATCAAGTGTTCAAACATATCAGCCTGAAGGGGACTGAACCATAATGGGTACTTGACTGTTTTCTCTGCCTCTCTACTATGTAAGTAGCTACTATTAGATTATCCAGCCTTTATCATGTAATCTGAGTCAACAATTCCTTTGTATGACATACATTATATTACTTTTGTTCCTCAAACTATGGCATATGTCTCTGTATGGGATCACATAACTGAATATACAGGCAGTCATAAAATCTTCAACAATAGGTTTCTAAGCATACATCCACTAAGACTTAACTCAAAAGCAAATGTATAAAGAATCTGAGGTATCTCTAACTGTGTCTATCTGGGTTACATTGCACAACTTGGCTACGGTGCTAATTCTTAACACACAACATGCACACAATGCTCTGTGCACACCACCATGCCCCACAGCACCAGTAAATGCTGCCCCAAACACCTCAGTTCAGATTCAAAACCACTCTATGTTATGCATCACCCTGTTTTAACTGAACAAACTTGTCTGCTTTTATAGAAACATGATGGTTTAATTATAACCACTTTAAGCTCATCGTGCCCTTGAGTCAAGAGACTAAAAAAACAGTAACAGTGTTACCAGGGTGACTGATCTAGACTTCCAAGGGAAAACTGGAATGGTGTTCTACAGTAGAGGCAAGCAGAAGTTTGTCTGGAGAATAAGAAAAATCCCTTAGGTCATCTCCTCTTATCTCCTATGGTCAATGACCACGGGAAATGACAATAGAATCCAGGCAGAGTGAGAAATGGCTCTAATCCTTCAGGAATGAAGGTATCCTTTCCCTTCCTAGGTCAAGAACAAGACCTGCTGAAGGTAGAGGGACTATAGAATGGTTAGACGGCAGAGGTAAATACTAGCTCTAACCATATGTCAGTTACAGAAACGGTCTGTAATTGTCATGAATGTGCTGTTCCCATTTTGTGAATATATATCATATATAGTTAATTTTTTGCTAGTGTAATATATCCAAGAAGATCATATTTTAAAATGCTTAGTCACCAGGAGTGGAACTATTTGAAAAGGATAAGAAGAATTAGGAAGCGTGGCCTTGTTAGAGTAGGTGTGGCCTTATTGGAAGAAATGTATCTCTGGGGATAGGTTTTGAGGTTTCAAAATCCTCTACCAAGCCCAGTTTCTGCCCCACCCACATCTCTTTCTGTCTGTCTATCTCTCATCTCTCATCTCTACCTCTACCTCTATCTTCGTGCTTCCTGATGAAACCTA
The DNA here is from genome assembly GCA_019843965.1 of Rhynchomys soricoides. NCBI lineage: Eukaryota > Metazoa > Chordata > Mammalia > Rodentia > Muridae > Rhynchomys > Rhynchomys soricoides. The sequence continues at coordinate 1,351,254 of JADRCH010000182.1, read as the reverse complement.
TTCTGGAGAAAAGGTTAATATAGTTCCTTTACAAATGGAATAGCTACGTTGTGTTGTGTAAAATTATGATGATTTTACTGTATTTATTTGGAAATTAAGTATGCTATAGGAGATGTGGTTGAATGACTGGTGGACTCATAATGCCTGGACTGTTAATGCATTAATTAATTAATGTCATTAATTGCATAATGTTAATTTAACTAGATTAAGAGTGCCTTAATTAGAATTACTATAACTATGAAGAGATGCCATGACCAAGACAACTCACAGCAGAAAGCATTTAGTTGGAGCTAGTTTACAGTTTCAGGGGTTTAGTCCATTACCATCATGGTGGGATCATAGCAATATGAGTAGTGCTGTAGCAGTAGTGGAAAGCTGCATCCTAATCCCCAGGCCAAGAGGAAAATGCTGGGCTTGATGTGAGTCTTGGTGATCCTGTAAGCCCACACCCCAGCAACTCACTTCTTCTGACAAGGCCACACCCACTCTAATAAGACCAGACCTTCTAATGTTTCTAATTCTTCACAAGTAGTTCTGTTCCCCTGGTAACTAAGCATTCAAATATATGAGCCTATGGGCATCATTATTTAATTTTATTATTTGTTTATTTTTATTTTTGGATATTTACTTTATTTACATTTCAAATGTTTCCCCCTTTGGAAATCCCCTATCCTATCCCCATTCCACTTATTCTATGAGGGTGCTCCCCCACCAACCCACCACTCCCATCTTCCCTCCCTAGCATTTCCCTACACTGGGGCATCTAACACCCTCAGGCCCAAGGGCCTCTCCTCCCACTGATGGCCAACAAGACCCTCCTCTGCCACATATGTGGCCAGCACCATGGGTCCCTCCACGTGTATTCTTTGGTTAGTGGTGCAGTCTCCAGGAGCTCCAGGGGGTCTGGCCAGTTGACACAGTTGCTCCCTTCATGGAGCTGCAAACCCCCTCAGCTCCTTCAAGTCCCTTCTCCAACTCCTCCATCTGGGACCCCAAGCTCAGTCCAATTGTTGGTTTCTTGAGCATCTGCCTCTGTATTTGTCAGGCTCTGCCTGAGCCTCTCTGGAGACAGTTTATCAAGCTTCCATCAGCAAGCACTTCCCAGAATCCACAATAAAGTCTGAGTTTGGTGGCTATATATGGGATGTATCCCCAGGTGGGACAGTCTCTGGATGGCCTTCCCTTGAGTTTCTGCTCCACACTTTGTCTCAATATTTCCTCTTGTGAGTACTTTGTTCACCCTTCTAAGAAACACTGAAGCATTCACATTTTGTTCTTTCTTCTTAGGCTTCATATGGTCTGTGAATTGAATCTTGGATGTTCTGAACTTTTGGGCAAATATCCACTTATCAGTGAGTACATACCAGTTTTTTTGTAACTGAGTTACCTCAGTCAGGATGATATTTCCAAGTTCCATCCATTTGCCTAAGAATTTCATGAAGTCATTGTTTTTAATAACTGAGTAGTATTCCATTGTGTAAATGTACCACATTTTCTGTATCCATTCCTCTGTTGAGGGGCATCTTGGTTGTTTCCAGCTTCTGGCTATTATAAATATGGCTGCTATGAACATAGTGGAGCATGTGTTCTTATTACATGTTGGAGTGTCCTCTGGGTATATGCCCAGGAGTGGTATAGCTGGGTCCTCAGGTAGTATTATGTCTAACTTTCTGAGAATCCACCAAAGTGATTTCCAGAGTGGTTGTACCAGCTTGCAATCCCACCAGCAATGGAGGAGTGTTCCTCTTTCTCCACATCCTCGCCAACATCTGCTGTCACCTGAGTTTTTGATCTTAGCCATTCTGACTGGTGTGAGGTAGAATAGCAGGGTTGTTTTGATTTGCATTTCCCTGATGACTAAAGATGCTGAACATTTCTTTAGATGCTTCTCAGCCCTTTGAGTTTCCTCAGTTGAGAATTCTCTGTTTAGCTATGTTCCCAACTTTTTTTAATAGGGTTATTTGGTTCTCTGCAGTCTAACTTCTTGAGTTCTTGGTATATATTGGATATTAACCCTATATCAGATGTAGGATTGGTAAAGATCCTACCAATCTGTAGGTTGCCGTTTTCCCAATCTTTTCCCAATCTGTAGGTTGCCGTTTTGTCCTATTGACAGTGACCTTTATGGGTAGCATTCTTATTCAAACCACTACATAGAGTTTTTAAAGGAGGTACGGGACTGGTGAAACATACCTGTATGTCTGCAGGTGTGTTCCTGGGGAGAATTGACACATGAGACAGTGACCAACACAGGAAATGTCCTGGTTGGCTTTAACTGTCAGCTTGACACAACCTAGAGTCATCTGAGAAGTGAGGCCCATTTAAGGGGTTGCTCAGATCAGATTGGCCTGTAAGCATTTTTGTGTGAGATTCTTTTGGTTGTAATTGCTGTAGAAGGGCTCAGTCCACTGTGGGTAACACTATTCCCCGGGCAGGAAATCCTAGACTGTATATAAAACAAACAAACAAAAACCTGGCTAAGCGTGAGCCTCTGAGTGAGCCAGAAAGCAGAGTTTCTCTGTGATTCCTGCTTCGTGTTCCTACTTGTGCTGCTGCCCAGACCTCCCTCAGTGATGAACCATAACCTACAAGATACAACCAACCCTTTCCTCCCTATGCTACCTTTGGTCAGTGTTTTTATCACAGAAAGAGAAATGAAGCAAGAATAGAAATGTTCTCCTTCAGTGTGGGAAGCATCTTCCAACTGGCAGCAGGCAGCTCAGATAAAAAGAAGTCTGAGAAAAAGCAGTCAGCTTGTCTGCCAGTCCTTTCTTCCTGAGAGAGCACGTCTACCACAGCTGCCACCATCCATAGGCATCACACTCCCACTCCTGGAGCCTTTCAGTGGGCATTGTTAAAATTCTTTCATATATTACATCCTGACAACAGTTTCCCCTCCGTCATCTTCTTCCAGTCCCTCCTCTCCAATTCCCTTCTCCTCACATCCGCTCCTCTTCTTTTTCCCTTCAAAAAAATGCAAACTTCCCAGGGATATGGACTTAACTTGGCCTAGCAAAGTTACAATAAGACTAGGCACATCCCCTCATATTAGGGTTGGGTGAGGTAACCCAATAGGAGGGAAAGGGTCCCAAAAGCAGGCCAAAGAATCAGAGACAGCTCCCACTTCCACTGTTAGGAGTCACACAAGAATACCAAGTTACACCACTGTAACATGGAAGCAGAGGACCTAGGTGGGTCTCATATAGGCCCCCCATTGTAGGTTCAGTCTCTATGAGCCACTATGATCTCTGGTTCACTGCTTCTGTGAGCCATTTTCTTGTGGTGTCGTTGACCACTCTGGTTTCTACAATCCTTCTTCATCCCATTCCACAGGATTTCCCAAGTTCTGCCAAATGTTTGGCTGTGGGTATCGACATCTGCTCCTATCTGTTGCTGAATAAAGTCTCTCTGATGATGATTATGCTAAACTTTAGACTCTACAAATACAGCCGAGTAAGCAGAATACCATCAGGAGCTACTTCCTTACCATTTTGTTGTTGGTGGTGGTGGGTTCTTTTGTTTGCTTTTTGTTTTGTTTTGTTTTGTTTATCTGTCATGTTTGGTTCTCTCCTAAGTCTCTGGGCTTTCTATATCCTCGTTCCTGACCCTCAGGCAATGTCAGGCGTTGGACTAGCCACTGCTTGGCCACTCCTACAAGTTTTACATCACCTTACCCCAGCACATCTTGCTGGTAGGACAAACTATAGGATAAAGGTTTTGTGGCTGGGTTGATGTCCCAATCCCTCCACTGGAAGACTTGCTTGCTTACAGAGGACGGCTGGGTCAGGCTCTGTATTCCTCCTTATTAGGATTCTTCGATAGGGTCACCATCTTAGGTTTCTGGATGTCTCCATTGCATTAGGTTTCTAGCTTGTCCCCAAGATGTCCCCCAATTCCACTTGTCTCCCCAAGTACTCTCTCCCTACTCCAAGTCCACCTGCAAATTCTTTTCTATTTCCTCTTTCCAGGGAGATTCCTTTGTCTCCTTTGAGCCTTCCTTGTTACTTAGCTTCTCTGGGTCTGTGGATTGTAACATGGTTATCCTTTATTTTACAGCTAATATCCACTTATACGTAAATACATACCATGTTTGTCTTTCTGGATCTAGGTTACCTCACCCAGGATAATTTTTTTCTTTTTACCTTCATCCATTTGTCTTAAAACTTCATTATCTTATTTTTTTAAAAAGCTGGGTGATGTTCCATTGTGTAAAGGTGCCACATTTTCTTTATCCATTCTTCGTTTGAGGGACACCTAGGTTGTTTACAGATTTTGGCTATTATGAATTAAGCTGCTATGAACATGGTTGAGCAAGTGTCCTGTGGTATGGTGGAGCATCTTTTGGGTTATATGTCCAAGAGTGGTATAGTTGGGACTTGAGGTAGATCAGTTCTCAAATTTTTTTGAGAAACCACCATATTGATTTACAAAGTGACTGAACAAGTTTGCACTCTCACCTGCAATGGAGGAGGAGTGTTTCCCTTGCTCCACATCCTCACCACCATGTGCTGTCATTTGTGGTTTTGATCTTAGCCATTCTGACAGGTATAAGGTAGAATCTCAGTGTCAGTTTGAATTGCATTTCCCGGATGAGTAAGGATGTTAAGCATTTCTTTAAGTGCTTCTTGGCCATTTGAGATTCTTTAACTGAGAGTTCTGTTTAGATCTGGACTCCATTTTTAATTGGCTTGTTTGATTTGTCCATGTTTCTTGAGCTCTTTCTATATTTTGGATATAAGCCCTCTGTTGATTCTTACCAGTGACTCATTAAGAAAATTCCAGGACTTCAAGGCTGGATTAGGGCTAATGAAAGATCCAGCTTCCAAAATTGGACAGATACTTGTTTCTCTACTTTTATAGAACATTTGTGGACATTATTGGTTTAGCCAGACCCTGTCCCAACTACTAATACAGTAATTGCCTCCCCTTATAATGTGTGTGGTGCATGGTGTGTGTGGCTATGGTGCATGTGTGTGTGTGCGCGTGTGTGCGTGTGTGTGTGTGTGTGTGTGTGTGTGTGTGAGTGTGTGTGTTCATGTTCCTGCTTGTGTTCCCCTGTCCCTCTCCTTCTTCTCCTCCTTTTGGTTTTTCCTCTAAAGATCCCTGCCTAACACAGGTGTGCAAGTTTGAGTGGCAGACCAAGGAAAAAGAACTGACTGTACTAATGAATCGCTTCCGGGCACTCAGTATCAAGTGTGTTCCTGAAGTCTTTCCAATTTTCATAAGTCATTTCCTACCCAGAGACATAGCCCTTTTTTTTACTTCAACTGGCTAGAGTCACCTGAACACTATAAGAGCTAGTAATGTTACCCGTTAACAAAAGCAGAAGAGCTGCCACCTGTAAATCCAAAGCAAGGATGGTATGGGAAGCCCAGTACCATAAAGTACCTCTTGCCTCAGACATGTTTCCTTACACAGTGAAAGGAGCTTTGCAGGAGGGATTAAATGTTCTCCCTAGATGTGTGAGTTCACAATGTAATCACAGGCCCTTTGTCAGAGTCAGAGACGGACATATCACAACAGGAGTAGTGGTCAGAGCAGTGTATGGACAAACCTAGACAGGCAAGAAGCTTCCAGGGGAAGAGGCAGGCAAACAGTTTCTCTGTGGTACCCTCCAGAGGGCACACAGCCCTGTAAATCACCTGTAAGACTCACATCAGATTCCAGAATCCAGGACTACAGTGTAAAAATTCATCATTGCTTTAAACCTCTAAGTCTGTGGCAATGTGTGACTGGGATAGAAATCTGATAAGGGTGAGGACAAGAACCAGCCCTACACCTACTGGAAAAGTCACCATACCCAAGTGTGCTGCTGTCCTGGGGCTGTGATAACAAACTATAGCATGCTTGTGGGGAGATGAGTAGAGATTTAATCTAAAGTATGTTCTGGAAGACAAGAAAACCTCAAATATCTGAAAAAGCCACAACCTTGGAAGTGAGGAAGAGGATCTTTGTTCATTGGTTCTTTGGCTTCTAGTGACTCTTGGCAGGCCCAAGGAACACCAGAGATGGTAGAACTAGTTAGGTCTCCTATGTGGCAAACACAAGCAAACCTCAGTCTGAAGAACTTCTCATAAATGGTTACAGTAAAGAAAGCCCCAAATTAAGTGCCACCAATTAAAAATAAAATGCAAATATATGATCTTGTAACTGGGACTTCCCAAGAGGAAAGACCAGAGTCAGCTACTCTGTCATTGCCATCAATTTCTTCTCTGTGTGTCCTATGTTCTCAGTAAATACCTGCTCTGACATCTCCTCACCGGGAATCTCAAATGCACTCTCTTCCTCATACTGTGTCTCAGTTCATGAGCTCCACTCATGGCCTACCCTGGTGAGAAAGAGCAGCAGAGTAGAGGAAAGAAAGAATGGGGGAAGGGGGATGGGGTCTGGGAACAAGGTCCTTTGGATGCTTTGCTCACTCTCCTGCTTAACCCTCAAGAATGGTTCCATCAATACCCAGGACTTCTTGAGAATCCAGCAGAGACCTTGGAAAACTTGGGAATTCCTCCCATTGAAGAGCTAACAAAAGACCTGGCAAAAGTAGATCTCATGTGCTATTTTTCTCTTTAAAATGAAATTAACTAACATGCAATAAAAATACTAACAGATTGGCGGAGGCCAGGAACAGAAAGGATGGGAAACTGGGAATGACTTCAGGGTAGCAGGGGCTTTCCTCTGAGGAGGCTGAAAATGTTCTGGAATTAGACAGTGATGGTTGTGGCCTTGTACTGTGAAGATATTAACTTGTACCCTTTCTAATACAGTGTTAAACATCAAGAATACAAATTTTATTTTTATGTATACATCAATTTTAATAATAATATATTTAATTAGAATAGAAGAAAAGAGTCAACCATGAACACTTGGAAAGGAACCATGAAGTGGTCTGGGTACAGTGTCTCTCTCTACACAGCCTGCTCCATCCCACAGAGAGCAGTAGTAGTCATGCTTTCTGTGAGCCTGAGGCTCCATCCTGAAAGATGGAAAATGATGATCAGATAGATGATCAGAGGGGTGGGTTGCAGCCTGCTGAAATGGCTCACACAGCCAAGTAGTCCACAGCAGCCCTTCTTGTAGATCTAGGGCCTGCAGGAACCCACACAGATCCTCATGGTAGAACTATGTAGTCCAGAAAGCTCTTGGACTCCACATCCTGGCCTTGTGTCAGTTCACAGCCAAGTTGTAAGAGTCAGTCAGAAAACATGGAACCAGATGGCTGAATTTGCAGGGTTTGCTGTGAACAAGAGGTAAAAAATTGTGCCTTGTGCCCTCATCTCTGCAGAAATGACTTGAGGTCAGGTGCTCTGACCAAGCTTTCCTGATGCCTCTGTTCTTTTGTACAGCCTGGAGGTGTTCCACAGGAAGGCATCTTCTCTCTGAAGGCTCACAATGTCTGCCAGACAATCAGTGCTGATAGTTAGGAGCATCTAAACTCCCAGGCATCTCCTCAGTGCTTAGTGTGTCCAGTAGGCCACCACTTCTGGGAAGGTACATCCTAACATCTTCACTCTGCAGAGGAAGAAAGAGGGCCTCAAGTCATTAATATCTCTGTCCTGTGTGCCACATACATAGGAGTGTCAGAGGTGTGTAGTTCTGACTCCAGACACTGTGCAGTGAATGACAAGAGAATGGGAAAGGAGGTCAACAGTTTCCATGGGGAGATAACATGTTTCTATACAGTGCCCCCTGGAGGCTTTGCTTTTGTGGCTTTCAAATGGATTCACAGCTTCTGCTCAGTAAAAATGCTGGATGTGTGGGTCTAAAGAAGCAGGTCTCCACTTTGCTCCAGGAAAAATGAATCACCTAAGCAGTGAGACCTAGAAAGCTAAAGCCCAGGCTAGGCACCCATGCCAAATGACCCTGATGGGATGATCTAGAATCTGGAACTGATATTCTCTAATTCTAGGCAATGTTGGGCTAGGCATTGTTGTGTTCCTTGATTTTAAGTGGAGAAGAAAGACAGATATAAGCTCTGGAGGAGAGGATGAGGGTGGAGACAGAGAAGCAAAATTAAGAACTGTTGGATACAATGTTTTTTTCTCCCACTCTGTATCAAATACCAGACAGGGGCAACATAAGAAAGATTCAGTTTGATTCCTGGTTTCAGAAGGTTTCAGATCATAGTGGTAGGGAAGGTAAACCAGTTCAGTCCATGACAGTGATGCCTATAGTATTATCTATTTACATTGTGATACACAAGAAAGCAGAGAAGAGCCAGGACCAGGGAGGACAGGTAACCTTCAAAAGCACTCCCCTAGTGACCTTCAACCATCTAGACCTCACCTTCAGAAAGGTCAACATTTTCTAAATTATCCGTACCAGCTGGGGAATAGGTGTTCAAAATGGGAGCCTATGGGTGACGTTTCAGATTCAAAATATAATTCAGCCCGTACCCCCAAGTAATTATGATCATTTAATAATGCAAAACCTATTTAGTCTAACTTCAAAAGTATCCCTACTCTTAACAGTTATAATATTGTTCAACAGGCCAAAGTTCAGAGTCCCTTCAGAGACTCAATCCAAACTCATCTATGTGCATCTGGAAACAAAATTACATAATTCTAATATATAGTGGTATGCAGTCCTCCTTTCTGTTCCAAAAGGAAAGAAAGGGGGCATAGAAGGAAGGAACAGTGTGGTGTAGCCAGCTGGTCCCTCCAGATTGGACATAATTATCACTGTTTTGAAGCCGCACAGCTGTTAAATGTGTGTAAGATGCTCAAGACATCAAGCCCATTAGTATTTTCCCATGGAGGGAGTGAGTGGCTCATGAGAGTAATGAGATTCACGAGGTTCATGAGACTCAAGAGGCTCATAAGATTCTCTCGAGGCCTTCACCAGACTGTCATCAATCAAGACCTCTGTGAAGACTTGCATTCCTTCATGGAGGTATTGGAGAGAGACACAAATTGTAAGCCTTTCCCTCTCCTCAAGGTTCCAAGAGTAGGGGGTGGTTCTGATGCTAAGACCCTGTTCCCCAATTGGTTCTTGATTGATCAATGAAGATACCAGCGACCAATGACTGAGAATGGAGCCAAACACTTAGAGTTGCATGAAAAGGAGGCAGTAGAGGCAGGAGACAAAGCCAACCAGCCATATGAGCTTACCGTTGGAGTGGCCAATGGCCATTTTATTCCATTATGCCTGGGGTCACAGGGGAGGTTTAGGAGTCCCCAGTAATTGAGTTAGCAAAGGCATTTTAAGATTAACTGGTGAGTGTGTGTGTGTGTGTGTGTGTGTGTGTGTGTGTGTGTGTGTGTGTAGGTATCTCATGAATTCCTGAAACACATTCAGGCATCTTTCCTATGGCCCCTGTGTAAAGCAGGCAGCTTCTTTTTAGTGGAGCTCATCTCTTTATCAGCTACAACTTCTTTGTTTTCAAATTTATGCATATTTCTTTTCTACCTAAGTTCCATTTTTTTTTAAAAAAAAAAAACAAAACATTGTGCACTTTGGTTTTTACTATCAATTCTTACTGTAAGCCTGACCAAAACTGAAAGCAATAACCATGCCACTGCTTGAATGCAGTGAATATGCTTGATTATCTTGACATTTGTTCTACCAAATAAATCAGCCTATTCTCTTTTAACTTTGCTTCACTCAAATTTCCAGAACAAGAGGAAAATATAATTTTTCTGCCACAATGTAACACGAATGTACCCTAGTCTAATTGTTGACAGAGTGCTTGCCTCCATCTGAAAGCTCTTCAGCAGGCACCTTACCAACAGTATTTTTAAAAATCATGATTTGTATTTTAGTGCACATGTGTGCATGCCACATTTCTGTAGGTACCGACAAAGACCAGGAGAGGGTCTTGTATACTGTGGAACTATAATTAAGGGTGGTCATCTGCTGCCTGACTTGAGTGTTAAGAATTAACTCAGGTTGTCAGAAAGAGTAGCAAGCGCTCTCAACTGAGCCATCCCTCCAGCTCTACCAAATGGTATTTCTATCAGTGTTCTGGTCTCCTAAACTCTGTCTAGAATCACTCACTGACCTATGCTCACAACTTTCTGGGGATTCTCACTCTGTCTTCAAGCTTTTCCAACTCCCCACCCTCAAACCTCTAACAAAAAAGCCCAAGAACTTCATGGTCAGATTTAATCACAAAGAAGACTCTGCTTTTCTGGTATCAACTTTGCATATTGATTACTTCGACAGAATAATCTAAGTGAGGAAAGATTCATTCTGGTTCTTTGTTTCAAAGGGTTTCATCCCTTGTGGCAGGGGAGGCATAGCAGGAGGACAGATTTCAAGGCACCAGGGCTGTGTGGTAGAAGCTGTTCCCATTCTGGTGGGTCAGGCAGCAGAGACCTGGTCTGATCTTCAAGGATTTTGTTCACCATGCTCTGCTTCCACCATCTCTCAAAGGTTCCAACACCTTCTAATTCTTGCCACCAGCTGGGGAACAAAGATCAGAGCACAAGCCTATTAGGGATTTCAGATTCAATCACCAGAATCTGCTTTAAAATAAACACTTCTTATATTGCTTTAGATGAAATTTTATTTTCTGTACTTCATATCAAACTGCAGTCACTATACAGGAAACTTTATAAATTATCAGTGTACAGCTTGGAGCTATCACAAACTGAATCTCTTCATAGAATAAGATTCTGGCTCACAAAGGGCACAAAGGGCATATCCATCCCTTCTAGGTTGTGGTCCTATGAAGTAACTATGATCTTGAACTCTTATACCACCTATGAGTCCTGTGAGACTCTCAGCCACACATAAACTGAATCACACAACCATTACAGCTGCTTTTCAACTTACAATGGGGTTACATCCCAACCAAACCAATATAAGCTACAAATATCATACACCAGAAGGCGTTGAGCTCCCCAAGTCTACCAAACATCCTAGCATAGCAACACCTACCTTGTAAAGTCTGTTGGTTCATTGTCTCCCAACTGTGTGGCTGGCTGGAAGCTGTGGCTGCTGCTGTCTGGATTCAAGACAGAGAATCTGATTAGCTATTGAGAGCCTGGGAAAATAAAAATTCAAACCTGGAAGCAAAATGTCTGCTAAATGGGCACCACTTTCTTATCATTGCCAAAGGTGAACAATTGTAAGTCAAGCTACTGTAAATCTTGGCAGCTGTCCCTATTCTTTCCTGCTCCAGATCTTTTGCCCAACAATCTCTCTCTCTGTTCACATTGTCGCATGAGACTTAAAGTTTGTTTATTTTGTGATTGTGTGGTATTTGTTTGCTTCTATGAATATACCACCTGTCCATTCTTGGGTACTTTTCAGTTTGGTGGTATTGTAAATACTACAGATTTCATGACACAGGTCTTGCTGTGAACTTTATGTGAATTTTTTTTAAAGCCATGGTATAGTCTATTCTTAAGAAGTTAGGCTCAAAAAAAAAATTTAAAAAAAGCAATGAAACCCCAAATTCCCACAAATGGAGTAACTAATTATTCGTTGTGATTCTCTCAGGGCGCAGTGCTGTGTATCACATCATACCACAATATAAGGTGATGAGTGCAGAGGATGGGGTTTCCCTTTGCTACCTTTTCCTGGGACTAGGGTGGCCAAGGTCATGTTGCATCCAGGCAGCCCTACTCTCCCCATGCTAAGCAGCTGCTCACTTGTGCTGGCTACTGTGATAAAGTCTCTCAACAAAGACAATCGGAAAGTCTAGGGTTGGAGAGAATTACACCAGAGAGCCAGTGGTGATGCTGGCTTTCACTTGGATGCTCTGATCTAATGAAGTGGTCTCTTATTTTGATCTAAGCCAGTGTTCATGCTACTGAGGAAAGGCTTTCTGAGGTAAGCAGGGACAAGTTGTTGGGAATAGAGATGGATGGAAATTAAGATGAAAAGCTAAAAGTAAAATAATATGTGCAGGTTGGAGATACTTCAGCCAATGAAGTGCTTGAGTTCACCCATGAGGACTTGAGTTCAATCCTAACCTCATTCAAAAAAAAAAAAGCAGGTGTACAGCACTGGGGAGGTGAAGATGGGACCAGGGGCCAGGTTCCTCAAACTTGCTGGATAGCTATCTGAGCTGAATCTGAAAGCCACTGGCCAATGAAAGACCTAGTTTTGGGAACACAGGGGTTGTCTGTTGGGTGTTGGTCTGGGGCTGCTATGTATTCAAATGTTAAATACTGGCCCCCTAAGATCTGCTTGCCTTCACCCACCCACAGATCCTCATGGAGCTCCCCAACTTATAGTTATTGGTTAAAATAAAGAGGCTACTTGGGAGAATAGAAGAGGCTGAATTTTAGTTACAAGGCTTGGGGTCACAAGTAAAGACTAAGAGGAAGGAGGAGATGGAAGGAGAGGGGAGGAGAGGGAAGGAGGAGGAAGACAAAGAAAACAGGAGGTCTCCATTAGATGTGAAGGACCAGGAGCATGTGCTGGAGTGAAATATCCCCCAGGACAGCCTGCTGGAGCAGAAATGACCCGATGATATTTAAACAGCAAGTACTTGGGGAACACAGCTGGGAATTAACAGTCTAGTGAATACAGATGTAGATTAGGGGTAATCTTCCAGCAACTGTGCAAGAACTAATTAAATAATCCATAGGACTCTAACATAAATAACATAGGTTATTGAGGCCTGGCAGCCATATTAATAACTGTCTTAGTCAGGGTTTCTGTTCCTGCACAAACATCATGACCAAGAAGCAAGTTGGAGAGGAAAAGGTTTATTGAGCTTACTCTTCCACATTGCTGTTCATCACTAAAGGAAGTCAGGACTGGAACCCAAGCAGGTAAGGAAGCAGGAGCTGATGCAGAGGCCATGGAGGGATGTTACTTACAGGCTTGCTTACTTGGTTCTCCTGGCTTGCTCAGCCTGCTTTCTTATAGAGCCCAAGACTATCAGCCCACTGATGGTACCACTCACAAGGGGCCCTCCTCCCTTGATCACTAATTGAGAAAATGCCTTACCACTGGATCTCATGGAGGCATTTCCTCAACTGAAGCTCCTTTCTCTGTGATAACTCCAGCTTGTGTCAAGTTGACACAAAACCAGCCAGTAGAATAACTAATAGAGCTTATTAAACTCCATTAACAATTGATTTCTAACCTACACACACACACACACACACACACACACACACACACATGCACACCACACACATGCAAATAAATGAGAAAGGGAGAAGAGAGAAACAGAAAGAAGAGAGGAGAATAAAGAATAATTGAACTCAAGAGAGGTATCATATGCTGAAGACAGAAAATTTGACTAGTTGATTGAAAATTCACTGAGTGTGGTTTGCATACCTAGTAAGAATATGTCGAAGTCTACCATCCATCAGTCCATATAAAGAAAAAAGTCCATGAGGACAATTCCTATTTCATATGAACCAACATGTCTTCATTTCACTTTTTCTATTAAAGAATCCCACAAGGTTCATAACAGAGTTCTGCAGTATAAATGAAAATTTAGTTTCCAAATCAAAAGCTGGCAGAGGAAGTCTATAAGGTTTGAAAAACAAAAGTTGAAAAGTGTCCCGAATGTCTCAGAGCTCTGAGAAAATTCGCATTAATATTGATGGCTTTTCAATAAATGCGGGGGAAGGAAATATCTCTCCCAAAGGAAGTACACAGTATTGCTTTCTTTCAGATAATTTCCCATATTTCCTCCGAAGTTTCCATAATTGACTTCCATCCACCTTTGAGAAGAAAATAAATAGAACCACTTTCCAGGAGTGAGTCTCAACAAACATTTCCACCAGGAGAAGCAATTGGCACTGTCAGTCTGGTGACCATGCAGAGGTTTCCTGAGGCTTCAATGAAGATCAGTTTCACTTGAGAGACAGAGCAGAATCCCCCAGGAGCATGACCCACACAGGGCTACATGCTCCCTTTTCTTTTCCAGGAAAGACAAATGATTATGAAATAGAGCAGCCCTCCTCTCTGTCAGTGGCTGGGTAGAAGTTCTCAGGAGGCCTGAACTGACGACTTTTCAGTTTAACCTCAGTTAGGTTTGCATGTTTGTTTTCTATCTGTTCCCCCAGACACCTCACTCGAGAGTTTCCCTCTCTTGTCAGGATGGGGAGAGGTGGTGGAGGGGTGCAGATAGAGAAGGGAAGAGCATGGCACAAATGATCTGATCAGGAAATGGAACAAACAGGGGTCCTAATCAGGGAGGGAGAAGGGAGATAAATACATAATAATGAGAGAAGACGGAAAAACAACAGCAAGAATGTCTAGAAAAGTCATAAGGAATCATAATATCAACTATCTACCCCGAAATTACCTATAATACACATAAGTCTCTATATAAATAAGCATATATAGTTTAAATGAAGTTGTCTCATCTGGACTAAAAATGCTTCCTCCAAGAGCCAAAGACCATGTAACAAAAATCTGAATGCCAGACATGAGAGGTCATACTTCAGTTGTTGGTCAGGGTTGTCCAGGAGACTCCCCAAACATTACAGACTATTACACTTGCCTTAGGTTGCCCCACGAAGGAGAAAGGTAAATCCCTATTGTAAAATTGCATGGCCTATCAGATGGAGGCCCAGAGGCTCCTCAGCTGGAACAGATGAAAGGCTCCTCTTTGAGAACTAGCTTTCATGGTACCAGGAGGCACCGTGCAAGCTTCCAAAGGAAGAAAGCAATCAATAGTCCAACATAGCTACAATATCTGTGAACCACAACAATAACCAGTGACACCATAACCGTAAGGTGCAATAGTGGCACACATGCCTTTGCTGGCATACGAATCAATTAAGTCTGGAATTAAAACCCACTTAACGAGAGGGAAATTATGCCTGGTACCAGCAACACAGTGAACTACCGAGGGCTAGTGAAGTCATGGATCTTGGAGGAGCCTCTACAACTAACAGTTCATTAAACAAACTTAATCTCTAACTGCATTCTAAACATTTGTCTGTATACTCACAGAGAAGTATATTTCTCACCTTTCATCAAGAAAAATTCTCTTTGCAACAGAGACCACTACAGAAATCCACAACTAATAAAAATTCAGTGTTTAGAATTGGAGGTATACACAAAACAACCTCAGCATCTAAACCTCAAGAAACATTGAGATAAAGGACATGGAATGATTTCAAGATAATCATGGAATTTGATGTGATATTGTATCTCCTGATAACATAGAATCTAAAGCCACCTAAACATTGGATGAACAGCAATAGACCTGGATGGGGTTGGGGGTGAGGGAGCCCACTAGGCTCCACCCTATACCACTAAGGAATGCTGAGAACATTCTTGCTGCGAGATACAGTCTTCCCCAGGGAAGAACACACTGATTGGTTTTCTAATACCAAATGGTCAGCCATAAACCGTACATACAAGTACATTATACAGGTTGAGCAGGTTATATTTAAGAATGAAACATGTAATACACACAGATGTGTGTAATAACAATTAATGAAAAGAGAAGCCATAAATTTGAAAGAGAGCAAAGAGGGTATGTGGCAGGTCTTGGAGAGAGGAGGGGTAAATCATAAAATTATATTATAATTGGAAAAATTAAAGAAGTAATCATTTTTAAAAGGATAAATAATAAAGAAAATAAATATGAAGTACAAGATAAGGAAGTCTAATATAACAAAAAGCAAAATACACAGTCGAACAGAACAGAGGGCTAGCAAGTTGGCTAAGTAGGCAAAGAGGTTCACTGACAAGCCTGATGACCCAAGTTCAATCCTCAGAATCCACACAGTAGAAGGAGAGAACTGACTCCTGTGAGTTTCTTCACACGTTAGATGTGTGTGCCTGTGTTCCTCTCCCCAACATACAATAAATGAATTATTGTTTTTAAAAAGAAACGGAAAGCTTTGAAAAATGTTTGTAAGAAGAAGCAGAGCTCGGAAAGTGCCCTTTTGCTGTTCCAAATACATGTTCTAAACAGAATTAAATAGAATATAAAAGTATAAAAAATTATTCTTAAAACAACAACAACAAAAAATATTGCATAGGCAGCTCTTCAGTATCTATGAGAAATTGGTCCCGAAGCCCCAAGGGGATGCTTAAGCCTCTTATGAAAATTGCTGTATAGTTTGCATATAACCCCCCCACATCACCCCTCTCCACCCTTTAACTCATGTCTAGATTAGTGCCAGTGCCTGGTAGAATATAAATTCTATGTGTGTGGAGAGAATATTACATTTATTAGGAAATAAGAAGAAAAATATGTACATACTGAGCAAAGACAAAGTTTTTGAACAAGTACTTTTTGGCCCACAGATGCAGAGTCCATGGTACACAGAAGACAGACACATTCACAGCCAAGTCTACCATGAGATGAACATATTTGCCCCACACCACCTGGCCTGTGATGCTACAGATCCAAAGCAACAAATCCAAATGATCAGTGCTGAAACCTCTGAAATGTGAGCTAAACCAAACGTCTATTCCTTAAAAGGTGTTTGTATCAAGTGTTTGTTAAAGCAATGGAAAGCAGAAAAGAATGGGAGCAGACAGTTTCATATACACGCTCACATTCAAAAGGGATATGTATGCTTGCTGAGACAAAAGAAACTATGCCACAGTCTCAGCCATCCACTGGTGATGTCATAGCCACGGGAAAGCAATGCCAAGTTGGCAGTGCTCATGTGTACCAAACACAGGCAAGAAGGTTAAGAATGGCTTTACAACAGTAATGGCATTCATAAACTTAGTCATCGTTTGCCTTAGTGGGTTGGGTGGACTCAAACAAGCAGGAACGTTTGAAAGGATTAGATAGGGAAGGTGTGAGCCACATTATCAAGTGAGTAAAAGAGTCGAGATATAGCTGCTTGTGTGGCACAGCTGAGGTAGGGAAAGGTGATTGCTGTTTCTTTCTTCTTGTTTTCAGGAGACTTATATGCAACCACAGACCACAGAGAAGGTGATGGGGGTGAGGTGGGGGTGGAAGTGGAGGTGGCAAAAGGAAGATATGAAGGACCGGAAACATGGAAAGAGTGAAATGGAAGTAGCTGCAGTCTACCTGACAGAAAGAATAGAAGTGAAGTTTTCCTCAGAGCTAAGACTGAGGGAAAAGGCTAATGTAGAGGAAGGAGGGAGGTTAAGCATGATCCTGTTGATTGCCAACCAGAAGACAGAGCTGTCTGCTGAGAGTGTCATGCAAGGTATCTTGGCTTGTTTTATATCAGTTTGACACATGCTAGAGTACTGGAGAGGAGGGAGTCTCAAATGAGAAAATGTCTCAATAAGGTCAGGCTATAAGCAGGCCTATAGAGCATTTTCTTTAATCAGTGATTGATGTAGGAGAGCCCACCCCATTGTGGGTGGGGCCATCACTGGGCTGGTAGTCCTGGGTTCTATAAGAAAGCAGGCTGAGCAAACCATAGGGAGCAAGCCAGTAAGCAGCACTCCTTCATGGCCTCTGCTTCAGTTCCTGCCTTGACTTCCTTTGATGATTGGCTGTGATGTGGAAGTGTAAGCAAAATAAATCCTTTCCTCCCCAAGTTGTTTATGGTCATGATTTTATTATAGCCATAAAATATCTAACTAAGACAACAACCTCCCCCCCCCAGCCTCACTAACAGTGCAGACATCAAAGCATTCCTGATAATGAGGCCGAATAGGCTGAACAGTGCATACCTGCAATGTAGATCTAAGTTTTGGCTAAGACCAAATATGGTATAATGTTTTGTAAGGAGATTGGAATTCCAGAACATGTCCTAAAAATGACGAGAGTTCCAGGGGGTGTAACATATGGAGTAGAGGGATCCTTGGTGAATGTAAGATGGAAACACTGACCAAGTGGTCTCGGATTTTGGAGGGGAACTAGGAATGGACGACGGGATAAGCAATTTCCATCACTACAAAGTAAACATGATTCAAAGGCTGTGTTGGAAAGTCCTGAGACACTGTGATCCCTCAGTAGCTACTCAATAGGTATTTCCAGACCAACCCATCTACATGGGAGCTTGGACTAGTTTCTTAGATACTTCTCTGAATACTCAGCTGCATCTCCGACCTGCTTCCAACCCCCACAGGCTCAACCAGAATTCTTTTCCTAAAATACAGATTCTGGATTCATAATTCACTGTTTAGAATGTGTCCTTGTCACATCCAGGATAAATGTAAAAACTCCAGTCTGTCACTGAAGCCTCGGGATAATGTGGAGCCACCCAACCTTCCATCCTGGTCTCTCTTGTATCTCACTCATGCCAATCACTTTAGAGCGCCTGCCCTGGGGGCGGGGAGAGACTTGGAAAATGCAAAGACAGCTTCCATGGATTGGAATCCTGCGTCAGTCACATTCAATCACTGTGTAACCTTACTACTGTTACATAGCCACTATAAGCCGTACACTATAAGCCATTCTGTACACTGAAGATGACATCTCTCTCAGGATGTTGTTACAGGATTAAATGAGTTAATGCAACAAAACGACTTAATGAGCGTTACTGATTCCACGCATGCACGGCAGGTGCTCCCGTGCCTGTGAGAGTGTCCTCTTGCTCTCTGCTGAACGTGTGTTCCCACTCTGCCCATCTCACACCAACATCACCTCCTCTTTGAAGTTCTCCAGTCCCTTACTTTCATATGAGCCAAGGTAAAATTAATCACTGCCGTTGTGTTCCCGGGAGGTCCATTTGCTCCCAATTAGAGCAATATTAGCATGGTGTTTGAAGTAATTCTTTACCACAGCTTTCTGAGCACAAGGCAGTAGTAGGCTTGTCTTTTTACTAAGGGCCATGGGCCAATTCAAGCTTTGCAGCCTTTGATGTACAAATAATGAAAAGAGAGGGTGCGTTCTTAATCAGAAATAAAGAAATATCACTTGCTACATCTTCAAGGGAAAAAAACCCACATGCTTTCGTCACTGATAATAAAAAGCCCAATTACTGTCTTATTTAAAACATCTACATCTCAAGGGTTTAAACAGTGCTTAGGACCTGGTCATTTCTCTAATCAGATCTTCTAATCAGGTGGGATGGAACAAAGTCATCTTCCTGGGGATAAAGCTGTCTCTATCCACCATCCAAGTTTCATTATCGCAAAGTACATCTATTTTGAAAGAAAATTCTAAAGTGAACTTCTCATAATATGAACAGCTAAGATGCATTTTAATGAGCAGCAGAAAGCTTATAATATCCCGCGGTACTAGCCGGCAATATGTCCCTTTTCTTGCCAGTAATATTTTCAATGAGGAAAGCATCTACAAGTATTTCTAGCTCCCTTCATGTTATTAAAAGTACCCGTGTAACCTAGCAACCACCAAGATACAGATATTAAAACAGACACTTCATGATATATTCCAGTACTTTGCCATCCATTTAGCATAAACGTCTATATTCTAATAATTACTCGCTCCTTATTTATGGGAATAATTCTGTCATTTCCCCCCACTGTCTTTTCCAAATCCCCTTCCCATTCCCTTAATATTTTGACTTATCTGCTCAGAGGTGAAGTGAGGGGAAGATGAAGTCAGCTCAAAAACAAGCAAGTGTGGAAGGGCAGGTCCTGGTGGGTCAGGAGAAAGTGGTTGGAGAGCACATCCTACCCAGTCTGACTGCAGCGCCTAGACCTCGTCCTTTAGGCATGACCAGACTATTCCCTTTGCAGTGGACAGGCGCCTCATTGGGTGAAAGCTTTACATCATTTTGCAGTCACTGAGGCCACTGTGATGAATGCCTTCTGTCTACTGGCAGTCTCATAATCTCTCCATTGAGGTATCAGAAACTGGATAAAGCTGTCATGTGACCAACTGTAGACCAGTGCAATGAATCTGTGCACTTGTATGTGCTCATGGTGGAAGGGTTGGTGCCCTGGCTTGAAGTAGGCAGAAGAGAGTGATGGAAGTGGAGTTAAGGTAAGCTGAAGGGAAAAAGAATGTCACCTCCTAGGTGCTGTGGTAATCGGAGACAGAGATGAAAACAAACCCTTCCAGGGACAGGAACTCGTCTCCAAGGGCAAAGTGCTTGCACCTGTGTACAAAGCTTAGCATGGTGGTAACAGCATGTA
Organism: Rhynchomys soricoides; assembly: GCA_019843965.1. Taxonomy (NCBI): domain Eukaryota; kingdom Metazoa; phylum Chordata; class Mammalia; order Rodentia; family Muridae; genus Rhynchomys; species Rhynchomys soricoides. Next base: position 1,331,343 of record JADRCH010000182.1, on the reverse strand, counting down.
TTGATAATCCCAGCACTCAGGAGATGAAGAAAGAAGGGTCCCTAGAGCTTACTGGCCACTGACTCAGTGGGCTCCAGGTTCAGTGAGAAACTGTGTCCTCCAAAACAAGGTAGAAAGAGAGACTGAGGAAGAGATCCAATGTTGACCTCTGGCCTCTGCATGTACTCACATGTGCATGCCTGCCTATACTACTACTTCACCCACACAAAATAATCTAATTTTAGTTTAGTTTACTTTGATTAGACTCTTTCCTCCGCACTTGTCCGGGATCTTGAGGATTAAAACACAAACTTAATAGCAAGAAGAAACTCAAAACCAGAAAATCGGGGGCCCATGAAATGTCTTAGAGCATAGAGGTGCTTGAAACCAAGCCTCATGACCTGAATTTAATCTCTATGTCTCACATGGTTCGAGGAGAGGAACAACTTAAGACTCTCAAAATTCATTCTCTGACTTCCACAAGTGTGTCACAGCACTAGCACATCAACACACACACACGCACACACACACAAACACACATGCGTGCAGACACACAGACACACATGCACACGCACAAACACACAAACACAGGCACATACTCTCATATACGAATGAGTGAGCACGCATACACCACACACACAAATCAAGTTTTTTAAAAAGAAGAGAATCACAATTGTGATGAGATTAACAAAAGAATAAAGGAAGTGCTTGCTCCAAGCCTCAGGCAGGGTGACTTCTAAGGGAAGGTGTTGTGCTATGGTGATAGTGAATAAAGATGGCTGATCTTATCAGCAAATACACTGTCTTCCGGTCCATTTTCTATATAGCCAAGGAAGATAAACTTAAAAGAAATGTACAGAGCCTTGTGTAAGCCAAGAGGAGCCATGAGTGTGCCGCAGCCGCTAAAGCTAACAGGAGGCATCTCCTCCAGCACTTCTGCAGTAAGAGTCTAGCCTCCTACTTTATCCCAGAGGCCACAGGTTAAGAAGCACACAATAACAAAGGATGAAGTGTCAGAAGGTGGAAGACCTTGGAGCTCCTCATGCAGGCAGTGTCTCAGAAGTGACTCAGAGGCCTGAAGTGCAGGGGATGGAGGTAAAGGACAACCATCCCTGAATATGCATAAGACCCCTTTCCAAAAACCATCACATCAGCTGGATCACAAAATCAGTGCCACATCCTGGGCACTGGGTGTTTTTGTGACTTCCAAATGAAGTCATGGGAGTCCTGGCGGTGGACTGGGCACAGGATTCAGTTCTTGGATTCACTTAAGGCTTCCATGTTGGTGTTTCTTGACTCCTTTGCCTGTCTCTCTTTCTCAGCTATCTCTCTTATCTGTTCAGAATCCTTGAGCTGAAGGAGAAGATGGACAGAGTGGCAGTGACCAGCCCGGCTGAGACTTAAGAGGAGGAGAGCACAGTATGTGACATGACTTTCCCAGAAACCTTTCCACCCTGTGACTGGCAAGCAACTGGGATCCTGGCTGTTTCTGAAAAGACTCTGCCCATTAGACCATCTGCCCTACCTGCAGGATCAAATCCATTGTGTTGACAGCATTGGCTCATTCCCTAGAGAGTAGGTGGATCAATACGCAGGAAATACAGGAAGTGGGGGGAGCCAAAGAGACTTTTCATTGGGGCTAAAGATGGGAGGATATTTCACTGTGGAAGAACCATAAGACGTAGTAAACTCATGGGGTAGCATAAAGGAAAGCTTCAAACTGTTGAGGCAAAGTAGAAGCCACAGAGAAAACTAGGAAAGAGAGAGAAGCAAGGTCATGAGTTTGACTGTAACAATATCACAGAGGATAAATGTTGGCACTAGATTTGGAAAGATGTGGAGCGATTGTTACGAAGGCCTGAGGTGTTCAAAGTTGCCTCTCATAAGCCTGTGGGCGTATGCTTAGCTGAAAGAATTGAGATGATATTAGTATGCACCTGAGAAGCTAGGAATCCTTCTCCATGATGCTGGCCCATCACCTCCATTTAGCTTCTCCTAACAAAGTCTTACAGAAGTGACACAGACAATATGTGTAAATGTGAGTCTTGCTGCCACATGCTCCTACTGTGGTGGCTGTCACCAGCTGCTGCACAGATAGCTCAAGGGAGTGAGTTCTGGAAGGATTTTTGAGAATAAACGGTTGCTGAGAGAGTTTTCTCCTCGAGTTTAGTGGCTCCCTATGGGTTTGACATAATCTGTGTGGAGACTTGTAATGGGACACCCATTGAGAATGACACTGAAAAGCTAGGGTGTATCAACAACCACCAGGAGGACAACACCACGGTGAGAGACATGACAGGATTCCTGAAACATGTGCATAAACTTTCCTCAGCCAGAATTCGCTAGATTGGAGGCTCTCAGATGTGTTGATCCTCCACTACTATAAAGCATAGATGACCAGGCTCGTCCCCAGAGTTTCAGATTGGCAAGTATGAGAGTCTGTGCTAAAAATTTGCATTTCTGATGAATTACCCAATGGTGCTGGTGTAGCTTCTCAGGAAAAAAAAAAAAAAGACTGGTTCCAAATATCTTTTCAAGCATACTTTTTCTAGGCGCAGAAACTGACTAATTAAAAAAAAAAAAAATGCTTACTGGAGATTCTCTGAGGCAAAGAAAAGATTAAGGTTCAAGCACAATAGGTGATGATCCCAGAACACCATGGAAGGGAAATAAAGGGGAGCAGAGAAGGGAAGGAACTGGGAAAATGCAAAAAAGGAGGCTCATGAATCTAGTTATCACTGTGGCTATCTAAAACTTCATAGATGGCTCTGGGCAACAGTGAGAACCCAAGTGTCTCCATGTGAATCTCTCTGGGAATGGCCATGAGGGAATATTACACACTAAGTTCCACAGACCATTGAGAGCTATTCTGGGGATGTTGGCTGCTTAGCATGTCCATCTGAACAGTGACTGGCAGAGAGCTCTGGACCTTCATGGTCTATTGAGAGATTAAGACACCCTTGCCCCCGCACCAAAACACAGCATCAAGCATAGCACCAAAGAAGTGGTTATTTGCAAACAAACACAAGAACTTTTTTGTTGGCTTGCCTTGAGAACCTGGACACTCTTTCAAGCAGAAACTCATTGGCTTCTATGTCCACAAATCATTGTGTTCAGGTTTAATAACTAGAACAATCTGTTCTCTGATCATGGATGCAAACTAGAGGGTTAAAGAAATACAAACGGGTTATTTGAAAGATGAAGCACCACTCTGAATGTGTTGGCTCAGCTCCAGTCTTCTCTTCCACAACACTAGCCTTAGGACCCTAACAAGAAGATCCAGCCAGTCTCCTATTTCAGCAACATCTCATATCTCCTGATAAAACCCAGATTTCTGGGACCACATTCATCTTCTCCTTTCCAATTGCATGATGCCTCTGCACCTGCAGAAAGTTGAAGCAAGTTGACGATTTAGGGTCAGCTGTTGTCTAGGAATCTTTGCACATTCTGTCCTGGCTTAGAACTCCTATGCTCACCATGAGCACAGTCAGACAGCTACCAACTAGGAATCTGGAAGATCAGCCAGCTTGCCCGATATTGCTCTATTTTAAGGCAATGGTTTTTATGAACACCTAATTGCTTAATTGTTTGATTTTTCTCAAGTCTGTTGTCAAGGGGCTTTAAAACAAAATCCTTCTTTATTGAGAGTGCCACCTAGTGACTCTGCTACATAGAAATCCCCCCAGCTGACTGGCAACCTCTGCCATGTCACATGAGTATGTCCAGTTGGTACTGATCAACTGACCTGGCAACAGCCATGTTGGTAGCTGCGTGCCTCCTACAGACAGCTCAGCTTCCCTTGTCTGCTTCTATTTTTATTAACAAAGGAGGAAAAATAGCATCACTGGAGTTTTATAATTGGAAACATGACATATATATTCTTGGCTGCCCCAACCTTTCCTAGAAGGGGCAAAAAAGTGAAATGTAATTGCAGAAACAACAGATTTCTGATCTGTGCACTTCGCACTAATACCTCCAGGTTAATTAAGGACAAAAGCAATGTGGTTGACAGAGAAACAATGTGGGTCAGAGGCAGAAAAGTTGGATTCTAGAAGTACAAGGCTTCCAAGAGGAAACTGAAGAATAGGCAGGGTGCCTGTGGCTGTCAAGGGAGTTTTAAATTGCTGGCTCTACTTAAGTTGCAGGGTTAACCTTCTGAACCTAGCCTTGGGAGGGGCAGTTCTGTGAGGCCTGGAAAGCCAGCTCAACAGTTTTAATCCAACCCTTGATAGATGAAAATCCCAGCACCTGCTCGGGTGACCTTAAGCAGAGAACTTAATGACAAAGCTTCTGAACAGCTCTGGGGTAGGGAAAAGGCTCAAGTACAGTCAACAGATAAGTGACTTTCTTCTTCCTAGAAGCAACTGTAACTGTCCTGTTCCTCTCTGCCTTTCCCTGTGGACTCTAACGTGGTGGTACAGCTCCAGAGGACTCCTGCGCTGTTGAAAATATCATCTGGTGAAAGTGGGGTGTGTTCCACCAGGGTTCCCGGCATGAGGAGTTTCTGAAGGCAGGGATTCTCTAAGCTGAGAGTTTCCTCTGAGACCCCCAGGTACCTGTTGGGATTCAGCCCGCCTCCTATCACTACCCAGTTAGATCAGAACTGGTTCACTACCATGGATGATAAGCTATGCAGAGTCCCAACCTGTCCCAGTTGGAGAGAGGTGTTGAGGGAGATATGGCCAGACTTGCCACCAGGAGCAGCCAGCTAGCAAGCTGCTCATAGGTCCCTGACTGCTGGTCTCTCTTGGAGACAGTTCTTTTCTATCACTACTTTCTGTGGGATTCTTACAGATTCTACATCCAACCCTATCTGACCACCTCAGCAGTCTTAGAAATGTCACTCTCCAAGTTTGCAATCGCTTCGGGGAAGTGAGCACGGTGACTTCCTGGATTTGCCACTATAATTCTTCACTCTCTGCTCTTGTCACAGAGCCTATTAGTAGCTTTCTTTAGCCCTAAGGCAAAAATAAACTTGCCACGAAAGTAGATCATTGACCTTAGTTGTAAGGTGACTGACTGGGAAGAAGGACAAAGGTGGCAGCTGCTAATGGCCATCGTCTCTACTGTCACCCTTCCCATGCCTCTGATCTGCTTGCAGCATGGTGCATGATGCCTTCCTGACTTCTAGGGATTCTGGTGGAGCTGCCAATCAACAGTCCTGCTCTGTGCCCACAGAGCTGGGGGCACAGAGCACACAATTAACCGAGCTTAGACTTCTGCATAGCATACCCCATAGTGAACCAATCCAGAGATGACACAGATAGACAATCAGCTAATCTTTCCTTTGCTTGTAGAGAAGCCTGGGTATTGTAAGCACATGGCTGAGGATCATTTCCTCAGCAACATGGAGGGAACTAATGGAAAAGGAAGGCAAGCTCAGACAGGCAAACAGTCAGAGGAGTGATGTTCTTATCTTCTGCTGCCTGGATCCCTGCACCTCCCATGTCCTTCTCAGTATGTTTCCCCTCTATGGTAGCTTCACTTTTACTTTGTTCTTCTTAGCTAGTGCAATGGAGCTGTTGGTTTCCTCAATCTGCGAGTACCCAGAGTCATACAAACGCCTTGCTTAGTTCTAATATCTCTATCAGGGCAGTCAGCCCTCAGTAGTTTTCACTGTCTCGATTTTCTTCATAGCACAAAATCTCCATTGCTTGGTCTTCCTGCTAGCTCTCATGTACCTGAGGGTCTTCATTAACTTTCAAGTTCTCTTGACACTCTTTCAAAAATAGTTTCAGAAACATGTGTGCATGTACATGCATATGTGTGTGTTGAATGCATGTGTGTATGTTTAACATGTGTGTGTACATGTGTAATACACGCATGTAGAGGCTGGAGGTTGACATTGAGACTCCTCCTTGATTGCTCTCCACCCTATTTTTTCTTGTACTGAAAACAATTTTCATACAATATACTGCCATCACTGTTCCCCTTCCCCAATCTCCCCTCAGGCCCTTACCACCCGTCTAACTCCCTAACTCCATGCCTTCTTCCTTTTCTCTCGCTTTAGAAAACAGACAGACAAATTAAAAAGCAAGCAAACAAAAACTCCAGAATTAAAAAAAAAAAAAAAAGAAAAAGAAAGAAAAAAAGGAAAAGCATGAGCCATACAGACATGCACACATACAAAACCAAAACCCATTAAAAACCACAAAATTAAAAACCATAATAGACAAGCAAAGAACGAGTAAGAAAAAAAGAAGCCCAAGCAAAGCAATATGAGACCAAAAAAAGTGCAAAAATAGCGTACATTCATTTTGTGCTAGCCATCTACTGCTGGGCATCTTACCCTTCTAAGTGTGGTTTTTATACCCGGTGAGATTTGATGGGAGAAAACTGTTTTCCTTTGCAAGCAGATGACAATTGGAGATAGATGCTTGGCTAGGGTGGCAGCCTCGGTCCACTTCTTAACCCTATTAGTGCTGGGACTGTTTCTGTCTTGAGCCTGCACAGACTCTGTGTTTGCTCCCACTGTCTCTGTAAGCTTACATATGCATCAGTCCTGTTGTGTATAGAGGCCCTTGTTTTCCTTAGTGTCTTCCCCATTGACTCTTCCAGTCCTTCTGCCTTCTTTCCCATGAGTTCCATGAGTTCTGGGAGTAGGTATCATGGAGACACTGTCTAGGACCCAGTGTTCCAAGGTCTCTCACTCTCTGCACATTGTCTAGCTGTGAGTCTTTCTGTTATTTTCTATCTACTGTAAGAAGAAGCTTCTCTGATGATAGCTGAGCAAGAAACTGATCTACAGTATAGCAAAATGTCTTTAGAAATTACTTAATTTGTGTGTTCCTTTAGCAGAGCAATAGTATTTGGGTTTTCCCTAACCTATGGCCTATCGAGTCTCAGGTTCTTGACCACCCAAGCACTGTTAAGCATGAGCTCCGTCTCATAGAACGCTCTTAAACGAAATCAGATAGTGGTTGATTACTCCCACAATGTTTTGCCACTATTCTAACAGTGTATTACACAAGCAAGTCACAATTGTAGATCACAGGGTTGGCAGCTGGGTTGGTGGTTACCTTTCTCCTCTGGTAGCATATGCAGTACCTTCTAGTGTCCTGAACACCAGTCAGTAGGGGTGAAGGCTCTAGTTAGGCACTAGTCCTACCTCTCCATGCTCAATGAAATATATTGTCTTTGGCAATAGGGACTTAATAAAAGTTTGTGGGGAAAGCAGCCAACAGCTTAGACAATAGCTTGAGTTGTTTGGGGGTTTCAGTTTCCACCTTAGTTTTTGAGACTGTCTCTCACTGGACCGGAGCTCACTGATTAGACAAGATTAAAGATTAGCTGCCCAGTAAGACCCAGGGATCCCATTGTCTCTCCCACTAGTGGGATTACAGGAGCACACCAGAGGGCATGGCTTTTTATATATCTGGGACCCAAACCCAGATTCTCATCTTTGTATGGCAGTAACTCACCAAAAACCACTCTTTTGATTTGTGTCTAGATCCAGTACAGATCTTCAGACAGCAATTTCTGACTGTGATCAATTAGACCAGTGTTTCTCAGCCTTCCTCATACTGAGACCCTTTAATGAAGTTCTTCATATTGTGGTGACCCCAAACTATAAAATATTTCATTGCTACTTCATAACTGTAATTTTCTCCTATTATGAATCATAATAAAAATATCTGATATTCAGAATATCTGATATGCAACCCTCAAAGGGGGTCATGGCCCACAGATTGAGAACTGCTGAGCTACATAACCAAGGCTACTAATCTCACAGTCACCTCTGTGAGTGGTTTCCTCTGCATATTACAAGGAGAGTAGCAGGGACATACTACATGTGTACATTGTTCATGCTAGCAACTGAGACTCATTTAATCCACTCAGATCTGTTTCTGTAGAGGTCCTGCTGTTATGGACTGTGAGAAGATCCTGCAGTTTTTAGAACCCTAAACTAATACATCAAATATAATAATTGCACACCTTAACTTTCCACGAATAACTGCATCTAGTTTAAGTGTGTCTTTTGGCAAAGCTACAAAGATCAAGGAAAATATGCCTTAATGACCGATTTTCACAAAAACAGCTCTGGAAAAGTATTAAGGCCTTTTGGAATGTAACATACAAAATGCAATTTTATTTTTCCATCTTCCCCCAGGATTCAGGTGGCAGAGGCAATCTGATAGGCTTAGGACTCTCTATGTAGGTCACTGGCACATGTCTGCCTGAGAATCATTTTCCATAAGGCTTTTGCTCAGGAAATGAACATATCTAAAATGTCAAGTTTTTTTGGAGAGTCTAGCATTCAAGTAGGAGAAATAGACATTTGTCTTCTAAGCTGTGTTAGCTATGTTGGTACCATTTCAGCATGTCTTCAGATGATGATTACAGAGATGACCGTCAAAGCTTCAAGAGTATCACACAGCCAAAATCTGTATGGAATGATGATGGCAGGGGGCAAATCTTGGCTCCCTTTACAATTTGAAAGCACCCTTTATAGATTTATGCCCAGAGGTATGTCATTTATTGTTTAGTTGATGCTTCCAGGAGATGGTTTTGTGTGTGTGTGTGTGTGTGTGTGTGTGTGTGTGTGTGTGTGTAGTTATTTCCATGCACTTTTACAGATCACTCCTGCTCTCAGATGGGGGTACCCAAGAAAAGATTAATAGATGATGTAGAACCAGAAAGCCATGGAATCTGAGTTCTCAAGATGAGGAGTAGGGAAAGTGAAGAAAGCACATGGGATGCTGTTTCCAGTTCTGTCAGAAACACACTCATCCCCTAGGCCTCCGAGGCCAGCAAGGGAGTGACGTTTGCCTTTGCTTTCAGCCTTCTATCTTCTAACATCTAGTGAAGGGTTAATTAAAACAATTTCACAGCATGTCTCCTTAGCAAATGTCAATACTTTAACACAGTCTGCAAAAGAGGGTAAGACACACTGACACTGATGCTGTATGTCTTTTTTACCTCCAAGAAGATTACCATGGGTCACAGGAAGGGCAGTGGCTAACATTGGACCTTTGGAACAAAAGCAGCCAAGGCCAAGGATTCTACTGTTTGCAGCAGCCAACAGTTCCTGAAGGCAAGAATTAAAGCTACTGCAAGTCCCCCCATTTCTTACTCCCTTCTCTCTAGCCCCGCTATGCTACGTGCTACATGGTACCATCTTTAAATGGCTTTCCTGTTTTCTCTGCTATCTTCCTTCTTGGGGATACACCTTACTCCATCACTGGGATCCAGATGGACCCCAGAGCTACAGAATCCTAACATGGTAGCTGAACTCAATTTGCCTTTCCTTTGTGTTTCGCCTCAGTCTGTGATGTGAGATAAGCCAGTTTTTAAAAGATAATCTCAGGTATTTTTATGCCTGATCTGGACCAGGCACAGGAGACTATGAGTCCCTTAGGCTTTAGCCCAGTTCACCCTTGGCAGTTATAATGTGCCATTTTCAGAGCCTGGCTGACCTGAAGATGCTGAGATCCTGAGAACTGTACTGTCAACCCACTTTACAACTACAGACTCTTTGACTCTGTAAACCCAGCATCGCTGCTGGGAAAGTAATCATAGAGCACAATTGTGCTGTAAAAAGGCACAGAGCCTGGAGCAGACTTGGACCCTAGGTAGGTATACTGCAGGGTGGTCCATGAAGTCATGATGGGAAGAAGACCTAGCACTATGACTGTCTGCCGTTGTAGACAGAGATAACCTCAGAAATCTGTCATATGGAGTGCCAATCCTAAGCAAAGACAAAGCAGAATTATGGCTTCTGGCAGGAGGCACACCACATAAGAAATAGCTGGTGTATTTCTGGGGATCAATTACTGAGTTTTCAAAGTGGCTCCAGACCCAGACCCAGTGAAAGAAAATAAGGAAGAAGGATGGGCCAGGGTTGAATCACGGAGTCCCCTTTATGATCAGACAATTAAAGGACAAGCTCTCAGCCCAGAGTCCTGCTAAGTGGTGAGGTACAGTGACTAGAGCAGACAGTCCTGATTTCATGGAGCTTATGCCTGACTAGTGAGGAAAACCACACAGATGGCTAGACAAGATTAATACTGCCAAAAGCAAACCCAAACAAGCTGAACGGGAAGAGGGAAAAGAGGGACGACTGGGGGGAGTGTGATAAAGGAAGAGGAGAGTGGGGAGAGGAAGAGGAGGGATGTTATTTTTCAGTGGCCTGTGGAGAGAACTGAGCAGGAACCTGCAGCAAGTGGGAAGTGAGCCAAGGGAGAAGTCTACATTTGCAGAGCCAAGTTACAAGTTCTCAGGTGAGCCAATGCCCAACCAAATCATGTCCTGCCACTCCCCCACCCTGCCCTCATCCCTACTTGAATCATACTGCACAAAATCCTCTAGACCTTTCCACCCTTTGAGGCCCTGCATCTCTGACCTTCCTTTTCTCACGGCACATAGTATCATTGTCCTGTGGTATGGAGTCCTTCAAGGCCATGTGTCAGAGCTTCTGTCTTCTGATCTGTGACTGCAGGCTTTTATTCCTGTGGTTCCTGAACATTAACTCAACTCACTCAAAGCCAGAGCACTGAGGTTCCACTCATGGAATCAGTCATGGGTTGAACACTCGACCAAATGATTTACTAATTGAATCACATCTGTCACCACTTTACCAACCAGCATTAGTAGCTCCAAGAACTTTTATGGTAGAAGCTGAGGAGACAGCTCAGCAGTAAAAGTACTTGCTGCCAACCCTGACATTCTGAGTTCCATCCCCAGAAAAGATATGTGTAAATGTAACTTTTATTCACATAATGTAATTGTCATCTCAGAGGTTTACTGCTGAATTAACTCACCCTTTCTAGTTCTTTCTGAACTTTGGTTGGCTGTTTTAACTCAGAGGTTCAGGCTTAAACTACTCTCTAAGCTGACTTATTCAACCTGGCTTCTCTCAGCTTCTCACTGAATTGCTCTGCTTGGCCTCAAACGAACCCTGGCAATTTGTTCTAATCTTCTGGCTCCTTCTTATTCTCGGGCTTCAGCTGCCTCTGCTGACCTACACTGAACTGTATAGACTCATGAACAATCTTAAGTCCGTTGTACTCCACTGACTCTGAACTGACCGACTCTCTCCCCTGTGCTGCTCTTACATAGCTTCCCTTTCCTGTTCTGTTCTTGTGAGAGTGGGGAATATCCTATATCTGACTCATTCCGTCAAATCTTTCTCTCATTTGTCACTTTGCCCCTCAATTAGATGTTACTTTCAAACATGTCTGCTTCCTTCTACAAATTAATTATAACTTAAAGATGTGTACTAAGAGGGTGTCTATACTCCAGCCAGAGGGTTAAAGGTGTTTGGCCTGTCTGAATTCCAGCCTGATCACACAGACCTAGGTGTTTGGATGCCATCACTTGCTAGAGCAGCCATTTTGCTAGATTAAAATTTCTCTACAGATACGATTGAAGGAGAGAGTTGACTCCCAAACATTGTCTTTTGACCTACACACACACACACACACCTCCAAACTAAAGAAACAAATAAATGCAGGAAAAATTGTTATGCTTTGACTATAAAGGGTCCCTTAAGGCTCACGGTTTGGATGCTTTGTCTGTACCTGGTGATTCTGTTTTAGAATTCTATGGAAACTTGGAGATAGAACCCAGCTAGAGACACTAAGTTAGGAGAGCTAAACCTTGAAGGTTTTACCTGGTCTTCAGGCCCACCTGCTACTCCTTGTCAGATATAAGCAGCTCCACAGTGCTTTTTCACCATGATGGACTGAGCCTTCATTATTTCTTTAGAATCTGGACCCTTTCTCTCAGCTTATAATACAGCAAGGATTGTGTTGAGTCACAGACTTTTATTTTGCAAAATGTCCAGTCTAAGAAGTCATCCTTTGACAATTAAGGACCTAGACTCTAAATTTTTATTTTTTTTTTTTTTCTGAGAGAGGGTTTCTCTGTGTAGCCTTGACTGTCCTGGAACTCACTCTGTAAACCAGGCTGGCCTCCAACTCAGAAATCCACCTGCCTCTGCCTCCCAAGTGCTGGGATTAAAGGTATGCTCCACCACTGCCCGGCTAGAGGACCTAGACTCTAAAGACCCTTTTTCATGTTTGAAGCAGAGTTATTCTCCTTCTTGTTCTGATAGTGTCATCCCAGGGCTACAAAAATAAAAAAAAAAAAAAAAAGCGAAAACAAAACCTGGAGATTTATCCAAAATTGCAGTCTCTCCTGTTAGCCTATGCAGGAGGGAGAAAAAGACACTGATAGAAATTTGAGATACCACAACTGTGTGATCACAGCACACAGCCCACTCAGATACCAGTTCCCCTCACTGTGCAATTAAGGATGAAATCAGTCAGGCCTCCGTGACCTTTCTCAGTGTTAGCTATTATCTTCTAAGTAATAGCTCGGCCTTTATTCGGAAAATCGGGACCCTCTCCATAAGTCACATGTCATCAGTGTTAACCGCCCTCTTCACTTCTACTGTCTGTGCTTGGATGTATGACTAACTAACTAACGAACTCCAGAAGCGCTACACCTTTAGAAATGTAACATCAACAGCAGAGATGTCAGCCACACTAGGTCCAACAAGGCTCTGTGGCAGACTCTTCGGTCTTCAATCGCTTTTCCTATACTTCTTCTTTTTAAATGTGACATAAATTTATAGATTGTCTGGTTTCATTGCATAGCATAGTTAGTCACCCTCCATACTATTGATATCTGGGTCTAGATAGCTCATGGCTGTGTGTTGTGGAGCATTTGACAGCATCCCTGACTACTACAGGGTAGAGGAAATGCATGCCTCTCCTCAACTTTGTGACCACAAAAACAGTTTCCAGACTATCAAATATCACCTGGGGCAACATTGCCTCCACTTGTGAAGCAATAAAAACAAAACAAAGCAAGATAGGAACCTAAAAAGTAAGTCAATCATGGAAATGATTTGTGTATGTTAATTTCTCTCGTTTGTTAGAAGTTAATTTTCAGGCCAGAAAAACATCACATGGATACACAAATATGGATTAAATTCTGGTTTCCAACCTATTTTTTAAAAATAATTTTTTGTGTTATGTATATAAGTGTTTTGCCTACATGAATGTATGTGGCTCACGTGCACGCCTTGTACCCAGGGAGGCTCGAGGAAAGTATGAGGGTCTGCTGGAGTGGGAATTAAAGATGGTTGCTTACTGGCCTGTGTGTTCTGGGAACTGAACCTGGGTCCTCTGGAAGAGTAGCAAGTATTCTTCACCACCAAGTCATCCCTCCAGCCTGTGTACCTACCTTTTGAGTGTCAGTGAGCAATCAGCATGATTTCTCTGAAACTCCATGTAGTTACGTGTAATGTAGGGTCACTGAGGGGAGGGGAGATTACATGCAATGGTTGGAGTGTTTAACAAAGCAATTGTCAGTTGCTGTGGTGCCACCTGTTGGCACAGTTTAACGTTGCTCAGCTCTACTAGAACTTTCAAGTATACTTTAGAAGTGACATGGGAAGGTAGTGTAGACTTTGATAATATGCTATTTAGAAATAACAAAAGGTAGCCAGGCAGTAGTGGTGAATACCCTTAATCCCAGCACCTGGGAGGCAGAAGAAGGCAGATGTCTATGAATTCGAAGCTAGACTGGTCTACAAAGTGAGTTCTAGGAAAGCCAGGTGGTTATACAGAGAAACTCTGTCTTGAAAAAAAAAAATGACAAAAAAGTTATTCTTCAAAGTTCTAAGAGATGTTTTTAAAAGATGAATAAAATGACCACCAATGATGGAATTTTATAAATCCCCATGGGATTTTACCTCATCACAGTATAAATATTTGCTTCAATGTGTTTAAGGTTGGTAAATACACTGCCATCATAAAGACTGACCCAGAAATATAGCATACTCAGTATAATATTCAAAGACTAAATAATTGGCTTTTCACAGCTCACCAACTGTTTAGACACTGCAAAGAGCTGAGGTCAGATTTCACAGGACTGTCCATTTCCGATTACTCTACTCTATTGGTCAACATGGATTTCAAGTCACCTCAAAGGGGCCAGCCTTCTGATGGCACTCATACTGTCTGTAACTATCCCCTGATCCCTGGTGTGCACAGCTAGCCTGGATGATCCAGCTTCCATTAATACATATGACTCAACCATGGCAATAAATAGAATAAATATGTGTTTTTTGTGTCACTAGTAAGTACTCTGAAGTATAATGGTCTAAGCAGTGTGGAGTCTCACAGCTGTGTGTTAGCTTGTAGGAAGTGACAGACTATAATGAATTGCCAGACTACCAGGATTTTAGAATAGCAGGAATTTGTCCTCTCACCGTTATGGAAATCTGGGAATCTAAATGCTCACAGGGTTGTGTGCTCTCCAAAGATGCTAAGGAAGAGTCTTTCCTTGACTCTTCCAAGCTTCCGCTGGCTCCTCCAGCCCTTGACATTCCTTCACTTATAGATGAATTATCTCAGTCTCAGCCTCCATCTGCATATGACTCATTCAGTGGTTTAAACAAGAATGGCCCACATAGACTTATATATTCAAATGTTTGGTTCCCAGTTTGTGGAACTGTTTGGGAAGGATTGGGAATTGTGACCTTGTTGGAGGAGGTATGTGTCCTTGGGAGTAGGCATTGGGCTTTTAAAAGCAAACACCAAGCCCAGTTTCTGCCTCTCTCTGCAGGTGAAAATGTAAGCTTTTGGCTACTGTTCTAGTGCCATGCCTGCCTGCCTGCCTGCTTGCTTGCCTGCCTACCACCATACTCCTCACTATGATGATCACGGACTAACTCTTTGAAACTGTAAGCGTGCCCCTAATTAAATGCTTTCTTTTATAAGCAGCCTTGGTCTCCAAGTTTCTTCACAACAATAGAACAGTAACTAAGACAACCTACTTCCCAGTGTCCATTTGCATCCTTTCTTCTTGTAAGGACATGTTTCCTTGGATTTAGTGCCCACCTTTATCCATTGTGATCTTGTTTTGTTTTGTTTTTTTATACTTTATTTACATTTAAAATGTTTCCCCCTTTCCAGATCTCACATTTGGAGCCTCCCTATTCCTTCCTGCCTCCCCTGCCTCTATGGGGGTATTCCTCCACCCACCTACCCACCCAATCTCAGTTTCCCTCCTTGGCATTATCCTATATTGGGGCATTTAACACCCTCCGGCCCAAGGACCTCTCCTACCCTTGATGGATAACAAAACTCTCCTCTGCCACATATGTGGCCTGCACCATGGGTCCCTCCATGTGTATTCTTTGGCTGATGATCCAGTCTTGGGGAGCATCAAGGTCTCAGGCCAGTTGAATCTGTTGCTCCTTCCATGGGGCTGCAAACTCCCTCAGCTCCTTCAGTCCCTTCTCCAACTCCTCCATCTGGGACCTCACACTCAGCCCTATGGTTGCAGGGAAGTGATTCTTGGGTATTCTGAACTTGTGGGCTAATAAACTACTTATCAGTGAGTACATACCATGTTGACTCTTTTGTGACTGAGTTACCTCACTCAGGATATTTTCAAATTCCATCCATTTGCCTGCAAATTTCATGAAGTCATTGTTTTTAACAGCTGATTAGTATTCCATTCTGTAAATGTACCACATTTTCTGTGTTCATTCCTCTGTTGAGGGACATCTGGGTTGTTTCCAGCTTCTGGCTATTATAAATATGGCTGCTATGAACATAGTAGAACATGTGTCTTTATTATATGTTGGAACATCTTCTGGGTATATGCCCAGGAGTGGAATAGCTGGGTCCTCAGGTAGTATTATGTTCATTTTTCTGAGAGTCCACCAAACTGATTTCCAGAGAGGTTGTATCAGCTTACATTCCCACCAGCAATGGAGGAGTGTTCCTCTTTCTCCACATCCTTGCCAACATCTGCTGTCACCTGAGTTTTTGATCTTAGCCATTCTGACTGGTATGAGGTGAAATCTCAGAGTTGTTTTGATTTGCATTTCCCTGATGACTAAGGATGTTGAACATTTCTTTAGGTGCTTCTCAGCCCTTCGAGTTTCCTCAGTTGAGAATTCTCTGTTTAGCTCTGTTCCCTGTTTTTTGATAGGGTTATTTGGATCTCTGGAGTCTAACTTCTTGAGTTCTTTGTATACATTGGATATTAGCCCTGTATTGGGTGTAGGATTGGTAAAGATCTTTTCCCAATCTGTAGGTTGCTGTTTGTCCTATTTACAGTGTCCTTTGCCTTACAGAAGCTTTGTAATTTCATGAGGTCTCATTTGCCAATTCTTGATCTTAGAGCACAAGCCATTGGTGTTCTGTTCAGGAACTTTTCCCCTGTGCCCATGTGTTCAAGACTTTTCCCCACTTTCTCTTCTATTAGATTCAGTGTATCTGGTTTTATGTGGAGGTCCTTTGTCCACTTGGACTTGAGCTTTCTACAGGAAGATAGGAATGGATCAATTCACAATCTTCTACTTGTAGACCACCAGTTGAACCAGCACCATTTGTTGAAGATGCTGTCTTTTTTTCTACTGGATGATTTTAACTCCTTTGTCAAAGATCAAGTGACCATAAGTATGTGGGTTCATTTCTGGGTCTTCAATTCTATTCCATTGATCTACCTGTCTGTCATTTTACCAATACCATGCAGTTTTTATCACTACTGCTCTGTTGTACAGCTTGAGGTCAGGGAGGCTGATTCCCCCAGAAGTCCTTTTATTGTTGAGAATAGTTTTTGATATCCTGGGTTTTTTGTTATTCCATACAAATTTGAGAATTGCTCTTTCTAAGTCTATGAAGAATTAAATTGGAATTTTGATGGGGATTGCATTGAAACTATAGATTGCTTTCAACATGATGGCCATTTCAATTGTATTAATCTTGCCAATCCATGAGCCTGGAAAATCTTTCCATCTTCTGTGGTTTTCTTCGATTTCTTTCTTCAGAGACTTGAAGCTCTTGTCATACAGATCTTTCACTTGTTTGGTTCAAGTGACACCAAGATACTTTATATTGTTTGTGACAATTGTGAAGGGTGTCATTTCCCTAATTTCTTTCTCAGCCTGTTAACCTTCGAGTATAGGAAGGCTACTGATTTGCTTGAGTTAATTTTTTATCCAGCCACTTTGCTGAAGGTGTTTATAAGCTGTAGCAGATCTCTGGTGGAGTTTTTCGGGTCACTTTAGTATACCATCATATCATCTGCAAATAGTGATATTTTGATTTCTTCCTTTCCAATTTGTATCCCTTTGACCTCCTTTTGTTGTCTAATTGCTTTAGTTAGAACTTCAAGTATTATATTGAATAGATAGGGAGAGAGAGAGCAGCCTTGTCTAGTCCCTGATTTTAGTGGGATTGCTTCAAGTTTCTCTCCATTTAGTTTGATGTTGGCCACTGGTTTATTGTATATTGCTTTTACTATGTTTAGGTATGCTCCTTGAATTACTGATCTTCCCAAGACTTTTATCATGAAGGGATGTTGAACTTTGTCAAATGCTTTTTCAGCATCTAACGAAATGACCATGTGGTTTTTTTCTTTGAGTTTGTTTATGTAGTGGATTACATTGATGGATTTCCGGGTATTGAACCATCCCAGCATCCCTGGGATGAAGCCAACTTAATAATGGTGAATGATAGTTTTGATGTGTTCTTGGATTCAGTTTGCAAGAATTTTATCGAGTATTTTTGCATCGATATTCGTAGGGGAAATTGGTCTGAAGTTTTCCTTTATTGTTGGGTCTTTGTGAGGTTTTGGTATCAGTGTAACTGTGGCATCATAAAATGAATTGGGTAGTGTTTCTTCTGTTTCTATTTTGTGGAATAGATTGAAGAGTATTGATATCAGGTCTTCTTTGATGGTCTGATAGAATTCTGCACTGAACCCATCTGGTCCTGGACTTGTTTTGGTTGGGAGACTTTTAATGACTGTTTCTATTTCTTTAGAGGTTATGGAACTCTTTAGATGGCTTACCTGATCCTGACTTAACTTTGGTATTTGATATCTGTCTAAAAACTTGTCCATTTCATCTAGATTTTCCAATTTTGCTGAGTATAGGCTTTTGTAGTAGGATCTGATGATTTTTTGAATGTCTTCAGAATCTGTTGTTATATCTCTCTTTTCATTTCTAATTTTGTTAATTTGGATACTGTCTCTGTGCCCTTTGTTTAGTCTGGCTAAGGGTTTAGCTATCTTGTTGATTTTCTCAAAGAACCAGTTCCTGGTTTTGTTGATTCTTTGTATAGTCCTTTTAGTTTCCACTTGGTTGACTTCAGCCCTTAATTTGATTTTTTCCGGCCTTCTACTACTCTTGGGTTTATTAGCTTCTTTTTGTTCTAGAGCTTTCAGGTGTGCTGTTAAACTGCTAGTATATTCTCTCTCCCATTTCTTTTTGGAGACATTCAGAGCTATGAGTTTTCCTCCTAACACTGCTTTCATTGTGTCACATAGGATTGGGTATGTTGTACTTTCATTTTCATTAAATTCTAGGAAGTTTTTAATTTCTTTCTTTATTTCTTCCTTGACCAAGTTATCATTGAGTAGAACGCTGTTCAGCTTCCATGTGTATGTGGACTTTCTGTTGTTTTTGTTGCCATTGAAGACCAGCCTTAATCTGTAGTGATTTGATAGGAGGCATGGGATTATTTCAATCTTCTTATATCTCTTGAGGTTTGTTTTGTGACCAATTATATGATCAGTTTTGGAGAAGGTACAATGAGGTGCTGAGAAGAAGGTGCATTCTTTTGATTTATAATGAAATGTTCTATAGATATCTGTTAAATTCATTTGGTTCATAACATCTGTTAGTTTCACTGTGCCTCTGTTTAGTTTGTGTTTCCAAGGTCTGTCCATTGATGATAGGGGGGTGTTGAAGTCTCCCACTATTATTGTATGAGGTGCAATGTGTGCTTTGAGCTTTAGTAAAGTTTCTTTTATGAATGTGGGTGCCCTTTCTTTCTGGGCATAGATGTTCAGAATTGAGAGTTCTTCTTGGTAGATTTTTCCTTTGATGAGCATGAAGTCTTCTTCCTTATCTTTTTTGATGACCTTTGGTTGGAAGTAGATTTTATCCCATATTAGAATGGCTACTCCAGCCTGTTTCTTAGGGCCATTTGCCTGGAAAATTGTTTTCCAGCCCTTTACTCTGAGGTAGTGTTTGTCTTTAACATGGAGGTGTGTTTCCTGGATGCAGCAAAATGCTGGGTCCTGTTTATGGATCCAGTCTGTCAGTCTATGCCTTTTTATTGGGGAATTGAGTCCATTGATGTTAAGAGATATTAAAGAATAGTCATTGTTGCTTCCCGTTATTTTTTATGTTATTTTTATGTTTGTGTGGCTATCTTCTTTTGAGTTTGTTGAAAGCTTACTTTCTTGCTTTTTCTAGGATGTAGATTCCCTCCTTGAGTTGGCGTTTTCCATCTATTATCCTGTGTAGGGCTGGGTTAGTGAAAACCTACTGTGCAAATTTGAATTTGTTATAGAATATCTTAGTTTTGCCATCTACGCTAATTGAGAGTTTTGCTGGGTTGTTGGGAGCCGCCTGAGCACCCACATCCGCCATTACAAGATGGCGCCTACATTCGGCCGAGGACAAGTTGTAAACAGGCTAGTGCGCATGCACCTGGTAATTTTCCACTTCAGAATCTCAGCCTCTCTCGTGGCGGCATCTGGCCTGGTGTGTGGGAGCCAATGGGGAAGCTCCATGTCCCAGGCAAGCGCTGTGACCCATATAAAGGGCGAGTGTTCTATTGTTCTGGGTCTCCATTTGTGGCAAGCTTATGCTCTCCCTCTCAAGATGCATTAAAGCTTTACTGCAGAAGGATCCTATGTGTGCCGCGTCGTTCTTGCTGGTGAGACCGTAGCGCGGGACATCTGGTGCCGAAACCCGGGAAACTTTGTCATCATCAAGCACCTTTGGAGACCCCCTGGAAACAGGGAGGATTCAGAACTGCAGGGAGGTAGGTTCGGATAGGCATGTTGACCCTGGATCTTGATTTGGGATTTGAAGTTTTGCTAATTGTGTTAAGGGCCCTCATTTTGGTTTTACTGTCTTTGTATTGCGGTGAACAAGGTAGGGCCTGTGTAGATGCTGTAAGGGAGGGGCAAATCACCCCTGATAGGGTCCAGGATACCATGTCAGAAACCGGACGGAGTGAGAGGAGGGGTACCCAAAATCTTAGCAATGGAAACGGACCTCCTGGTAAGTCGAAAGATGAGGGAGAGATTAAAGACAAAGTAGAGTACAGCCAAATTAAAGACCTGGCTGAAGCAGTCCAAAAGTATGGGGTAAATGCTAATTTTACTATAGTAATGTTAGAGAGATTTGCCGGGGCGTCCATGACTCCCGCCGATTGGCAGATGCTGGCCAAGGCTGCACTCCCTACAATGGGCCAATATATGGAGTGGAAGGCTTTATGGCATGAAGCTACACAAGCTCAAGCCAGAGCCAATGCTACAGCACCGACCCCTAGACAGAGAGATTGGACCTTTGATATGTTAACTGGCCAAGGTCCTTTTGCGGTGGATCAGACCGTATTCAGGCAGATAAGAGACTTTGGTATCTCTGCCATTATCATAGGTGTGGTGGCAGCGGCTGCGGTTACAGGGGCTGTCACTGCTTCGGCCCTTGCGCTCTCTGGAACGATGCAGACCGCCAATACCATTAATGAGTTGTCTGCAGCTGCCACCTTAGCTCTAGACAGACAGGTATCCGCCAATACTCAAGTCCAGAGGGGCCTAATGCTGGTTAACCAGCACATTAATCTTATTCAAGAACAACTGGATGTCCTTTGACAGCTAGCCCAATTGGGCTGTGAACAAAAGTTGCCAGAACTCTGTGTTACTTCCATACAATATGATAGATTTACAAAAGCAGCTAACCTGTCTAAAAGTCTTTCACAGTATATGTTACAGAATTGGACCCTTAAATTTGATGACACCCTGCAGGAATTGCCGACAGCAATTATTCAGATCAACTCCACCCGTCTTGACCTGTCCTTGACCCGAGGGCCTCTCTTCTTGGATTTCCTCGGCAATTTCTTATTTCAAGGAATGGGTGGGGGTGGGATTGTTTGGAGCAGTGCTTTGCTGTGGGTTGGTGTTCCTCCTATGGCTCATCTGCAAACTCAGGGCCCAGACTAAAAGAGACAAGGTGGTTTGTTGCCTTAGAACAAAGAGCCCCGGCCGGTGTTTGGCTGTCCATGCTTAAACAATAGCAGTAGGTCGCCAGCCAGACAGTTCTTGCACACCCGCGAGTCTAGTCTCATTGCACTGGGTAGAATGTTTGGTCTGAGCAGCTCTTGAGGGATGTCGAGCAAAGCATCGCACAAGGCGGCCATCATTGTGGGCCACCTTGGGAGATATGTCATCTACATGAGGGTTGAGTGCCCTAGTTTCCCTCCCTCTAAAAAACGGCACTGGGCTGGTCAGGAAGACCTCGGGCGCGCATGAGCTTAGGGGTCTTCTCCTGTACAAGGCCCAACCTTTTGGTCAGGGGATTTGACCTCTGTCTCCGCCCTCTTAAGAGTGTCCTACTTTGCTTACAGAAATAAAAAGGGGGAGATGTTGGGAGCCGCCTGAGTCGCACCCACATCCGCCATTACAAGATGGCGCCTACATTCGGCCGAGGACAAGTTGTAAACAGGCTAGTGCGCATGCACCTGGTAATTTTCCACCTCAGAATCTCAGCCTCTCTCGTGGCGGCATCTGGCCTGGTGTGCGGGAGCCAATGGGGAAGCTCCATGTCCCAGGCAAGCGCTGTGACCCATATAAAGGGCGGGTGTTCTATTGTTCTGGGTCTCCACTCGTGGCAAGCTTATGCTCTCCCTCTCAAGATGCATTAAAGCTTTACTGCAGAAGGATCCTATGTGTGCCGCGTCGTTCTTGCTGGCGAGACCGTAGCGAGGGACACTGGGTATAGCAGCCTGGGCTGGCATTTATCTTCTTTTTGGATCTGTATGAGATCTGCACAGGATCTTCTAGCTTTCATAGTCTCTGGTGAGAAATCTGGTGTAATTCTGATAGTTCTGCCTTTGTACGTTACTTGCTCTTTTTCCCTTACTGCTTTTAATATTCTTTCCTTATTTTGTGTATTTGGTGTTTTTGACTATAATGTGACAAGAGGAATTTCTTTTCTGGTCCAGTCTATTTGGAGTTCTGTAGGCTTCTTGTATGCTTATGTTCATCTCTTTCTTTAGGTTAGGGAAGTTTTCTTCTATAATTTTGTTGAAGATATTTACTGGTCCTTTAAGTTGGGAGTCTTCACTCTCTTCTATGCCTATTATCCTCAGGTTCTGTCTTCTCATTGCATCCTGGATATCTTGGATGTTTTAGGTTAAGAGCTTTTTGCATTTTGCATTTTCTTTGACTGTTGTGTCAATGTTTTCTATGTTATCTTCTGCACTTGAGATTCTCTCTTTCATCTCTTGTATTCTGTTGGTGATGCTTGCATCTATGGCTCCTGATTTCTTTCCTAGGTTTTCTAACTCCAGGGTTGTCTCCCTCTGTGATTTCTTTAATTTTTTCTATTTCTGTTTTTAATTTCTGGATTGTTTTGTTCATTTTCTTCATCTGTTTGATTGTGTTTTCCTGTAATTCTTTAAGGAATTTTTGTGTTTCCTCTTCAAGGGCTTCTAGTTGTTTACCTGTGTTCTCTTGTATTTCTTTAAGGGAGTCATGTATTTCCTTCTTAAAATCTTCTACCATTCTCTTGAGATGTGATTTTAAGTCTGAGTCTCCCTTTTCTGTTGTGTTGGAATATCCAGGGCTGGCTGTGGTGGGAGAGCTGGGTTCTGATGATGCCAAGTAGCCTTAGTTTCTGTTCCTTGTGTTCTTGCCCTTGCCTTTCGCTATCTGGTTATCTCTGGTGTTAGCTGGTCTTACTCTCTCCGACTGTGGCTTGTTTTTCCTGCAAGCCTAGGTGTCAATACTCCTTGAAGACCAGTTCTCTCTGAGAGGAATTTGGGTTTGGAGAGCTGTGGTGCAGGGTCAGCTCTGGGGTGCAGACAGAAACAAGAAGGATCTAATCCACAGCTATCCCCTGTTTCTTCTGTCCTGATGGCTCTGCAAGGGTCCCTCTTGGTCCAGTGAATTTGAACAGAAGTGGTGGTCCTGCCTGTGCTTGAAGGTGTGTCAGCACTCCTGCTATACCAGTTCTCTCCTGGCATTATTTGAGTATGGAGCCCTGTGTCACAGGATCCACTCTCCAGCCACCGAAAGAAACCAGATTTCCGTTTCTCAGTCCCTATGTCCTGGGTATTCCAGGTGGGTTCCTCTGAGCAGACAGGCTTGCCCACACTTCTTGGACGCTATCTTTCTCCCAGTGCTATTTGGCTATGGATCCCTGGTGGCCCAGGCAGAGGTTTCCCACCACAGATGGAAACCGGAAGCGCGATCGTGTCTTAAACCTAAACTAATCACAACTACAAAGGCCTATTTGAAAATGAGTTCATAAACTGAAGTTCAGTGTGGACATGATTTGTGTGTGTGTGTGTGTGTGTGTGTGTGTGTGCAGTGTGTGTGTGTGCAGTGTGCAAACCATGGCTAGCTATGAAGGTTTTAGAAACTGTTGTCCAAACTAAATGCTCTGTCTTTAGTATAAATATGATTTTTTTTTCTTGAGACTTGACTGGTAGAATTAAAATATTAAACAGCTTCCTTTAAAGAGCCAGGAAAAGAAGTCATGAAAGCCACATATGGGAAACTAGTGAAGACATAGTTAATCTAGTCATCCAGGATTAGATAAACTCTCTAAATGGACATATGTGCAAGGCTAATTATTTGCAAAGAGGAAAATCAGTCAGTGTGCAAACGTACATTTTGCCACTACGGAAGGAAGAACCAAGTAAGAAAATGTGCTTGAGTAAGCAGGAAGAACACCTTGGGATGTAACAATGCTTTTCATGATATCATTCATCTAGAGCTCGTATACTACAGACACACACACACACATCTCCCCCCAGCTTCTGAATAGTACTCACTCTTATATGACAGCTTTCAAGAAAGATGATTGGTGAACCTCAGTACAGTGTTATTTTTAATCTTTTCCTTTACTGGGTGTGCTTTCATATCATTTCCTTAAGAAATCCTACACCAATATTAGAAACAGATTTTAATAGATTTTATTTTTAATGTTTCTCTTACTTGGATCTTTACCTCATCATAAAATTTATTTTTAAAGGCAAAAGGTAGTAACCTAATTTTGTTGATTTTGAATATTTAGCATTATATGCACGTGTGGCATGACTCTCCCTTTAACCAAGTTATCTTCTCTGGTTTGTGAAAGGATGGAGCTTTGTCATAATTTTTACCACATGAGGACAGGAGGATATGAAAGAATATTTACTATAGTATAGTTCGTGAAAGTAAATAGAATAGCCCTCTCAAGAGTGAAATGAGTAAGTAACTTTGAATCTATTTGTACAGCAATGAGAATAGCTCAGTGAAGCCACAAGGGAACTCTTCAGTTAGAATGTTGCAAGAAAATTAAAAGTTTAGAATCTTGTTTTCTGGAGCCATTTCATAGGAGTGATGACACTACACAGAACAATACTGTATGTGTAAAATTAATAAATCCATAATTATGAAGGGAGCTTCAAGTAGCCAGGAGGTGAATCAAGGATGAGTACTCAGGGATGTCCATTTGTAATATTTTGCTTTTGAAACAATAAAAACCAAAACCTACAGTGATAGAGTTCCTTATGAAACTTAGTATCGCAAGGGTAAAGGGAAGAGAGACAGAGACAGAGAGACAGACAAAAAGACAGAGACAGAAAAACAAATAGACGGAAAGACAGACAGAATTGAAACATGCTCCATTTAAAAAAATGTATGGATAGACCAGCAAGATGGCTCAATGGGTGGAGGTATTTCCCTATAAGCTTGAAGACCTGAATTCATCTACTTTGACCCACATAGTGGAAGGAGAGAACTGACTCCTGTAGGTTGTGCTGTGGCTTGAGTGTGCACGCGCGCACACACACACACACACACACACACACACACACACACACACACTGTGGTAAATATTGTTAGAGGATTCCACCCCACATTGATCATTAGATCCCAAATGAAAGGCACAAAATCTTTATATTTATAATAAGCCTTAAAGCACTAGAGCTGGGCAGATATCAACCCTCTATGCTATTAGGTCCACTTCCCTGTCAATAACCCTGAGATATCACTTGCCATGTTCTGCTGGGCAGCTCCTACTCCAACATGATCAAGTGCTCACAATCTAACTACCTCACAGCAACTTCTTCCTTCTCCTTCCTTCCCCCTTCTGGTCCCTTCTCAGACCCCAAGCCCAGGAACCAAAGCCCTGCCTACCTCTCTTCTGCCCAGCTATAGGCTATAGGTATCTTTATTCAAGCAATAGTTTTAAATTAAGGAGCAGCGTTTGCACAATAAAAACTGATGTATGTGAGAATTTACTCCTCTTAACACAACTAGACCTTAGGATGCAGAATTTAACATTACTATACATAGCAACACACACAGACACACACACACACACACACACACACACACACTAAATAGCAATAAACAAGTTTTAAAGTCAAAAACAAATCAGAGCATATAGTGAACAGATGCATTCTAATATTTGAATTCTTTAATTTTTTTTTCTGTCTTAACAAATACTATCTTTAGCTTGAAAGGCATGGCTTCATAGTTTTATGGGGTTTTTAAAATTTTAATTTAAAAGATATCTATATTGATCAGTACTGTAATGGAACTAATTTTCTTGAAAGGATACTGATGGCATGGTGACACAATGTATATCAAGAAAGTTTACTAATGTGTAAGCTTTCCAGCTGCCTACCCATGAACCTTTCTTAACAAATGAAATGCTAGTGTTTTTAGAGAAGGAGGAACAATGACAACTTTGTCCACACCACATCCTTTCTTGGGGAGAGAATTGTCTTCCTTGAAAATATTCCCATGATCCATGTCTAGAGTGGAAGGTGAGCCTCTCCAGGCCTGTCTCCACTCCTATAGAGGCACAGGGTTACTATGCTCACCTGGAAGAGATGAGCCTAGATTTGCCCAAAATCTAGATTTGATCCTGTGGGGAGCTGGGAAGGAGCAAGGTGGGTTAAGAGAAGCTCTGTAGCAGGGAAGTAGCAGGGGACTTGATAGCAAAATGTGTCCCTTCCCTGAGCCATTCTCCTAGAATAATCTATGAAGCTCATGGATAGATGGAAATTTGGTGTAGAAACCAAACAAGCTGCTTCATATCCAAACGCGGTTAGTGTGGCAGAGAATGCTGAAATCCAATGAACATGGAAGATTGTAATGGTTACTTTTCTCATTACTGAGACTAAATACCTGACAGAAGTGACTTGAGAGAGGGAAAGAGGGCAGATTTATTTGGTTGTTTGGTTGTTTGGTTGGTTGGTTTGGTTTTTCAGATAAACAAAAAGACAAATAGATGGAAAGACAGACAGACAGACAGACAGAATTGAAACATGTTCCGTTAAAAAAAAATGTACAGATAGTCCAGTAAGATGTCTCAGAGGTTTCTCTGTGTAGCCCTGACTATCCTGGAACTCCCTTTCTAGGCTGGTCTCAAACTCACAGAGATCTGCCTGCCTCTGCCTCCCGAGTGCTGCAACTAAAAGGATGCACCACCACTGCCCAGTAAGGTAGGCTTTATTTTGGCTCACAGTCTGAGAGGATATAGTCCGTCATGGTAGAAAGGCACAGCAGCAGGGGCTTCATGGTGCAGAACTACGCATCCAGGACTCCCCCTGACATCTCAGCAGAACAGGAAGCAGAGAGCACACAGTAATTGAGGCCAAGCTATAAACCTCAAGGCCTATCCAGTGACCTCCTTCCTCCAGTGAGGTGCCACCTTCTAAAGGTTACACAACCTACTAAAACTGCACCATCAGCTGTATTCAAACACATGAGCCAATAGGGGACAACCAAACCCACAAAAGAGGCCAAAGGATGTTTGTTTCCCTAGACTGAACATGGAGCTCAGGGATAGTTCACTATTTCTGGTATACTTGGAAGGGTACCAAAGCTCCTAAATGAATGTAGAAGAAGTCACTTCTCAACAGCTAGCATGGATAAAACCTGGGCTTCTCTGAGGAGTGATTGAAAAGGAAATGAAGTTATGGAGAGACTGACTGGAGCCTTTGTCTATACTTGCATTCTAGGCTCCCTTGACAACCAGGGACCTCTGTGAAAACACAAGCTCAGGAAAGCATCCTGTACCCATTTTACAGGTTCACACCCAGGCACTAAGCACAGATGTTACCAACTCAGATCCCAGCTTTTGCTTAATGCTTAGTAGGTACTGCCTAGTGGTGTGAACTGGGTCACCACATCAACTAAGAAGAACAGGTAGGATCAGAGTCTTCAGAGAACATGGATCAGCAGCTTTGGGGCACAGACATGAAGAAGTTAACACTGAACACCATCCTACAAGACAGGACCAAAAGCAAAGAGTAACATGAAATAAAAGATTCTTGCCTTACAATTTTGCTTGGAGCTGAACTACTGCAGATAAAAAGATGGCAGGAACCTGCCAAGGCCACGCCTGTGTGCCCTGGAAACCTTTGGGACAAATAGTCTCTTTCCAACCTTGCTGCATGCTCAGGGGAAGATTTACAGTTGCAAAGAAACTGCTGAGAGAGGTCAAAAGATATAGCTGGTGTCAAGACACCAGCAATTTGCTCTGGCTTAATTTCTCCCTGTCCCTTCCTGACTAATTTCACAGGGCGCACAATATAGCCTCTCAAGAGTGAGAGCAAAGCCAGGAGACAGTTGCCTCCATGACTGTCCTTGACCTTTTGTCTTCAGAAGACCAGGTTGTGTGCCACATGCAGAATGGATGGTTCCCACCACCATTCTTCTCCTGGTCTCTTCAATTTTGTTTTGCCCCAGACTCTGGAGCAGCAACATAATGTGACTTCCATTTGCTCTGGCTTAAAGAGCAGAGCTGGGTAAACTGAAAGAAAAGAAGATGCTGTTTGTGCGGCCATATTTATCCTGGGTTCTTCTAAGGACAGCAAAGATCTTGCTGGCTGTTATAGTCAGTAAAAGCTCACAGTGGCCAGAGTAAAGGCAATGTTCCTTTGAGAATGGAGGCCATGCTTTCAGACGAAAGACCTTAATTCAAGTTCACAGATGAGACAGAGGCAATGGCTTAGCGGTAAAACATGTGTGTAGCATCTATAAGAGTCTTGGTTCAATATCCAGCCCTGCAAAACAAAATCCCCGAAACCAGAGTCATGGCAACAAGATGAGGCATCTCTAGGTACCACCCAACATCTTTCCCCTTTGCCTCACCTACAGAAAATAATTTTTGCATGCCCTATGAACCCAGAAAAACATTGTGGCACTTCACATTTCTCATAGAACAGTCCTCTGAACAGTCCTGAGTGGCCTAGCAGATGTCACTGTATTCAAGTCTACATCATCCTTCCTCCTTGGAAACCACAAAACCTGTCACAGGTGTCTACCTAAGTCACCCAGGAGGAAGGTGTTTCCTGCCTTTCAGCTTCCCAGCAGAGGGCATCTCAAAGACCACCCGTTTCCAGTATCCCAACCTTCCAGATAACTCCTACTTAAGCAAAAAGCCTATGGAAATGCACTTCCTGAAAAAAATACTGGTTTTCAACAGAACCAGCATTTCCACTGCCATCTTTCCATTGCAATGATAAAAAGAAAATAATGAGGAGGAAAGAGATGGTGTGATTCACCAATCCCAGGGCTTCGTC